>JAEIGP010000462.1:0-576253 GCA_018904095.1 Zaprionus ghesquierei | reverse complement strand
ATTGTACATGATAACTATAGCTAGCCAGATGATCTATGAAAATTTGGTAACAATCGGATAATAAACACAGAAGTTATTCAGCTTAACGTTTTCCATGGCTGTAAGCAGCGCTGCCGGCTCCGCTGCTTGCAGCATTGTGTCGAATCGTGTGTGCGTGTACGGTGGTGAAATGGGTTAAGTTGTGGACTGCAAAACGAACAGTACTATTATGCATTTACGGGTTCGAGTCCCGCCCGCATCAAAAATTAAATGTGTGCAAAAATGTTTTTTTTTTTTTTTATATTTTGACTGCATAAATATTATAAGTCCATAGCCTTTTACGGTCAAAATATGATTGTAGCCGTTTTTTTGTTCCGCAAATAAATTATGTACAAGCAGCTGGGTAGCGGGTATATTACAGTCGAGCACACTCGACTGTAGCTTTCTTACTTGTTCTTTTTTGAGAATATATATTGGTTTGATATTATTTTTATATTGTCGCTACTCATAGAGTATAAGGGTATTACAACTTTGTTCAAACCGAAAATGTATGTAACAGGCAGAAGGAGACACCTCCAACCCCATAAAGTGTATATATTGTGGTTCAGGGTCAACAGCCGAGTCGAAATAGCCATGTCCGTCTGTCCGTCTGTCTGTCCGTGTGAAAATCTAGATCTCGGCTATTATAAGAGCTAGGACTAGCAATTTTGGTGACAATATGTGTCATTATTGCACGCTGATCAAGTTTATTTTGGATTTAGACCACGCCCCCTTCCACCTCTGTAAATCGAAAAAAATTTATTACAAGCGCAATTTTGATGCCATACAGTCCATTTTTGGTTTACATGATAACTAGAGCTAGCCAGATGATCTCTGAAAATTTGGTAACAATCGGATAATAAATACAAAAGTTATGTAGCTTAACGTTTTCCATAGCTGTAAGCAGCGCTATCAGCAGCGCTGCATGCAGCATTATGCCAAATAGTGTGTGCGTGTACGGTGGTGAAATGGGTTAAGTTGTGGACTGGAAAACAAACAGTACTATTAGGCGTTTACGGGTTCGAGTCCCGCCCGCATCAAAAGTTAAATGTGTGCAAAAATATTTTTATGCCCGCTACTCATAGAGTAGAAGGGTATTATAACTTTGTTCAAACCGAAAATGTATGTAACAGGCAGAAGGAGACACCTCCGACCCCATAAAGTATATATATTCTGGCTCAGGATCAACAGCCGAGTCGATATAGCCATGTCCGTCTGTCCGTCTGTCTGTCCGTGTGAAAATCTAGATCTCAGCTATTATAAGAGCTAGGACTACCAAATTTGGTGAGAGTATGTGTTATTATTGCAATTTTGGTGACAATATGTGTCATTATTGCACGCTGATCAAGTTTATTGCCATATTGATGCCATATTGTTCATTTTCGTTTTACATGATAACTATAGCTAGCCAGATGATCTCTGAAAATTTGGTAACAATCGGATAATAAACACAGAAGTTATGCAGCTTAACGTTTTCCATAGCTGTAAGCAGCGCTATCTGCAGCGCTGCATGCAGCATTATGCCGAATAGTGTGTGCGTGTACGGTGGTGAAATGGGTTAAGTTGTGGACTGGAAAACGAACAGTACTATTATGCGTTTACGGGTTCAAGTCCCGCCCGCATCAAAAGTTAAATGTGTGCAAAAATATTTTTATGCCCGCTACTCATAGAGTAGAAGGGTATTATAACTTTGTTCAAACCGAAAATGTATGTAACAGGCAGAAGGAGACACCTCCGACCCCATAAAGTATATATATTCTGGTTCAGGATCAAAAGCCGAGTCGATATAGCCATGTCCGTCTGTCCGTCTGTCTGTCCGTGTGAAAATCTAGATCTCAGCTATTATAAGAGCTAGGACAACCAAATTTGGTGATAATATGTGTTATTATTGCACGCTGGTCAAGTTTATTTTGGATTTTGGCCACGCCCCCTTCGCAAATCGAAAAAACATTGATAACAAGTGCAATTTTGATGCCATATTGTTTATTTTCGGTGTACATGATAACTATAGCTAGCCAGATGATCTATGAAAATTTGGTAACAATCGGATAATAAACACAGAAGTTATTCAGCTTAACGTTTTCCATAGCTGTAAGCAGCGCTGCCGGCTCCGCTGCTTGCAGCATTGTGTCGAATCGTGTGTGCGTGTACGGTGGTGAAATGGGTTAAGTTGTGGACTGCAAAACGAACAGTACTATTATGCATTTACGGGTTCGAGTCCCGCCCGCATCAAAAATTAAATGTGTGCAAAAATGTTTTTTTTTTTATTTTATATTTTGACTTTGCATAAATATTATAAGTCCATAGCCTTTTACGGTCAAAATATGATTGTAGCCGTTTTTTTGTTCCGCAAATAAATTATGTACAAGCAGCTGGGTAGCGGGTATATTACAGTCGAGCACACTCGACTGTAGCTTTCTTAGTTGTTCTTTTTTGAGAATATATATTGGTTTGATATTATTTTTATATTGTCGCTACTCATAGAGTATAAGGGTATTACAACTTTGTTCAAACCGAAAATGTATGTAACAGGCAGAAGGAGACACCTCCAACCCCATAAAGTGTATATATTCTGGTTCAGGGTCAACAGCCGAGTCGATATAGCCATGTCCGTCTGTCCGTCTGTCTGTCCGTGTAAAAATCTAGATCTCAGCTATTATAAGAGCTAGGACTAGCAATTTTGGTGACAATATGTGTCATTATTGCACGCTGATCAAGTTTATTTTGGATTTAGACCACGCCCCCTTCCACCCCCGTAAATCGAAAAAAATTTATTACAAGCGCAATTTTGATGCCATACAGTCCATTTTTGGTTTACATGATAACTAGAGCTAGCCAGATGATCTCTGAAAATTTGGTAACAATCGGATAATAAACACAAAAGTTATGTAGCTTAACGTTTTCCATAAGCTGTAAGCACGCGTACTTGGCAACTTTTTCACTCGACCGCCTTTTTTTTCTAGGCTTTTTTCTGCTCTTGTCTAGGGTTGCATTTTATTCAGGGCTGCAATATAATACTTATTACCACTACGAGTATTCTTGCTGGAACCAATTCCCACAATCGGCCCTCCTGACAGGACATTCGCCTCGAATGGATCAAGCCATGGTTTCATATACTCTGCAACTGTAATTGTTTTTATAGGACCTTCATTGTCTCCTATCTTTTCAACCTCATATCTCCCATGATCTTTGATCTCAACCACTTTATATGGGCCTAAATATTTACCTTTCAGCTTGAGCCCTACTCCGTACTGAGTCCTTTTTATGGCTACCAAATCATTAATATTCTACTGTTTCTGTTGCTTTTTTTTTAAATCAAATGCTTTTTTATTTTCTTCCTGTATATCCCTAATGTTTTCACGAGCTTCTTGCCGCAAATTTTCACGCTTTTCTTCTAACTCTCTAATCATGAATTCGATTACTAAATCCTTTAGCTCCTTATAATCGGCAACGCGCATATCTACTCCAGTCATTAACTTAAAAGGTGCTATTTTTGTGCTTCTTGTCTCTGTATTATTTATCATTTGCTGAACTTGTCCTAAATTCTTATACCATAATCCTGGATTGTCATTACTTAACTTAGACAACATTGGAACTACAAGCTTGTGCATCCGTTCCACCTGACCATTTCCACGAGGTACACCGGTGGCAATGAGCAAATGCTGAAAATTTTCATTTTCACAATATTCTTTAAAAGAATTCGAGGTAAATGCGGAACCTCTGTCCGAGACAATTCTGTAGGGGTTCCCAAAATTAACTGCTTGTTTTTTCAAGCACTCTATTACCTCATCAACACCTGTACTACGGGTTGGATACAACCAAACATATTTCGAAAACCCAACTACCACGAGTAAAATGTGATTATATCGCTTATTAGTTAGTTCCATTGGGCCAACATGGTCAATATGGTATGTAACAAACGGTACATTACCCTTATCGATTGCTGTCAAAAACCCCTCCTTTTTACCAGATTTCGCGTTTACTATTATGCAACGAACACAACTATCTACAACACGAGAAACTTTTCCTTTCAATTTTGGAATGTAATACGATTTTTCCACTAAATCTTGTGTTTTTGCTGCCGAGAAATGACCTTGGTTATGAGCAGAAACAATTATCTCGTTTTCTATCTGACCAGGAACTACTATGAGTTCTTTATTTGGGTCTTTAAATAGTACCTGATTTTGAATATAAAAATCTTCATATGAATCTTTAGCGACCAATTCTCTAACCCCTCTTATCCACTCATCTTGCAGCTGGGCCTCTCTCAATCGATGGATCAGGGTATCTGTTATAAAATAACAAGGCACTCGGCTCAAAGCATCAGCATGCTTTAACTTAGACCCTGAACGATGTTCTATCTTTCTTTCATGGTCATCATGAACGCGTTACAATCAGTTACTATGGTAAAAAATATGCCAAGAACATACACGCGCCATTTCATTAAAGCTGCTATTATTGCTTAAACCTCTAGCTCATACGAACTGTAATTCTCCTCACATGGCTTAGTTTTCCGACTCATAAATTGTGCAGGGTGAAACGTATTATCCTCTGGATCTATTTGTAATAATACTGCCCCATACCCATACTTCGAAGCATCTGTGTGAATCTCTGTTCGCAACTTCGGGTTATACAGCTTTAATACTGGCTCACTAACTAAAGCTAATTTTAGTTTTTCAAATGCCTTCCGCTGAACTTCTGCGAATCCGAACTTAGCATCTTGCCTTAAAAGATCTGATAATGGCTTAGCAATAGCTGCATATCCATTTATGAATTTTCTAAAATAAGATGTTAACCCTAAAAAACGTTGTATACCCTTTTTATCTTTGGGTTCCGGAAATTCTGTAACGGCCTGTATCTTTTCTTTGCTTGGGGTTATGGTTCCATCTTGAACGATATATCCCAAAAAATTGACTCTCTGATGTAATATCTGGCATTTGCCCCAATTAATTCGTAGCCCATTCTGAGAAGATACTTCTAACACTTGTTTCAATTTTCTTATCCCCTCATCAACATCATTACTAGGCACAATAACATCATCCATGTAAAGTATTACAATTCCACTAGCGAGCAACTCTCGTAAAACAGACATTATAAACCTAGTAAAAACTGCAGGCGAATTCGAAATGCCAAACGGTACAAATAAAAATTCGTACTGCCCACTTTGAGTCACGAACGAAGTGTATTTTCTTGAACCTACTTCTACGGGCACATGGAAAAACCCATTGGTCAAATCCAATGTTGTATATATCTTCGCATTCTGAAGTTTGTCTAAGACATTGTCCATGTGTGCCGTCGGAAAATTATCTCTAATAATTTTCTCATTTAATTTGCGATAGTCGCAGCATAGACGCTTTTTCCCATTTTTCTTAGCCACCAGGACTACGGGCGAAGCAGACTCGGATGTACTTGGCTGTATTATACCTTATTTTAACCATTCCCGCACCTGCTCATCTACAAAGTTTTGGTCACTATACGACTGTCGCCTGGGATGCTGATAAGCTGGGATGTCATCTTTCAAAACAATTTTCATCTCGACAGGGGCATTTGTGTTACGGATTGGACAATATTTTTCGATCATCTCCAATACCGTTTTAGCTTCAGGCCGACTAAGATGAGATAAATCTACCTTAGAAGTTGCTTTAAGCTCTTCCACACACATGCTTCGAAATTCATCATTCGCCTGACGATCAAATATCTGTGTATTCCTAATTTTACCTCCATCTTCAGTTTTCATCCTGATATTAAAGTGAGTACCACTTTTGGTAACCTTCATATCGACAGTGTCCAAAATTGTCCTTCCTAAAATAGCATCGAAACCTATATCCTGATCTTGAACAACATGAAACTCTACTTCCATTGAAATATCATCTATTAGAACGGATATAATAATACTTCCAAATGTTAAAATACGACTTTCTCCAATTCCCGTCAAACTCTTTCCTTTACCAGTTATTTCTGCTGCTCCTAGACTCACGAAAACTTATCTGCGCATTAAGCACAAATCAGCGCCCGTGTTAACCAAACCTTTAAATATAATCTTTTTGTAAACAATGCTCTTCAATTCAAGACCTGATAGAGTAAATTCACTGCCTAATGACACTCCTATTTTATTCTCTTGAACTACATTAGCATTTGTTTCTTTCTTGACATCTGTTTTTGCTGCACATTGTGCTGCTCGGTGTCCTGCCTGACCACATTTAAAGCAAACAAAATCTGTTTTCTTACAGTCTTTCATTACGTGGGAACTATCGCCGCATTTGAAACATTTCCTGGATGATCCAGGATTAACCTGACCTTTGCCTTGATCTTTCTTTTGCTCCTGACGTTCCCCAGCTGATTGATTTGATTTGCCAGATCTAGCTTTCTGATATATCTCGATTTGATGTTTTAGTTCCTGTATATTTCTAGCCTGATATAACATTATCTTATTCCCTTTCGAATCAGGAATACCCTTTATGTAATAGTCAATTAAACTTGGCTCATCAATATTAACTGGCTTTGCGATTTCTTTCAGAGCATACAAATATTCAAATAATGATTCGTCTTTTCTTTGCTGACGCTGGTCCAATCTTCTATGAACCTCAGCTGATGACACTTTGACTGAAAACTCTTCCCTCAACTTAGCCTTCAAAACAGTCCAACTACGAATATTCGCCTCACTACGCACAAACAGTTTAGCCGCTCCTGTAAACATCTGTTTCGAATAGATAAGCTGCAAATCACTCCACTGGACAGTAGTTGAACAACTTTCTAACTCATCGATCCATTGTTCTACATCAGGACTTCCTATTCCAGAGAAACTAGATACGCTGCCTTCTACATCTTTGAGAGTGAACCATGACCTGCCATTGTCTACTCTTTGATCTTCAGCTAAATTTCGCTCTGTAACCACGGATTGAACTTCATCTGAATCGCTTTCCTCTTCATCCTGAATTCCAAAATGTGTAAGCAATCTATTTTGCAACTCTAGTTTCCTTCCACTTGTTGGTAGCGCCAACTCTGCTAACTTTAACCTCAAATCTGCTACGCGAAGTGTCAAGATCTCGTCAAGTTGCATTTTGAAATGGTTAGCAAACAATCAAATACGTAAAATTATACAACACAATACTACTGTTACTTAACGTAACCTTACACTAGTACTGCCTCTGTCGATGCTCGCACCAGCTTTGCCTCTGTAGTTTCACGCAACTGCGCTGTCTCTGCCGACGATCGTATCAAGGTTTGCCTCTGTCGACGTTCGCACCAAGTCCTGCCTCTGCTTACTCACACAGAAACACTGCTTCTGTCGACGCAAACAGCAACTCTGCCTCTGTCGACTGTACGCACCAGTTCTGCCTTGATTTAATGCACCAGTTCGGACTCTGCTGACGTTCGCTTCAAGCTCTGCCTCTGACGACGCACACCGCAGCTCTGCTTCTGTCGCTGCAAACAACAACAATGTCTCTGTAGACGTACTCTCCAGCTCTGCTTCTACCAACTTAAGCAGCAACTTTGCCTCTGTCAACGCACGCTCCAGCTCTGCTTCTACCAACTTAAGCAGCAACTTTGCCTCTGTCGACGCACGCTTTAGCTCTGCTTCTACCAACTTAAGCAGCAACTTTGCCTCTGTCGACGCACGCTCCAGCTCTGCTTCTACCAACTTAAGCAGCAACTTTGCCTCTGCCGACGTATGCACCAGTTCTGCTTCTGCCAACTTAAGCAGCAACTTTTCCTCTGCCGACGTATGCACCAGTTCTGCTTCTGCCAACTTAAGCAGCAACTTTGCCTCTGCCGACTCTCGAAACTTCTTCGAGAATTCTGTATTCTGTTGCTCGCGTTTGTTCCAGCGTCGATCATGCAACGCTTCTTTTTTACCGTTCACTGCTTGCTACCAAAACGAACTGCGTCATATGCACAAATTTTGTCTTTACACTTAAGCTCATCCCGGACGAGCCCCCAATTTGTAGTTCTTTATTTATATGGTTTTTATTCAACAAGTAATAGAGCTTATACGAATTTCACATTTAATTATTAAGACTTATGACGAAATTATGTAGCTTTATGAACAACCGCTCTTGGCAACTTTTCCACTCGACCGCCTTTTTTTAGGCTTTTTTTCTGCTCTGGTCTAGGGTTGCATTTTATTCAGGGCTGCAATATAAAAGTATCGAAAGATCTAATACTTATTACCACTACGAGTATTCTTGCTGGAACCAATTCCCACATAAATATTATAAGTCCATAGGCGTTTTTTTGTTCCACAAATAAATTATGTACAAGCAGCTGGGTAGCGGGTATATTACAGTCGAGCACACTCGACTGTAGCTTTCTTACTTGTTTTTTATTTAATTATACGTTTATGATTGTTATTTATGAATAAATAGCAACAACAACACGCATCATGCATTCAGACTTTGTTTTTGTGGTGCAAGAATTTCCGAATGGTCTCATAATGTAACTTTGGCAAAATTTGCGTAATGGCTTAATGGCCGAATGGAGAAGTGGTGGACCTCTTAGGTAATGGGTCCAAGGTTCGATTCCGCATGCATACGTGTCATGGTGGGGGAGATCGAGCTTTTCTTATTTTTTGCAAAGAAAAGTTTTTGCCTCCCTTTTTGAGCTACCTTCATGAAACTTTGTATATATGTTTCTCATTGCTGCCCGCTGTAAGTAAGTCGGAACGAGCCGGTACGCACCGATACATCGTATAGATGCCATATATCGGTCGTTTTTTTAACAAAATTTATTAAAAGTTAGAGTGCTCCAGAACACTTTCCATTCAAGTATATAAAGAGGTATTAAAAGGGCACATATCGTTTTTTACATGCACGTATTCGATTTATAGTCTTCAACAGGTAGAATTATTATTTTTACTGTTTAAGTATAAAAGTTATACGTTTTCAATACTTTTTACTCCTTTTCCCGGCAGCGCTGCTTGCAGCATTGTGCCGAATAGTGTGTGCGTGTACGGTGGTGAAATGGGTTAAGTTGTGGACTGCATAACGAACGAAACTATTATGCATTTATGGGTTCAAGTCCCACCCGCATCAAAAGTTAAATGTGTGCAAAAAATTATTTTTTTTATTTTAGATTTTGACTTTGCATAAATATTTTAAGTCCATGCCCTTTTACGGTCAAAATATGATTGTACAAGCAGCTGGGTAGCGGGTATATTACAGTCGAGCACTCTCGAATGTAGCTTTCTTACTTGTTTTCTAATACGTGCTTTGATAAACGAGGGAGCTAATTTTGCACAAAAGCCTTTTGCAAAGTTACTTTGTTGAAAATTGCGACGATAAATTTCTTGACCGGCTACGAATGAAACGTTTCGACTACGCGTGTTATATATAGTGTCATTGCGTACATGCTGTTTTTGCATATGACGTGTAGCTTGATCTCGCATAATGTCTACGGACTCCTGATTATTGAAGGCTATTGCTCGATCTTCAAGAAGATTTAATCGTCTTAGCAACTCGTATGTATTTCCATTTGTTATCATATGCTGGCCAAATACTAAACGATATGGAGTACTATTTACAGCTGTGTGGAAACTGGATCTTAATGAACCACATATTTGGCTTAGATTCTCGTCCCAACTTTCCTGTTTAGGGTCTATATATGCTTTGATAGCAGCTAGGACGGACCTATTTACTCGTTCGGATGCGTTTCTTTGTGGAGCATAAGAGGCAGTGTACGCACGTCGAACGCCATACTTTTTCAATAATAAATTGAACGCGTGCGATTTAAGTTGCACCCCATTGTCAGAAACAACCGTTTCTGGCACTCCGAAGCAATGAAACAAATCTTTTTCCAGATAGCTCAAAATTGCATCCACTGAAAACTATTTTACGGGCTTAAGGAAGGGAAATTTGGTATAATGATCTAGTACGATAAAAATTCTGACATGTCTAGATTTGGAACACGGGTATGGTCCTAAATAATCAACATATAGCCGGTGAAAGAAACGTTGACTGTTGCCTTGGCTAAAGGTGGTCGTAGTGTTTGGTTAGGTGGCTTAGTGCTTTTACATATTTCGCACTCATTATCATATCTACGCACATCGGCTACCAAATTTGGCCAAAAATAATAGCGTCGAATTCTTTCGAGAGTTTTGTTAATTTCACCATGAGCAGCTAATGGATCATGATGTTCCACTTTCAAATCGGACGGTACTAATTCTTTTGGGATCCACAGCTTCCAAACAACATCGTCTGCTATTTGCTCCTCAGCCGCATGTTCAGCCCGCCGATAGTCAACGCGTTGGAGCAAGGCGTTGCAACGCCATTAACGACTTTTACAGCAGAGGCGTTAAAGGATCCCTTCTCGATCTGGGCTATCAGATCTTGATAAGCTGACGATTGAAAATGTTCCGACTTCAAGTCTACAAGAGAACCATTGTCTATCGCTGACAAGTCTTCGGTAAATTTTCGGGACAGAGCGTCAGGAACGACGTTTTTATTACCCTTTCGATGTTCAATCTTAAAGTCGTATCCCTGGAGTCTTATCGCCCACCTGGCTAATGTACTACTCAGATCCGTTTGGGACATCAACCACTTTAACGAAGCGTGGTCTGATATTACAGTAAAGGAGTGTCCTTCAACATACGCTCGGAATTTAGTTATGCTTAATATAGCTACTAGGCACTCTTTTTCTGTCACTGAGTAGTTTCGCTGACATGGATTAAGCATTTTCGACATGTACAAAATTGGCACTTCGACACCGTTGTCATTAAGCTGCATTAGCACACCTTCTACACCAGTATGGCTAGCGTCACTATGAATATAGAATGGATGCGTGAAGTCAGGTGTGTGCAACACTGGGGCTGTACTCATCTTTTTCTTTAGCGCTTCAAATATTCAGTAGCTGTATCGGACCATTGAAAGCGTTATTTGCTTTTAAGAGCATCGGTTAAGGGTGTAGCTAGGGAAGCAAAGTTATGTATGAACTTCTGGTACCACCCTGTCATACCAAGAAATCGGCGCAATTGCTTAACGGAACGTGGCGGTGGATAACTTAATATTGCAGATATTTTATCTGGGTCCATGGCTATAGTACCGTTACCTATAATGTGTCCTAAATATTTTACCTACCTCTTACAGAATTCGCTTTTCTGCACACTGATAGTCAATCCAGCGTTCTTTAAACAGGTTGCTATGTTCGAAAGTACTGTCATATGACGTTCAAACGCATCGGATACTATCAATAGATCATCCAGGTAAATAAATATCTCATGCTTTAAGGAGGCAGTAATGACACGATCCATTAACTTAGACATAGTCGATGGGGCATTTGTGAGACCAAAAGGCATTACCGTAAACTGATAGAGGGGTCTACCAGGCACTGAAAAGGCAGTTTTATCCCTTGAACTGGTCTCTAAGGGAATTTGCCAATAAGCATCTTTCAGATCAAGGCTCGTTATGTAGGTTGCTTTTGGGAGTCGACTAAGACGTCCTTCAATTATAGGCATTGGATAAGCATCTTTGCGCGTAACCTGATTAAGTTTGCGACTGTCAAGACACAATCATACTTTTCCAGGTTTTCGCACCAACACAACAGGTGATGACCATGCACTGTTGAACTCTTCAATCACTCCTAATTGAAGCATTCTGTCTAGCTCATCCTACATCATTTGCTCAATGGCAGGGGAGACGGGATAATGCCTTTGCTTTAACCCACAACATCGCCAACATCAATAGAATGAGCTAACAGTGTAGTTGTACCTAACCCTTTTTCTGCGAATGACGGAAACTTTTTTTTATAGTGATATTCAACTGTTCCTGTTGCACTCTCGATAAGGAACAGAAAATATTCACGTCAATGACAGAAAGACCCTTCGCCTGCATATTCTTATCTTTATTTGCGGAACAAAAAAAACGGCTACAATCATATTTTGACTTTTACTCTATGAGTAGCGGGTATAATTAAACCAGTGTATTTTTATACCCGCTACTTATAGAGTAGAAGGGTATTATAACTTTGTTCAAACCGAAAATGTATGTAACAGGCAGAAGGAGACACCTCCGACCCCATAAGCTATATACATTCTAGCTCAGGATCAACAGCCGAGTCCGTCTGTCCATCTGTCTGTCTGTCTGTCCGTCTGTCTGTCCGTGTGAAAATCTAGATCTCAGCTGTTATAAGAGCTAGAACTACCAAATTTGGTGACAGTATGTCTTATTATTTTTAATTTTATTGTTTTTATTTTTTATTTAATTGAATGTTTAAGTTATGCGAATAAATAGCAACAACAATACGCATCATGCATTCAGACTTTGTTTTTGTCGTGCACGAATGTCCGAATGGTCTCATAACGTAACTTTGGCAAAATTTGCGTAATGGCTTAATGACCGAATGGAGAAGTGGTGGCCCTCTTAGGTAATGGGCCCAAGGTTCGATTCCGCATGCATGCGTGTCATGGTGGGGGAGATCGAACTTTTCTTATTTTTTGCAAAGAAAAGTTTTTACCTCCCTTTTTGAGCTACCTTCATGAAACTTTGTATACATGTTTCTTATTGCTGCCCGCTGTAACTAAGTCGGAACGAGCCGGTACGGACCGATATATCGTATAGATGCCATAGAACTAATCGGTCGTTTTTATACCCGCTACTCATAGAGTAGAAGGGTATTATAACTTTGTTCAAACCGAAAATGTATGTAACAGGCAGAAGGAGACACCTCCGACCCCATAAAGTATATATATTCTGGGTCAGGATCAACAGCCGAGTCGAGTAAAAAAGCTACAGTCGAGTGTGCTCGACTGTAATATACCCGCTACCCAGCTGCTTGTACATAATTTATTTGCGGAACAAAAAAACGGCTACAATCATATT
Source organism: Zaprionus ghesquierei (assembly GCA_018904095.1). NCBI lineage: Eukaryota > Metazoa > Arthropoda > Insecta > Diptera > Drosophilidae > Zaprionus > Zaprionus ghesquierei. The sequence goes on along the minus strand of JAEIGP010000462.1, from coordinate 563,423 downwards.
TTGACCGTAAAAGGCTATCGACTTATAATATTTATGCAAAGTCAAAATATAAAATAAAAAAAAAAAACATTTTTGCACACATTTAATTTTTGATGCGGGCGGGACTCGAACCCGTAAATGCATAATAGTACTGTTCGTTTTGCAGTCCACAACTTAACCCATTTCACCACCGTACACGCACACACGATTCGGCACAATGCTGCAAGCAGCACTGCCGGCAGCGCTGCTTACAGCTATGGAAAACGTTAAGCTTAATAACTTCTGTGTTTATTATCCGATTGTTACCAAATTTTCAGATCATTTGGCTATAGTTATCATGTAAACCGAAAATGAACAATATGGCATCAAAATTGCGCTTGTAATCAATGTTTTTTCGATTTACGGGGTCGGAAGGGGGCGTGGCCAAAATCCAAAATAAACTTGATCAGCGTGCAATAATAACACATATTGTCACCAAATTTGGTTGTCCTAGCTCTTATAATAGCTGAGATCTAGATTTTCACACTGACAGACAGACGAACAGACGGACAGACGGACATGGCTATATCGACTCGGCTGTTGATCCTGACCCAGAATATATATACTTTATGGGGTCGGAGGTGTCTCCTTCTGCCTGTTACATACATTTTCGGTTTGAAAAAGTTATAATACCCTTCTACTCTATGAGTAGCGGGTATAAAAACGACCGATTCGTTCTATGGCATCTCTACAATGTATCGGTCCGTACCGGCTCGTTCTGACTTAGTTTCAGCGGGCAGCAATAAGAAACATGTACATAAAGTTTCATGAAGGTAGCTCAATAAGGGAGGTAAAAACTTTTCTTTGCAAAAAATAAGAAAAGTTCGATCTCCCCCACCATGACACGCATGCATGCGGAATCGAACCTTGGGCCCATTACCTAAGAGGTCCACCACTTCTCCATTCGGTCATTAAGCCATTACGCAAATTTTGCCAAAGTTACCTTATGAGACCATTCGGAAATTCGTGCACGACAAAAACAAAGTCTGAATGCATGATGCGTATTGTAGTTGCTATTTATTCTCATAACTTAAACATTCAATTAAATAAAAAATAAAAAAAAAAATAAAAATAACAAGTAAGAAAGCTACAGTCGAGTGTGCTCGACTGTAATATACCCGCTACCCAGCTGCAGGTACATAATTTATTTGCGGAACAAAAAAACGGCTACAATCTTATTTTGACCGTAAAAGGCTATGGACTTATAATATTTATGCAAAATCAAAATATAAAATAAAAAAAAAACATTTTTGCACACATTTAATTTTTGATGCGGGCGGGACTCGAACCCGTAAATGCATAATAGTACTGTTCGTTTTGAAGTCCACAACTTAACCCATTTCACCACCGTACACGCACACACGATTCGGCACAATGCTGCAAGCAGCGCTGCTTACAGCTATGGAAAACGTTAAGCTGCATAACTTCTGTGTTTATTATCCGATTGTTACCAAATTTTCAGAGATAATTTGGCTATAGTTATCATGTAAACCGAAAATGAAATTGCGCTTGTAATCAATGTTTTTTCGATTTACGGGGGCGGAAGGGGGCGTGGCCAAAATCCAAAATAAACTTGATCAGCGTGCAATAATAACACATATTGTCACCAAATTTGGTAGTCCTAGCTCTTATAATAGCTGAGATCTAGATATTCACACGGAGAAACAGACGAACAGACGGACAGACGGACATGGCTATATCGACTCGGCTGTTGATCCTGACCCAGAATATATATACTTTATGGGGTCGGAGGTGTCTCCTTCTGCCTGTTACATACATTTTCGGTTTGAACAAAGTTATAATACCCTTCTACTCTATGAGTAGCGGGTATAAAAACGACCGATTAGTTCTATGGGATCTATACGATGTATCGGTCCGTAGCGGCTCGTTCCGACTTAGTTACAGCGGGCAGCAATAAGAAACATGTATACAAAGTTTCATGAAGGTAGCTCAAAAAGGGAGGTAAAAACTTTTCTTTGCAAAAAATAAGAAAAGTTCGATCTCCCCCACCATGACACGCATGCATGCGGAATCGAACCTTGGGCCCATTACCTAAGAGGTCCACCACTTCTCCATTCGGTCATTAAGTCATTACGCAAATTTTGCCAAAGTTACGTTATGAGACCATTCGGACATTCGTGCACGACAAAAACAAAGTCTGAATGCATGATGCGTATTGTTGTTGCTATTTATTCTCATAACTTAAACATTCAATTAAATAAATAATAAAAAAAAATAAAATTAAAAATAATAAGACATACTGTCACCAAATTTGGTAGTTCTAGCTCTTATAACAGCTGAGATCCAGATTTTCACACGGACAGACAGACGGACAGACAGACAGACAGATGGATGCCTGTTACATACATTTTCGGTTTGAACAAAGTTATAATACCCTTCTACTCTATGAGTAGCGGGTATAAAAATACACTGGTTTAATTCTACCCGCTACTCATAGAGTAGAAGTCTATTATAACTTTGTTCAAACCGAAAATGTTTGTAACAGGCAGAAGGATACACCTCCGACCCCATAAAGTATATATACTCTGGCTCAGGATCAACAGCCGAGTGGATATAGTCATGTTCGTCTGTCCGTCTGTCTGTCTGTCCGTCTGTCTGTCCGTGTGAAAATCTAGATCTCAGCTATTATAAAAGCTAGAACTACCAAATTTGGTGACAGTATGTGTCATTATTGCACGCTGATCAAGTTTATTTTGGATTTTGGCCACGCCCCTTTCCGCCCCTGTAAATCGAGAAAATTGATTACAATCGCAATTTTGATGCCATTCATTGTTCATTTTCGGTTTATATGATAACTATAGCTAGCCAGATGATCTCTAAAAATTTGGTAACAATCAGATAATAAACACAGAAGTTATTCAGCTTAACGTGTTCCACAGCTGTAAGCAGCGCTGCCGGCAGCGCAAATTCTTTATTTGTACAGGAAATAATAAGAATGCCTTACATTGCAAATTTTTGCAGTTGTTGGATAACAGCGTCAGTAGATTAGGGGAAAGGCGATGAACTCCTGAACCGACAGGTTCTTTTTTTTTTTAAGAACTTATACTTTAATTTTTTAATATGCATTAATTGGTGGTGCATTTTATTTGAAATTTTTTAATGGCTCACAATGAACTTAGTTAACAAGTGGAGAAGTGACAGTCTCTTAAATCAGCTCTGTGCGATTGTCAGAGCGCAGCTTTTTCTTATATTTTTTTATTTTTATTTTTTTTTTAATTATATAATATATTCTGTATACTTCCAAGTGAACGGACGCGTTTTTTCTTTGCTCCCCGCATCTTGAACTTTCTTTATTAAACCCGGCGTTTAATTGAATTAAATAATAGCACTAATCACTTTTAACACTTCTATAATTAGGAATTCGTTCACTCGCGTGTGCATGCCTAATTAAAACTAACAAATTGTGTTTTGGTTAATTTTGATTTTGGTTTGTACTTTGAACTTGTTTACTGCTTCAACTTCTATTTTTAGAACTATTGTTGTTGTTCCTAACCTAATTTACTTTTTCTCTTTCACCGTGAGAGCACTTAAGTCTCATTTACTCTCCCAAACTTTAATTTTACTGTAGTTTTTGTTGTTGTGCGCTCCAACGCCCACTCCCTATTCTTGTTCTTTTAACTTTTTCTTGCGTGTGCCTGACTCTCACTCCAATCTATTCTCTCTTTTTGTTTTTACTTGCGGTTGTTGTAAATTTACAGTGGTCATCCCTTACAATGGAAGTCGGCATTGTCTGCTATAAAAAATCTTGCCAAAAGCAGATTACTTCTGCTCAGGCAAGTATTGCATGTTGGATATGCAATAATATTGCTCATGCTAAATGTGCTGGCCTTAGCGGCACTACAGCTGATGCCATAGCCAGGCGTAATGGGTTGCATTACTGCTGCAAGGCATGTCGTGAAGTCGAAAACGAATTTGTATCGTTTATGCGGCAGATTAGGACGGGATTCAGAAGCTGAACAGTAGTTTTCGAAAACTGTCCGATCAGTTCTCTGCGCTGGAATCGTTTGTCAATAGCCCTAAGTTATTGGATGAGTCCCCGAAGCGAAAAAAGTCAGCTTCTAAAGAGCAGCCGCCTATTATTGCCCTCCCGCCTCAGAATGCTGACCAACCAGTGACTCCTGTGACACTGCCTCTGCCTATGTTAACTACACCTGTAGTAACGAGGTCGGCGGCTCAAAAAGTTTCGGCACCCGAAATTGTCACTGTGGAGTCTGTGACGCCCATTACGCCTCTCTCCGATTTGTCCGGTGAGATCGTTAAATTTAGGAATTCAGGAAATTGTTCCCCAGGCAGCAGCGTCTTCCGGATTACCGGTTTCAAACGTACCCACTAATATCATATCAGTGGGTCGTAAGGCTGTGACAGGAATCCCACCAAAGAAACAAATATTTGTTTCAAGACTTGCCCCTGATCTCACATCAGATGATGTCACGGCTTTTATTCAAGCCAAAACTCAAGCCGACATAAAGGTGGAAAAATTTAGATTCTCTTACGAAAGGGATATTTCATCCTTTAAAATAAGTGTCCCTAATGATTTCTTTGACCGTATATGCTCGTCTGAATTCTGGCCTGATCATATTATGGTAAAGAATTCGAGGCTAAAAAGAGAAAAAATCGGCAACCGATTACTCTTTCAGTCCCAAATCAAACCACTATAACAAAGACAAATAAAATAACAAAAAACTAATTACTTCACTTTCCTTAACCTATCAAAACGTTAGAGGCCTATGTAGTAAACTAACTTCTTTATTTCGAAATAGTCTTTCATTTGCTTCCCAGGTGCTTGTGTTTACTGAGACTTGGTTGAAGCCGGAGATTTTAAGCTCCGAAGTTCTTTCAAGTCGGTACACAACGTATAGACTTGACCGACCTGGCCGGCGGGGTGAAGTTGTTTTCGAATTTGGTTCGAATTTGCTGGATAGTGTGAGAGTGCCATGTAAACGTGTTCGCTGCTTTCGTAATGCAGATTTCTCCAAACTTAATAACTTGATTTCATGTTGTGACTGGTCCGATCTTTATTCATGTACTGATATGGCTGACGCCATTAGTATTTTTTACGATACCTTAAACGTATTTTTTGATAATTGTGTTCCTCGTGTTTATCGAATGAGTTCAAGTAACCCTCCGTGGTTTACTAAAGAATTGTCAAGTTTAAAAAATCGAAAGTCTAAACTCTATAAGAAGTATAGAGCAGGTCATTCTCCGGCTGCCTTTTCTCGTTATCTTATTGCTCGGTCAAACTTTATCGTGCTGAACGCTGCTTTTACAATAACTATTTGATTCGCTGCAGGATTCAGTTCCAGCAGAATCCTAAACAGTTTTATAATTTCGTTAACATGAAGCGTAAATCTAATACCACTCCTTCTAATTTATCGTTTAATAAGGATGACGCTAATAATGATCAGGCCATTGCCGATTTGTTTGCGAAGTTCTTTCAAACGACTTACTCAAAATTTACACAGTCCACTCATACATACCCATATACCATTCCTAGCTCGAATGGAATTTCCACCCCTGTCCTTCCTGAGAATAGTCTCTATAGGGATCTAGGTCTGGTAAAACCTGTTTTCAATCCAGGTCCTGACGGAATTCCCGGTTGCGTACTTCGTTACTGTGCCAATTCATTAACTAAGCCGTTGCACAGACTATTTTCACTGTCCTTAAACACTTCCTCTTTTCCCTTGATTTGGAAGGAATCATTTATAATTCCTCTTCACAAAAACAGTAAGTCTGATGCAAGCAATTATAGAGGTATCTCTAAATTGTCGGCTATACCTAAACTCTTTGAGTATGTTTTGACTCCGTACTTGCAACATTATTGCAGATCTCTCATGTCGTCGGCTTCCTTGAGGAACACCAGAGGTGACATAAAGTGGTTTAGAAAGAGCATTTTTGAATGAGACTCTTTGAGTTCGGTCGGTTAGATAACTTACGATCCAACTAAGGAATTTGGGTGTTAAGCCCAGAAGGTTAAGTTCTCGACACAAAGGGAGTGGTTAACTGAGTCAAAAGTTTTACTGAAATCAGTATAAATGACATCAGTCTGTAGATTTTTCCGAAAACCGGTAATTATAAAAGATGTCAGCTCAAGCAAATTTGTCGAAGTTGAACGACGTTTCACGAATCCATGCTGACTAGGAGACATGAGAGATCTGCAATAATGTTGCAAGTACGGAGTCAAAACATACTCAAAGAGTTTAGGTATAGCCGACAATTTAGAGATACCTCTATAATTGCTTGCATCAGACTTACTGTTTTTGTGAAGAGGAATTATAAATGATTCCTTCCAAATCAAGGGAAAAGAGGAAGTGTTTAAGGACAGTGAAAATAGTCTGTGCAACGGCTTAGTTAATGAATTGGCACAGTAACGAAGTACGCAACCGGGAATTCCGTCAGGACTTGGATTGAAAACAGGTTTTACCAGACCTAGATCCCTATAGAGACTATTCTCATGAAGGACAGGGGTGGAAATTCCATTCGAGCTAGGAATGGTATATGGGTATGTATGAGAGGACTGTGTAAATTTTGAGTAAGTCGTTTGAAAGAACTTCGCAAACAAATCGGCAATGGCCTGATCATTATTAGCGTCATCCTTATTAAACGATAAATTAGAAGGAGTGGTATTAGATTTACGATTCATGTTAACGAAATTATAAAACTGTTTAGGATTCTGCTGGAACTGAATCCTGCAGCGAATCAAATAGTTATTGTAAAAGCAGCGTTCAGCACGATAAAGTTTGACCGAGCAATAAGATAACGAGAAAAGGCAGCCGGAGAATGACCTGCTCTATACTTCTTATAGAGTTTAGACTTTCGATTTTTAAACTTGACAATTCTTTAGTAAACCACGGAGGGTTACTTGAACTCATTCGATAAACACGAGGAACACAATTATCAAAAAATACGTTTAAGGTATCGTAAAAATACTAATGGCGTCAGCCATATCAGTACATGAATAAAGATCGGACCAGTCACAACATGAAATCAAGTTATTAAGTTTGGAGAAATCTGCATTACGAAAGCAGCGAACACGTTTACATGGCACTCTCACACTATCCAGCACATTCGAACCAAATTCGAAAACAACTTCAAACGTGGGATGGTAGTGATCTTCCGGTTGGGTCAAGGGTTGGACTCTGGTCAGAGTCACCTTAGAATGATCAGAAACGTAACACAAATCAAGTGTACGATTTAAGGAATTTACGACATGATTAACCTGAGACATTGAAATGTCTTGCAAACCATCAAAGAGGTCATGCTGTATTGAGGGCAATAAAAAATTTTCCTCATCACTAGGTGTTCAGCAACAATCAGGTATATTAAAGTCACCAAGGACAATAAGTTGATCCCTGTTTGATAGCAGGTTGAAAATAGACTTAATTAAAGCCAAATGTTGATTGAAGATAGAATTATCAGATGACGGAGGAACATACGAGCAAGTTATATAGGAGCAAAAGCCGGTAATTTTACACAAATAAATTCAATATCATATTGAACCTCCGGCACTATCTTATCCGACGTGATGGCAGCGTCGACTGCAATCAAAACCCCGCCACCCCGCCGGCCAGGTCGGTCAAGTCTATACGTTGTGTACCGACTTGAAAGAACTTCGGAGCTTAAAATCTCCGGCTTCAACCAAGTCTCAGTAAACACAAGCACCTGGGAAGCAAATGAAAGACTATTTCGAAATAAAGAAGTTAGTTTACTACATAGGCCTCTAACGTTTTGATAGGTTAAGGAAAGTGAAGTAATTAATTTTTTGTTATTTTATTTGTCTTTGTTATAGTGGTTTGATTTGGGACTGAAAGAGTAATCGGTTGCCGATTTTTTCTCTTTTTAGCCTCGAATTCTTTAACCATAATATGATCAGGCCAGAATTCAGACGAGCATATACGGTCAAAGAAATCATTAGGGACACTTATTTTAAAGGATGAAATATCCCTTTCGTAAGAGAATCTAAATTTTTCCACCTTTATGTCGGCTTGAGTTTTGGCTTGAATAAAAGCCATGACATCATCTGATGTGAGATCAGGGGCAAGTCTTGAAACAAATATTTGTTTCTTTGGTGGGATTCCTGTCACAGCCTTACGACCCACTGATATGATATTAGTGGGTACGTTTGAAACCGGTAATCCGGAATAATAGGCGGCTGCTCTTTAGAAGCTGACTTTTTTCGCTTCGGGGACTCATCCAATAACTTAGGGCTATTGACAAACGATTCCAGCGCAGAGAACTGATCGGACAGTTTTCGAAAACTACTGTTCAGCTTCTGAATCCCGTCCTAATCTGCCGCATAAACGATACAAATTCGTTTTCGACTTCACGACATGCCTTGCAGCAGTAATGCAACCCATTACGCCTGGCTATGGCATCAGCTGTAGTGCCGCTAAGGCCAGCACATTTAGCATGAGCAATATTATTGCATATCCAATATGCAATACTTGCCTGAGCAGAAGTAATCTGCTTTTGGCAAGATTTTTTATAGCAGACAATGCCGCCTTCCATTGTAAGGGATGACCACTGTAAATTTACAACAACCGCAAGTAAAAACAAAAAGAGAGAATAGATTGGAGTGAGAGTCAGGCACACGCAAGAACAAAGTTAAAAGAACAAGAATAGGGAGTGAGCGTTGCAGCGCACAACAACAAATACTACAGTAAAATTAAAGTATGTGAGAGTAAATGAGAGTTAAGTGCTCTCACGGTGAAAGAGAAAAAGTAAATTAGGTCAGGAACAACAACAATAGTTCTAAAAATAGAAGTTGAAGCAGTAAACAAGTTCAAAGTACAAACCAAAATCAAAATTAACCAATACACAATTTGTTAGTTTTAATTAGGCATGCACACGCGAGTGAACGAATTCCTGATTATAGAAGTGTTAAAAGTGATTAGTGCTATTATTTAATTCAAACGCCGGGTTTAATAAAGAAAGTTCAAGATGCGGGGAGCAAAGAAAAAACGCGTCCGTTCACTTGGAAGTATACAGAATATATTATATAATTAAATAAAAAATAAAAATAAAAAAATATAAGAAAAAGCTGCGCTCTGACAATCGCATAGAGCTGATTTAAGAGACTGTCACTTCTCCACTTGTTAACTAAGTTCATTGTGAGCCATTAAAAAATTTCAAATAAAATGCACCACCAATTAATGCATATTAAAAAATTAAAGTATAAGTTCTTAAAAAAAAAAAGAAAAAGCTTAAGCGGCATGAATTGGGAATCGAATCACGGGCCTGTCGGTTCAGGAGTTCATCGCCTTTCCACTAATCTACTGACGCTGTTATCCAACAACTGCAAAAATTTGCATTGTAAGGCATTCTTATTATTTCCTGTACAAATAAAGAATTTGCGCTGCCGGCAGCGCTGCTTACAGCTGTGGAACACGTTAAGCTGAATAACTTCTGTGTTTATTATCCGATTGTTACCAAATTTTCAGAGATCATTTAGCTAGCTATCATATAAACCGAAAATGAACAATATGGCATCAAAATTGCGCTTGTAATCAATTTTTTTCGATTTACAGGGGCGGAAGGGGGCGTGGCCAAAATCCAAAATAATTTTGATCTTATACTCTATGAGTAGCGGGTATAAAAAAAAACATTTTTGCACACATTTAATTTTTAATGCGGGCGGGACTGGAACCTGTAAATGCATAATAGTACTGTTCGTTTTGCAGTCCACAACTTAACCCATTTCACCACCGTACACGCACACACGATTCGGCACAATGCTGCAAGCAGCGCTGCCGGCACCACTGCTTACAGCTATGGAAAACGTTAAGCTGAATAACTTCTGTGTTTATTATCTGATTGTTACCAAATTTTTAGAGATCATCTGGCTAGCTATAGTTATCATATAAACCGAAAATGAACAATATGGCATCAAAATTGCGCTTGTAATCAATTTTTTCGATTTACAGGGGCGGAAGGGGCGTGGCGTATAATTAAACCAGTGTATTTTTATACCCGCTACTCATAGAGTAGAAGGGTATTATAACTTTGTACAAACCGAAAATGTATGTAACAGGCAGAAGGAGACACCTCCGACCCCATAAGCTAAATATATTCTAGCTCAGGATCAACAGCCGAGTCGATATAGCCATGTCCGTCTGTCCATCTGTCTGTCTGTCTGTCCGTCTGTCTGTCCGGGTGAAAATCTGGATCTCAGCTGTTATAAGAGCTAGAACTACCAAATTTGGTGACAGTATGTCTTATTATTTTTAATTTTATTTTTTTTATTTTTTATTTAATTGAATGTTTAAGTTATGATAATAAATAGCAACAACAATACGCATCATGCATTCAGAGTTTGTTTTTGTCGTGCACGAATGTCCGAATGGTCTCATAACGTAACTTTGGCAAAATTTGCGTAATGGCTTAATGACCGAATGGAGAAGTGGTGGACCTCTTAGGTAATGGGCCCAAGGTTCGATTCCGCATGCATGCGTGTCATGGTGGGGGAGATCGAACTTTTCTTATTTTTTGCAAAGAAAAGTTTTTGCCTCCCTTTTTGAGCTAACTTCATGAAACTTTGTATACATGTTTCTCAATGCTGCCCGCTGTAACTAAGTCGGAACGAGCCGGTACGGACCGATACATCGTAGAGATGCCATAGAACGAATCGGTCGTTTTTACACCCGCTACTCATAGAGTAGAAGGGTATTATAACTTTTTCAAACCGAAAATGTATGTAACAGGCAGAAGGAGACACCTCCGACCCCATAAAGTATATATTCTGGGTCAGGATCAACAGCCGAGTCGATATAGCCATGTCCGTCTGTCCGTCTGTTCGTCTGTCTGTCAGTGTGAAAATCTAGATCTCAGCTATTATAAGAGCTAGGACTACCAAATTTGGTGACAATATGTGTTAATATTGCAGGCTGATCAAGTTTATTTTGGATTTTGGCCACGCCCTCTTCCGCCCCCGTTAATCGAAAAAACATTGATTACAAGCGCAATTTTGATGCCATATTGTTCATTTTCGGTTTACATGATAACTATAGCCAAATGATCTGAAAATTTGGTAACAATCGGATAATAAACACAGAAGTTATTAAGCTTAACGTTTTCCATAGCTGTAAGCAGCGCTGCCGGCAGTGCTGCTTGCAGCATTGTGCCGAATCATCTGTGCGTGTACGGTGGTGAAATGGGTTAAGTTGTGGACTGCAAAACGAACAGTACTATTATGCATTTACGGGTTCGAGTCCCGCCCGCATTAAAAATTAAATGTGTGCAAAAATGTTTTTTTTTTTTATTTTATATTTTGACTTTGCATAAATATTATAAGTCGATAGCCTTTTACGGTCAAAATATGATTGTAGCCGTTTTTTTGTTCCGCAAATAAATTATGTACAAGCAGCTTGGTAGCGGGTATATTACAGTCGAGCACACTCGACTGTAGCTTTTTTACTCGACTCGGCTGTTGATCCTGACCCAGAATATATATACTTTAAGGGGTCGGAGGTGTCTCCTTCTGCCTGTTACATACATTTTCGGTTTGAACAAAATTATAATACCCTTCTACTCTATGAGTAGCGGGTATAAAAACTACCGATTAGTTCTATGGCATCTATACGATATATCGGTCCGTACCGGCTCGTTCCGACTTAGTTACAGCGGGCAGCAATAAGAAACATGTATACAAAGTTTCATGAAGGTAGCTCAAAAAGGGAGGTAAAAACTTTTCTTTGCAAAAAATAAGAAAAGTTCGATCTCCCCCACCATGACACGCATGCATGCGGAATCGAACCTTGGGCCCATTACCTAAGAGGTCCACCACTTCTCCATTCGGTCATTAAGCCATTACGCAAATTTTGCCAAAGTTACGTTATGAGACCATTCGGACATTCGTGCACGACAAAAACAAAGTCTGAATGCATGATGCGTATTGTTGTTGCTATTTATTCGCATAACTTAAACATTCAATTAAATAAAAAATAAAAACAATAAAATTAAAAATAATAAGACATACTGTCACCAAATTTGGTAGTTCTAGCTCTTATAACAGCTGAGATCTAGATTTTCACACGGACAGACAGACGGACAGACAGATGGACAGACGGACATGGCTATGTCGACTCGGCTGTTGATCCTGAGCTAGAATGTATATAGCTTATGGGGTCGGAGGTGTCTCCTTCTGCCTGTTACATACATTTTCGGTTTGAACAAAGTTATAATACCCTTCTACTCTATGAGTAGCGGGTATAAAAATACACTGGTTTAATTATACCCGCTACTCATAGAGTAAAAGTCAAAATATGATTGTAGCCGTTTTTTTGTTCCGCAAATAAAGATAAGAATATGCAGGCGAAGGGTCTTTCTGTCATTGACGTGAATATTTTCTGTTCCTTATCGAGAGTGCAACAGGAACAGTTGAATATCACTATAAAAAAGTTTCCGTCATTCGCAGAAAAAGGGTTAGGTACAACTACACTGTTAGCTCATTCTATTGATGTTGGCGATGTTGTGGGTTAAAGCAAAGGCATTATCCCGTCTCCCCTGCCATTGAGCAAATGATGTAGGATGAGCTAGACAGAATGCTTCAATTAGGAGTGATTGAAGAGTTCAACAGTGCATGGTCATCACCTGTTGTGTTGGTGCGAAAACCTGGAAAAGTATGATTGTGTCTTGACAGTCGCAAACTTAATCAGGTTACGCGCAAAGATGCTTATCCAATGCCTATAATTGAAGGACCTCTTAGTCGACTCCCAAAAGCAACCTACATAACGAGCCTTGATCTGAAAGATGCTTATTGGCAAATTCCCTTAGAGACCAGTTCAAGGGATAAAACTGCCTTTTCAGTGCCTGGTAGACCCCTCTATCAGTTTACGGTAATGCCTTTTGGTCTCACAAATGCCCCATCGACTATGTCTAAGTTAATGGATCGTGTCATTACTGCCTCCTTAAAGCATGAGATATTTATTTACCTGGATGATCTATTGATAGTATCCGATGCGTTTGAACGTCATATGACAGTACTTTCGAACATAGCAACCTGTTTAAAGAACGCTGGATTGACTATCAGTGTGCAGAAAAGCGAATTCTGTAAGAGGTAAGTAAAATATTTAGGACACATTATAGGTAACGGTACTATAGCCATGGACCCAGATAAAATATCTGCAATATTAAGTTATCCACCGCCACGTTCCGTTAAGCAATTGCGCCGATTTCTTGGTATGACAGGGTGGTACCAGAAGTTCATACATAACTTTGCTTCCCTAGCTACACCCTTAACCGATGCTCTTAAAAGCAAATAACGCTTTCAATGGTCCGATACAGCTACTGAATATTTGAAGCGCTAAAGAAAAAGATGAGTACAGCCCCAGTGTTGCACACACCTGACTTCACGCATCCATTCTATATTCATAGTGACGCTAGCCATACTGGTGTAGAAGGTGTGCTAATGCAGCTTAATGACAACGGTGTCGAAGTGCCAATTTTGTACATGTCGAAAATGCTTAATCCATGTCAGCGAAACTACTCAGTGACAGAAAAAGAGTGCCTAGTAGCTATATTAAGCATAACTAAATTCCGAGCGTATGTTGAAGGACACTCCTTTACTGTAATATCAGACCACGCTTCGTTAAAGTGGTTGATGTCCCAAACGGATCTGAGTAGTACATTAGCCAGGTGGGCGATAAGACTCCAGGGATACGACTTTAAGATTGAACATCGAAAGGGTAATAAAAACGTCGTTCCTGACGCTCTGTCCCGAAAATTTACCAAAGACTTGTCAGCGATAGACAATGGTTCTCTTGTAGACTTGAAGTCGGAACATTTTCAATCGTCAGCTTATCAAGATCTGATAGCCCAGATCGAGAAGGGATCCTTTAACGCCTCTGCTGTAAAAGTCGTTAATGGCGTTGCAACGCCTTGCTCCAACGCGTTGACTATCGGCGGGCTGAACATGCGGCTGAGGAGCAAATAGCAGACGATGTTGTTTGGAAGCTGTGGATCCCAAAAGAATTAGTACCGTCCGATTTGAAAGTGGAACATCATGATCCATTAGCTGCTCATGGTGGAATTAACAAAACTCTCGAAAGAATTCGACGCTATTATTTTTGGCCAAATTTGGTAGCCGATGTGCGTAGATATGCTAATGAGTGCGAAATATGTAAAAGCACTAAGCCACCTAACCAAACACTACGACCACCTTTAGCCAAGGCAACAGAAAATCAACGTTTCTTTCACCGGCTATATGTTGATTATTTAGGACCATACCCGTGTTCCAAATCTAGACATGTCAGAATTTTTATCGTACTAGATCATTATACCAAATTTCCCTTCCTTAAGCCTGTAAAATAGTTTTCAGTGGATGCAATTTTGAGCTATCTGGAAAAAGATTTGTTTCATTGCTTCGGAGTGCCAGAAACGGTTGTTTCTGACAATGGGGTGCAATTTAAATCGCACGCGTTCAATTTATTATTGAAAAACTATGGCGTTCGACATGCGTACACTGCCTCTTATGCTCCACAAAGAAACGCATCCGAACGAGTAAATAGGTCCGTCCTAGCTGCTATCAAAGCATATATAGACCCAAAACAAGAAAGTTGGGACGAGAATCTAAGCCAAATAAACAAAGTAACTTTGCAAAAGGCTTTTGTGCAAAATTAGCTCCCTCGTTTATCAAAGCACGTATTAGAAAACAAGTAAGAAAGCAACATTCGAGTAGCTCGACTGTAATAAACCCGCTACCCAGCTGCTCGTACATCAAAATTATTTGCGGAACAATAAAGAACGGCTACAATCATATTTTGACCGTAAAAGGGCATGGACTTACAATATTTATGCAAAAACAAAATCTAAAATAAAAAAAATAATTTTTTGCACACATTCAACTTTTGATGCGGGTGGGACTTGAACCCATAAATGCATAATAGTTTCGTTGGTTATGCAGTCCACAACTTAACCCATTTCACTACCGTACACGCACACACTATTCGGCACAATGCTGCAAGCAGCGCTGCCGGGAGTAAAAAGTATTGAAAACGTATAACTTTTATACTTAAACAGTAAAAATAATAATTCTACCTGTTGAAGACTATAAATCGACTACGTGCATGTAAAAAACGATATGTGCCCTTTTAATACCTCTTTATATACTTGAATGGAAAATGTTCTGGAGCACTCTAACTTTTAATAAATTTTGTTAAAAAAACGACCGATATATGGCATCTATACGATGTATCGGTGCGTACCGGCTCGTTCCGACTTACTTACAGCGGGCAGCATTGAGAAACATGTATACAAAGTTTCATGAAGTTAGCTCAAAATGGGAGGCAAAAACTTTTCTTTGCAAAAAATAAGAAAAGCTCGATCTCCCCCACCATGACACGTATGCATGCGGAATCGAACCTTGGACCCATTACCTAAAAGGTCCACCACTTCTCCATTCGGCCATTAAGCCATTACGCAAATTTTGCCAAAGTTACATTATGAGACCATTCGGAAATTCTTGCACCACAAAAACAAAGTCTGAATGCATGATGCGTGTTGTTGTTGCTATTTATTCTCATAACTTAAACATTAAATTAAATAAAAAACAAGTAAGAAAGCTACAGTCGAGTGTTCTCGACTATAATATACCCGCTACACAGCTGCTTGTACAAAATTTATTTGCGGAACAAAAAAACGGCTACAATCATATTTTGACCGTAAAAGGCTATGGACTTATAATATTTATGCAAAGTCAAAATATAAAATAAAAAAAACAAGTAAGAAAGCTACAGTCGAGTGTGCTCGACTGTAATATACCCGCTACCCAGCTGCTTGTACAAAATTTATTTGCGGAACAAAAAAACGGCTACAATCATATTTTGACCGTAAAAGGCTATGGACTTATAATATTTATGCAAAGTCAAAATATAAAATAAAAAAAAAAACATTTTTGCACACATTTAATTTTTGATGCGGGCGGGACTCGAACCCCTAAATGCATAATAGTACTGTTCGTTTTGCAGTCCACAACTTAACCCATTTCACCACCGTACACGCACACACGATTCGGCACAATGCTGCAAGCAGCGCTGCCGGCAGCGCTGCTTACAGCTATGGAAAACGTTAAGCTGAATAACTTCTGTGTTTATTATCCGATTGTTACCAAATTTTCAGAGATCATCTGGCTAGCTATAGTTATCATGTAAACCGAAAATGAACAATATGGCATCAAAATTGCACTTGTTATCAATGTTTTTTCGATTTGCGGGGGCGTGGCCAAAATCCAAAATAAACTTGATCAGCGTGCAATAATAACACATATTGTCACCAAATTTGGTAGTCCTAGCTCTTATAATAGCTGAGATCTAGATTTTCACACGGACAGACAGACGGACATGGCTATATCGACTCGGCTGTTGATCCTGAGCCAGAATATATATACTTAATGGGGTCGGAGGTGTCTCCTTCTGCCTGTTACATACATTTTCGGTTTGAACAAAGTTATAATACCCTTCTACTCTATGAGTAGCGGGTATAAAAAAAAAAAATTTTTTTTGCACACATTTAATTTTTGATGCGGGCGGGACTCGAACCCGTAAATGCATAATAGTACTGTTCGTTTTGCAGTCCACAAGTTAACCCATTTCACCACCGTACACGCACACACGATTCGGCACAATGCTGCAAGCAGCGCTGCCGGCAGCGCTGCTTACAGCTGTGGAAAACGTAAAGCTGAATAACTTCTGTGTTTATTATCCGATTGTTACCAAATTTTCAGAGATCATCTGGCTAGCTATAGTTATCATGTAAACCGAAAGAATTCGACGCTGCCGGCAGCGCTGCTTACAGCTATGGAAAACGTTAAGCTGAATAACTTCTGTGTTTATTATCCGATTGTTACCAAATTTTCAGAGATCATCTGGCTAGCTATAGTTATCATGTAAACCGAAAATGAACAATATGGCATCAAAATTGCACTTGTTATCAATGTTTTTTCGATTTGCGGGGGCGGAAGGGGGTGTGGCCAAAATCCAAAAAAAAACTTGATCAGCGTGCAATAATAACACATATTGTCACCAAATTTGGTAGTCCTAGCTCTTATAATAGCTGAGATCTAGATTTTCACACGGACAGACAGACGGACAGACGGACATGGCTATATCGACTCGGCTGTTGATCCTGAGCCAGAATATATATACTTTATGGGGTCGGAGGTGTCTCCTTCTGCCTGTTACATACATTTTCGGTTTGAATAAAGTTATAATACCCTTCTACTCTATGAGTAGCGGGTATAAAAACATTTTTGCACACATTTAATTTTTGATGCGGGCGGGACTTGAACCCGTAAATGCATAATAGTACTGTTCGTTTTGCAGTCCACAACTTAACCCACTTCACCACCGTACACGCACACACGATTTGGCACAATGCTGAAAGCAGCGCTGCCGGACAGACGGACATGGCTATATCGACTCGGCTGTTGATCCTGAGCCAGAATATATATACTTTATGGGGTCGGAGGTGTCTCCTTCTGCCTGTTACATACATTTTCGGTTTGAACAAAGTTATAATACCCTTCTACTCTATGAGTAGCGGGTATAAAAAGCAACAACAACTAAGATTATTCGAATTTAATGGGCGCAACGCGCGTGGAGACTTCACAAGTGAGGCAACGCCAACTACAACAAAAACAACAACTGAGACGTTTCACAGACATGTTAGGAAAAGCTAAAACTGGACCTGCTGCCGTTTGCCTGGTCCTGCCTGTGTCTGGTCTGGCCTGGTCTTTTCCAGTTATACTGTGCTCGCACTGTGACCTGTCATCATGATTGATACGTTTGATGGATTCATTCGAGCTGACTGCTGTGTGGCGTTCAGTTTTAAAGTTTGCTGATTGATCCCAGCGTGTTGATTACAATCGACGCCGACGTACACGCAGATGCAGGCACAGGTAGTTGGCGCAGGCAGTTGGCGCTGTATGGGGAGTCTTGCAACGCATGCTGCTGGGAATTCAATCAAAAGTGTCAGCGCTGGCACAACATCTCTTACTGCTAAAGGTGAATATTAGAATAGAATATTAGAATATTAGAAATGATAAGAAAGGCAAAAAAAATCAAAAGGGAAACAAAGAGTTAATCCCTTCTTCATTGATAAGCAATTTTAAAACTTATGGTACTTTGGAAAAGTGGGAAGTATAAAAAAAAAATTTTAATAAATTATAGAAATTTTTAAATATTTTGAAATTAAGAAAATTGATAGTTAATATTTTTAAAACATTTTTAAAAGCTTTAAATATTCTTAATGAATTTTAAATAATACGCAAATTTAGGAAAAATGTGGAAATTTGACGATGACGTCACGATATGCTGCAAAGGCGCAAAGAGTGTAACTATGGAAAACGTTTAGATGAATATCTTCTGTGTTTATCGTTCGATCGGATTGTAATTTTGAAAGCAGAAAGCCATAACTTCAATACTTTTCCTAATAATCGTAATTATCGTTTTGCGTGGGCGGTGGGCGCGACATCGAAAATTGAAAATAAACTCGATCTACCTATGGTATACAGGAAATTAGGTGTCTCTACCTTTTGTAATAGCTGAGATCTAGACGTATAGACGGACAGACGGACATGGCTATATCGACTCGGCTGTTGATCCTGAGCCAGAATATATATACTTTATGGGGTCGTTTTTTAGTTTTTTAGTTTCTGAGATATAGGCGTTCATACAGACGGACAGACGGAGAGACGGAAAGACAGACATGGCTTAATCGACTCAGCTAGTGATCGTGAACAAGAATATATACAAAAATTAAATGTGTGCAAAAATGTTTTTTTTTTTATACCCGCTACTCATAGAGTAGAAGGGTATTATAACTTTGTTCAAACCGAAAATGTATGTAACAGGCAGAAGGAGACACCTCCGACCCCATAAAGTATATATATTCTGGCTCAGGATCAACAGCCGAGTCGATATAGCCATGTCCGTCTGTCCGTCTGTCCGTCTGTCTGTCTGTCCGTCTGTCCGTCTGTCTATCCGTGTGAAAATCTATATCTCAGCTATTATAAGTTGTGGACTGCAAAACGAACAGTACTATTATGCATTTACGGGTTCAAGTCCCACCCGCATCAAAAGTTAAATGTGTGCAAAAAATTATTTTTTTTATTTTAGATTTCGACTTTGAATAAATATTGTAAGTCCATGCCCTTTTACGGTCAAAATATGATTGTATCCGTTCTTTATTGATCCGCAAATAATTTTGATGTACGAGCAGCTGGGTAGCGGGTATATTACAGTCGAGCACACTCGAATGTAGCTTTCTTACTTGTTTAAAACTGAATTTTAACATAACCCTGAAAAATCCATGGTCTTATACAGTCAACACTTGACTGTAGCCGTTCTTACTTGTTTTAATTTTGTTTTTCCAAAAGACCACGCTTTTTGTTAAGGTCAAGAAAACTATTTTTCGCAGACTCCACGTCTGTTCTTCGCGAATGCCAATAAAGAAAAGAACTCTATGAGAGAGTAGGTGTCTCTCGAGCAAGACAAAGCTCACATGCAACTCCCAAAGTTCTAATTGGAGCTTTGACCTTTTTTTGATAGAGTGAAATTGGAGTGATCTGATATTGATACCTAATTATCGAGATAGAAATTTATCGTTTTTCGGAGTTAACGTATTTTTAAAAAAAATCGTTAGTTTTTGTTTTTCTTTTATGCAATTGGAAGAGCTAGACATTACACCACAAGCCATTTGTAAGTCGTTCAGGCCGGGAAATGGCTTGAAAAAAAGAACACCTGATTTTTCGCTGAAATATGACAGTTCATCATTGTTTGATATCTTTGGCATGATAATTGCCAATTTCTCGTCCCTGTAAGTTTTCTAGATCGTAATAAGAACTCCCAAGATTCGCTTTAACGCGCGACTTTAGCCATTGTGGATTTAACTTAACATTTATTTGTTTAGAAAAATTACTGTGAGAGAAATTATGACGAAACACCTCCTGACCGATCTTGAATGATATTTCTCTTCTTCTGAGATTGTATTGCCTTTCATTTTGATCGTAGGCTTTAGCAATGTTTGCCTTAATTTCTTATCGGATCAAATTTAGCTGATCTGTTCTGGCCAATATATTTTCAGATTCGCCTAACAGCTGAAAATGCTTTAATAGGTCACAATGTTTACCATGAGTTTCCATATCAAATCCGTATAAAGCAAAATACGGAGAACAGCCAATGCTCTGATGGTGAGCGTTTCGCAATGCAACACTTATTGCGTGAATGTGTAGATCCCATTCGGTGTTATTTTCCGAAAGAAAGGGTCTGATGCCTGCAATCAAGGATCTATTAATCCTTGCTAAGGCATTTGATTGGGGAGAATATAAAACCGTGTACATATTTTTGATACCCAATGAAGTCAACCAAGCATTGAAATCAGACGATTTAAATTGAACTTCATTATCACTTATAATGCAGCGCGGTACTCCATATGTCAAAAATATATGATTTTGCAGAAATTCTTTTGTAGGGGCCGTATTAAATTTTTCAATGGGCATAGCCAATGAAATTTTGAAAGGTGATCAACCACTATGAGCAAACCAATATATCCTCGTTTGCTCCTCGGATAGGGACCTAAAATATCTACATATAAGCGTTCAAATGGCCTGGCTTACCCATCGGAGGCTTTAAGGATTGATTTGGTGCCTTAGTGGAGTTACACACATCACAAGCGCGAACAGCGAACATCACAAGCGCGCCTGTGACACCATGCCTGGCCAATAAAAGTTACGACGTATAAGTTCCAAAGTCTTAGGCATGCCACCATGGGCGGTCACTAACGACTCGTGAGCCCGACGAATGACACTTTCTGTCAAACCTTTGGGTATCCATAACTTCCATGCCTGCTGCATACCTAAATCTGTGCCATCTTCATGTTTAGTTTGAATATAAGTTAACAACAGAAACTTTTGTTACTCCTCTCGACGGCCGATACAATTAACCCTTAGTACTTTGCCTGCAAGAATTGTGCAACAAAGTATTCTAAGGAAAACAAGAGTTCAAAAATCCTAAATCAACAATATTATAAACATCCGCCGCGAAAAACCCACGCAACACCGAAATTGCAGAGATTGCAATTCGAACCAGCACAATCAAGTTCAAACCACTCCAATGCTCCGCCTAGCTGCCGATCACGCCATCAGCGACGACGCCAACGTTCTGCCGACGCCTCTGCCAGACACCCACAGCTTACTTAGGGCTTACTCTAATTCTCAATGTTCAGTTCTTAATTTGAATCCGAAATAAAAGGTTAACTTCGCAGATTGGACTCGTTTTAATTTTCACAAAGGAAAATATTAACTGGCGCCCGAGCAGGTACCTGATGAGAAGGAAATCTTGTTAAGTCAGATTAGTACATTAGTACGACTCCATCAGTCCCAAAAACCCCTGTTGCATTCTTTGGTACGCGGATTTACTAAAGGAAACCCATAGGCGGTCTACGTGTTCTGTAAGGTACGACCGCAGAACATCCTCTACGCGTGTGCATCGCAGGATCCCGAGTAACAACGTAAAAAGGACAACATCCGGATCACTAGGAGGAGTAGCCGTATCAAGTTAGCAATGTAAGTAGAGTTAAGTGAATCAGATTACCTAAAACGAAATAAGAAGATAAGAAAACTAAAGCACAAATAATTCAAAGTAAAAATAGCGATATGTTAAAAGCAAAAACAAAGTGAAAGTGTTTAAAGAAATTGACGAAAGTCTGTGAATAAAATAAATAAGCGTAAAGCAATAAAATAAAATATCACTGCACTACCAATAAAAAAAGCAGTATAACAAGCTCAATCTTGCGAATCCCAAGGGACCCTCCAAGGTAGAAGAGCAAAACCAGACACTGGTTTTCAACAATTAAAATAAATTAAATTCACTTTAAACAGAACACAGTTCTTTGATCACGTTCCTTTGCTAAAACTAAATAAAGTAAAATTCGAAATTAAAAGCAATTACAATTCATACGCAACTAAATAAGTTTAAAAAAAGTTTTATGATTCATAATTTAAAGTAAATTTCAATTAAATAAAATTTTTAATACGCGGTTAAATTTTACTATAAAATAATTAAATTAGGAGTAAGTTTCAATATTAACGTGCTATAAAATTTTGCTATTAAACACTATTGATTATTAAGATCTATTTAAATTTTAAATCAAACATAAATTAACTAAATAATTGAACGGATTTATCAACAAATCTTAAGTGACACAATTTAAAATATTTTGTTCCCTCATTCATTTTATACACTTAAATAATTGATTCTATTGCTATAACCATACTTAGTTACGCGTAACCATACTAAACAAGTTGACTATTCGATATCATAATAATTCTTTACCTGAATGGAAATTTCTCCTTATGGCAAATTTCAACAATTTAATTAGACCACCAGTGCTCAACTTAGAAACAGAATCTGAGGCAATAAACCGAACAGAACCTAACGCACCTAATCTAATTCAACAACACAGACAAGTCGCAAGACAAGAAACACACCAACAAAACAGAAACATAATGGCACAGCCCGAACAACTAGCCGAAATCGTTCGTCAGATTCTGGCCGAACAACTCCCAACTCTCTTGCATCAAAGTCAAAGTTCTAGCTTTGATTTCGCAAATGTCGAGAGCCAGGGTATTAACCCAGAACATCAACATAATTTACAAGATTTAGACAAAGTTCCCGATATTGTAAGATCTTTGCATGATTTTTCCGGTGACCCAGTTGAATTCGGTTCCTGGAAAAGGAGTGTAGATAGAATATTAGAAACTTATGCTCACACCGTAGGTACAGCAAAGTATTTCGGTATTTTGCACACAATTCGAAATAAGATAAAAGGCATCGCAGACATTGCCCTCGATTCTTATAATGTCCCGTTGAACTGGGCAGCAATCTCAAAGTGCTTAACATTACATTACGCAGACTAACGAGAAGTAGAGTTAAGTGAATCAGATTACCTAAAACGAAATAAGAAGATAAGAAAACTAAAGCACAAATAATTCAAAGTAAAAATAGCGATATGTTAAAAGCAAAAACAAAGTTAAAGTGTTTAAAGAAATTGACGAAAGTCTGTGAATAAAATAAATAAGCGTAAATCAATAAAATAAAATATCACTGCACTACCAATAAAAAAAGCAGTATAACAAGCTCAATCTTGCGAATCCCAAGGGACCCTCCAAGGTAGAAGAGCAAAACCAGACACTGGTTTTCAACAATTAAAATAAATTAAATTCACTTTAAATAGAACACAGTTCTTTGATCACGTTCCTTTGCTAAAACTAAATAAAGTAAAATTCGAAATTAAAAGCAATTACAATTCATACGCAACTAAATAAGTTTAAAAAAGTTTTATGATTCATAATTTAAAGTAAATTTCAATTAAATAAAATTTTTAATACGCGGTTAAATTTTACTATAAAATAATTAAATTAGGAGTAAGTTTCAATATTAACGTGCTATAAAATTTTGCTATTAAACACTATTGATTATTAAGATCTATTTAAATTTTAAATCAAACATAAATTAACTGAATAATTGAACGGATTTATCAACAAATCTTAAGTGACACAATTTAAAATATTTTGTTCCCTCATTCATTTTATACACTTAAATAATTGATTCTATTGCTATAACCATACTTAGTTACGCGTAACCATACTAAACAAGTTGACTATTCGATATCATAATAATTCTTTACCTCAATGGAAATTTCTCCTTATGGCAAATTTCAACAATTTAATTAGACCACCAGTGCTCAACTTAGAAACAGAATCTGAGGCAATAAACCGAACAGAACCTAACGCACCTAATCTAATTCAACAACACAGACAAGTCGCAAGACAAGAAACACACCAACAAAACAGAAACATAATGGCACAGCCCGAACAACTAGCCGAAATCGTTCGTCAGATTCTGACCGAACAACTCCCAACTCTTTTGCATCAAAGTCAAAGTTCTAGCTTTGATTTCGCAAATGTCGAGAGCCAGGGTATTAACCCAGAACATCAACATAATTTACAAGATTTAGACAAAGTTCCCGATATTGTAAGATCTTTGCATGATTTTTCCGGTGACCCAGCTGAATTCGGTTCCTGGAAAAGGAGTGTAGATAGAATATTAGAAACTTATGCTCACACCGTAGGTACAGCAAAGTATTTCGGTATTTTGCACACAATTCGAAATAAGATAAAAGGCATCGCAGACATTGCCCTCGATTCTTATAATGTCCCGTTGAACTGGGCAGCAATCTCAAAGTGCTTAACATTACATTACGCAGACTTACGAGATATTTCCACCTTGGAATATCAAATGACAACAATATTCCAAAAGCCCAATCAGACAGTTGAAGAATTCCATCAAGTTGTTTACAGACATTTGTCTCTAATACTCAACAAAATAAGTTGCATGGAATTGGGCAGGGAATCAGAATTGGTTATGACCAAATTGTACAGGGATAAAGCTTTAGATACCTTTATCCGAGGTCTCCGTGGCGACCTCCCCCGGTTGCTGGGCATAAAAAAACCCACTGACTTGCCATCTGCTTTGCACTTGTACCTAAAGTTGGAAAACCAGACTTACCGTATCAATCACGCTTCGGGCAAAATTCAACAGAACACTTTTAGAAGCACACCTATAGACCCGCCTCCACTACCTATACCCAATAATATGGGTTACCAAACCAGACCAATACTACCCCCCAGACCCATGCCAGCAGGAGTGTTTAATGCTAACTTTAGACACCCACAATACCGACCAGCACCGAATAATTTTGGGCAACAATTTCGACAAGCTCCGATAGCCCAACCCCCATCACACCAACCGTATCCACCACCTCGTCCGATTGCAACAAAACCCCAACCACGACCAGAGCCAATGGACGTGGACAGAAGCCTTCACTCTAGGCAAATTAATTATATGAACAGGCCTCAATTTGATGCCTCTGGTAAACGACCCCCAATACCTATTACAGATCCCGCCAAAAGACAAAGAAATTTTAACCCTTTCGCGCCCAACGTTGCTTGTAAGCAATTTCTATGTTTTCAGAGATAACTGTAAGCGTGCCTTTTTTTTTTATCTGCTCATTCTTTATGATAACGGTGCTTTTATGTGTCTACTCTAAATATGAAAAGCAAAAAACGCATCTGGAGATTAGTTGCAGAAAATATTTGCAATGAACGGCACGCGCATCACAATAATTATTGTTTCGATATTCGGTGGAACTTTTGAAATTAGTAATTTACTTTTATAATACTTTAAAAAGAACCTAAAGTATAAACAAATAATTATTTAGCAAAGAGTTAACTAGACAGTGATATAGTCAAACTTAGTTAATAGTGAACAATAAGTAAGTAAATAATTTTCAAAGTTGCTAAGTTGCTTGTGAGCAACCTTGGGCATTCGTGGTAATAATTTTTGTTTGCATTTAGATATGAGACCGAAAGTGAAAGGTTTGTCTAACGAAGAAATTGAACGGGCTTTAAACTTCGATTGGGATGTTTCTACTGACGAAGAAAGTGGTGATGAGATGAAAGACATTTCTACGGTACTGGAGAAGAATTTAGAAGGAATTCTTGAAAGGGGAGAAAGTATCGAGATTGACCTTCTGGAAAATACAGTGATTGAAGGATGTGAACCTGACTCTTGCGTTGTTGTTGACAGTTGCTTGGAGAAAATTGATCCAAAGACGCTAAAGTGGAGAACAAGGCCGTTTGTAGCTCCAGAGAGTATTTGGGAAGATGACAAAACTTTTGATGTCGGGGAGATAAAGACGCCAGTGGAATTCTTCTACACATTTTTTGATACTCAGCTAATTCATTTAATGGCAAAGCAAACTGATATATATAGTTTGCAGGAGCACGGTATTGAACTTAAATGTACTGATGAGGAAATCAAACGCTACATTGGCATTTTATTGTACTTGGGTGTTTTAAAACTACCGCAACTCAGAATGGCATGGTCAAAGGATTTAAAGCTTACCGCAATAACTGATTCAATGCCGCTTGGGAGATTCGAAAAAATAAAACAATGCTTACATTTCAACGACAACGCCAAACAATTAAAAAAAGGAGATTCCAACTATGATAAACTCTACAAGATCCGCCCTTTGCTCAGAATTCTCAAAGAAAATTTTGGAAAACTACCTCAGGAAGAGCATCAAAGTGTCGATGAGCAAATAATTGCATTCAAAGGTACGTTTTTAATTTTTTTTTAAATTGGCTTTATTTTTATTAATTGCTTTTTTTTGCAGGTCGATCCACGTTTAAGCAATATAATCCAGCTAAACCTCATAAATGGGGTCTTGAAATGTTTACGCGGGCTGGAATATCTGGATTAGTTTATGATTTTACGCTATATGTTGGAGAAGGCACTTGTCCTTCTTATGGCTTGGGAATATCTTCTGATGTTGTCTTATATTTGGCAAAAAGTCTTCCCAAAGACAAAAATTTTAAACTATATTTTGATAATTGGTTTACGTCTGTAAGCCTTCTGATTACGTTGAAGGAAATAGGAATCTTTGCAACAGGTACTGTACGTAAAAATCGCATAAGAAATTGCCAACTGCTCTCAGATGCGGAATTAAAAAAACGCGGAAGGGGGTCTTTTGATATAAAATGCGAAATGAACCATAATCTTGTGTGTGTAAAATGGTTTGACAATAAGCCTGTTCAACTAATATCTTCGTGTGAAGGTGATCAGCCTGTTGGAATATGCAAACGTTGGAGCCCAAAAGAAAAAAAATTAAATTGATATTTCAAGGCCAGCTATTGTTACTTCATACAATAAAGGTATGGGTGGAGTAGATTTGGCAGATATGCTGATGGAGCTCTACAAAATTAACCACCGATCAAAAAAGTGGTACATAAGAATTTTTTATTGGTGCCTGGGAACATCCGTTACAAATGCTTGGCTACTGTATAGGAAACAATTGAACTTAGTAAACCCAAACCAAAAACATATTCCCCTTATAAAATTTCAATCGGAAATTGCCCATGAACTTTTCATTCCACTGACACTACTTCATTTCAAAAAAGGAGAGGTCGACCAACAAATGCAGAAAGAGAAAGCTCAGTGGTATCATTGGGATCCCCAAGCAGTGTTTCTTCGCATCAATCAAAGAAGTACAAATTTCAGACAAATCCTTCAGTGTCACAACGTTATGATAAAGTTGAACATTGGGTAGTTTTTGGAGAAAGAGGACGTTGCAGACTGTGCAAAACTGCAACACCGATGACCAAATGCCTTAAATGCAAAGTCCATCTGTGCTGCAATAACAATAAAAACTGTTTTTTGTCATACCACACTTAAATTGTCATTATAAAGAAAAATATTTCATATTCTTTGAATTATAAAAAAAACAATGCTTACACACCGCTACTGCCCAATGTTGCTCACAAGCAACTTTCGCTACCGCCCAAACTAATGGGCGTGGCATACTAAAATTTGTTGCTAAATTTTTCTAAAAATATATGTAAAAACATTAATGATAAAAAAAAATTTTAATTTCACGGGGAAAAAGTTGGGCACGAAAGGGTTAATATCCAAACTGAAATCGAACAACAAACTGAGGCAGAACAAGGAGCACCGACAATGGCCGATTACGAACAGACTTTAGCAGAACAAGATGAACAGACAGACTATGAACAAACACTTGGTGAATACACAGAAGTGATTGACAGCAATGACCAAGAACCAAAGCATGACTATTCCTATCTAAATTTTTTAGGGTAACTGACTCTTCACTGCCATATTTTGAATGTAAGGTGAGGAGGGGAGAAATCTTAAAAATATTAATTGATACCGGCTCTAATCGAAATTATATTCAACCAAAACATGTCTCAAACCCGTTACCACACAAAACCATATTCAATGCTGTCTCTGTAGGTGGCGGTATAAAAATAACTCATCACAAAAACGCCAACTTATTTAACGATCTAAATACAATAGTTAAATTTTTCCTATTACCAAAACTTATGACGCGATATTAGGCAATGACAGCTTAAAAGAATTAGGCGCAGTCATTGACACAAAAACCAAATAATGCATTTAAAAAATGGCACAAATATTCCCATTAAAGAAAAAAAATTTGAATCAGTCAATGTAATAATACCAAGGTTGGATCACCTTGCACACAATCAGCGATTTGAATTAAATCGCTTACTCAAAAATTACCCAACCTTATTTGCCGAACCGGATGACAAACTGACCTACCTCACAAATGTGAAAGCCGAAATACGAATAAATACTGACACACCAGTTTACTCTAGATTTTATCAATGGCTTTAAAAGCTGAGGTTGACAAACAGGTTAAAGACCTTTTAGAGAATGACATAATACGACCATCGCGTTCCCCGTATAAATCACCTGTGTGGATCGTTCCAAAAAAACAGGATGCTTCCAACGTAAAAAAATATAGAATGGTCATTGATTATAGAAAACTGAATAATGTAACAATACCTGACAAATACCCTATACCTGACATAAACGGAGTCATTGCACAGTTAGGTGATAACAAGCTTTTTTTCCGTTTTAGACCTTAAAAGCGGATTTCACCAAATTCCATTAAAAGAGAAAGATATAGAAAAAACAGCATTTTCCGTAAACAATGGAAAGTACGAGTTTACTAGGCTCCCCTTTGGTTTAAAAAATGCCCCTTCAATGTTCCAACGCGCCCTTGACGACATCCTTAGGGAACACATAGGAAACATTTGCTACATTTACATTGATGACATTATTGTTTTTAGCAAAGATGAAGAGTCTCATTGCAAAAATCTGAAAACAATTTTTGAAACACTAAGTGCAGCAAACGTTAAATGCCAACTAGACAAGTGCGAGTTCTTTAACAACAAAGTAGAATTCTTAGGATTCGTTATATCAGATAAAGGAATAAAGACTAACCCAACAAAGGTAGAAGCCATAGCTAACTATCCGAGACCAAAGACCTTAAAGGAATTAAGATCCTTTCTTGGGCTATCAGGAGACTACAGGAGGTTTATACTGGGCTATGCTACAATGGCCAAGCCACTGACTGATTTGCTTAGAGGGGAAGACGGACGCATTTCAAAGGGAATGTCGGCAAAGAAATTGATTCACTTAGACGATAAAGCAATAAAAGCATTCGAACAGTTGCGCAGTACACTGACATCCAAAGATGTAATACTCCAATACCCAGACTTTGATAAGGAATTGACACTAACGACAGACGCCTCTGACTATGCGATAGGAGCAGTATTATCACAATCCAACAGACCAATTTCATTTATATCTAGAACACTTTCCAAAACTGAAGAACAATACGAAACGGCAAAGAGAGAAATGTTAGCAATACATTGGGCTGTTAATTTCTTCAAGGGATATCTTTATGGTGGTTCAAAGGTAAAAATCTATACCGATCACGAACCACTTACGCACGATTGCAATTGGAAAGGTGGGATAGCTATTAGAAGGTGGAAGTCTTATTTGGATGAATATAATAAAGAGCCAGGGAAAGAAAATGTAGTAGCAGACGCACTATCGAGGGCACCAAGGCAAGTTGAAATTAATTCATTGACAGCAACTCAACATAGCGCTCAAAGTTCTAGCCACAATTTGGTATCAAATGTTGAATCTCCGATTATTGTTTTTAAAAAACCAAGATTTTATACTTAAAGAAGAGCCACCTGACTATAAATTTACCCTTCCATTTCCCACATTCCAATATTGCAGCCAACATACTCAGACGATGATTTAATACAAATTTTAAGAAAACATCTTTATCCCACAGTCATTAATGGCATTCACACAATAGAAGATATAATGGGCCAAATACAACGAATTTATCCAGAACATTTTCGATCTTTTAAAGTCAGATTTAGTCAAAACCGGGTAGAAGACATAGTTAATGAAACAGATTAAGACGAACTTATCCTTAAAACTCATAATAGGGCACATAGAAATGCTGAAAAGAATAAGATCCAATTATCCGAAAAATGCTATTTTCCCAAAATGAAATCTAAAATTTTAACATTAGTAAAACAGTGTCAGGTGTGCAAGGAAGGCAGATGATAGGCATCCCACAAACCCAGAAATAATGGAAACTCCAATTCCTGAGTTTCCGGGACACACAATCCATATAGATATTTTCTCTACAGAAAAAAAACTGGTACTAACAGCAATTGACAAATTTTCTAAACTTGCGCAAGCAAAATTAACAAATTCAAAATCAATAGAAGACATAAGAAAACCCTTACATGACATCCTATTCTATTTTGGCGTACGAAAATACGTCGTAATGGATAATGAAAAATCTTTTAATTCCGCTACAATAACTTTTATGATGAGAGACCAGCTGGGAATACAAATTTTTAAAGCACCCCCTTATAAAAGTTCCGTAAACGGACAAATAGAACGGTTTCATTCTACCCTCGCTTAAAAACTAAACAGGTACACCGAACTTTTGAAGAACTATTAGATTCAGCTGTCTACGAATACAACTTCACAATTCACTCTGTAACAAAAAAGCGTCCATTAGAAATATTTTTTGGCAGATATATAACCACTGACCCAGGAGAATATGACAAAAGCAGACAAGATAACATCGAAAAACTGAAATCAAAACAAGCAACAGACTTAAAAAACCATAATGAAAAACGCAATAAGATCAAAGACTATGAGCCAGGGCAAATAGTGTTTATAAAGCAAAACACAAGACTAGGTTCTAAACTGTCCCCACGGTACAAGAAAGAAACAGTAAAAGAAAATAGACATACAACTATTATCACAGAAACAGGAAGAATCGTTCACAAGAGTAACATAAAACAAGAGTAATAATAAAATTTTTTTAGTCCGATACTGCCTAGGGAAACATGTCCGTATTCGTCTAAAGTAAGAAACATAAAATGAAATAAAAATTTTTATAATAAATACCCTCTAACTCACAATTGTTGTCCGTTTGCGGGTATCGATCCGATCATGAGGGATCGGCCTATACCCTTAAAAAATTAATTCGTTCACTGAATAAATGATTTCATATACATTTTTTTTTCTTCTTCTCCTTTTCCCCATTACAGGATTTTCTTATTTTTAATGCTTCTGCCATTAGCATTGGCAAATATGGAAATCACTAATTACACCGACGCTCAAACCGTCTCAGTGTACAAAGGATTAGGGAAACTACAAATATCATCAACTAAATTAATCCATCTAATAGACCTAGAACAGCTAGAAACAGAATTGTACAAAATACGACAACACACAATTAATGACTTAAAAGAAAGCTACCTCTACCATACACTAACACACGAAATAGTTCAGGCATTTACCGCATTAAGTACTCTGACCTCAAAATATCGCAAAGTTCGATCAATCAATTGGATTGGTTCAGCTTGGAAATTTGTGGCAGGAAATCCGGATCATGACGACTTAACTATGATCGAAAATAATTTAAATAGCCTTATAACTAACAATAACGATCAGGTAATAGTTAATAAACAACTGCAAAGTAGAATCAATAATTTAACAACAATCTCAAATATGCTTACGAACTCAATAAAAAAGGATAACAATTTTAACAATGAAATAGCAACAAGTCTGCAAAATTAGGTCAGATTGATAAAAAAAGAAATTGTTTACATTAAATATGCCATTCAATGGGCAAAAATTAACGTAATTAACACACTCCTTTTAAACGAATTTGAACTAAATGAAGTAAATAAAATATTTCAAAAAAACAATATTACCTCTTTATCAATCGAAGAAATGCTAGAATTTGTTGATGTTTCAGTATTACATAATAAAACAGCGATTATCTATATCATCAAAATACCAGAACTAGACCCCACTACCTATCAAGATATGTTGATAAAACCCGTTAAAAAAAATAACTCTATTGTACACTTAGAGCGCAAAAAGAAATCATTAATCTACCCAAAAACTGTAAAATATCCCATTACTTAAAAATATGTAAAAAAGAAAGCACATCAAAAACACAAAGCACTTAAAAAACATAACAACACACTCTACCATAAACCGCATCGCGATCTTGTGCTTACTGGGCACCGTCATACTTCTTTCAATAATCTCCAAAATCCACTTTAAGCCCAGAGAGAAAGTAACCATTCAAATTCAACAAGAGCTTCCCACGCTTAATAATAAACTTAAAATAAATAATTTAAAGCCAAAGCCGATACAGCCCGAATTCAACAATATTCCCTATTTCTAACACCCACTTGAGGACAAGTAGGATCCTGAGGGGGGAGAGTTAACAACAGAAACTTTTGTTACTCCTCTCGACGGCCGATACAATGAACCCTTAGTACTTTGCCTGCAAGAATTGTGCAACAAAGTATTCTAAGGAAAACAAGAGTTCAAAAATCCTAAATCAACAATATTATAAACATCCGCCGCGACGAACCCACGCAACACCGAAATTACAGAGATTGCAATTCGATCCAGCTCAATCAAGTTCAAACCACTCCAATGCTCCGCCTAGCTGCCGATCACGCCATCAGCGATGATGCCAACGTTCTGCCGACGCCTCTGCCAGACACCCACAGCTTACTTAGGGCTTACACTAATTCTCAATGTTCAGTTCTTAATTTGAATCCGAAATAAAAGGTCAACTTCGCAGATTGGACTCGTTTTAATTTCCACAAAGGAAAATATTAACTTATATAAATATTTACCTAATACTTTTAAATCTGGATATTTTCCTTCCAAAGTTTCTGTTTCATTTCTCATTCTGCCCACTTAAAACATGCAGAGTCGAGATCAATTTCTGGCTCAATTAGCTCAATGGCTGACAGATCCTCTACGTGCATTCTTAAAAGGATGTCTTGCACTATATTTTCGTTCCCTCTCCTATGGCTAATAGAGAACCTATAGCCCTGTAAACACATAGACCATCTAGCCAACCTGCCTTTAAGATTCGGCTGTCGCATAAGCCATAGTAAACTAGCATGGTCTGTTATGAGCTCAAATTCTTGGAGCTCCAAATAACACCTAAACTTTTCAATGGCCAACACAGCCGCCAAGCACTCACGTTCGGTAACGCTATAATTGCATTGTGCCGTGTTTAATTTTTTGGACATAAATGCCACTGGACGTTTAACATTGTCATGTGAAAGTTGCACTAACACAGCCCCCACCCCACAATCGCTTGTTCAAATTTTGGAAACCAGTCTTCGCTGCGTCTGTCCAAAAAATTTCTTTTTAGTGGATAGAACTTCAGTAATCGGAGAAGTTACTGATGAATCTCCGATACCATCCAACAAGGCCTAAAAAGCTTCTCACTTGTTTGATCGTCACCATGGCCATGTTTTATAGCATCAACCTAAAAAGGTTAGTAGGTCAGTAGCTATACCACCATTTCCTATAATTTGTCCCAGGTATTCAACTTCTGTAACACAAAAACGGATTTTAGCCACATTTAAAGTCAAATTTTCCCTAAGAAATTATTCTGCTCACCTGATAAGAATTGACATATGTGTGTCAAAGTCTTCTGACACTACATACACATCATCAAGGTAACCTAAAACATATGTTTTCAAGTCTGCAGGGATCAATTCATCGGCTAACCGGCGCATGGTTTGTGGAGCATTACAGATTACATTGCATTACATTTACATTACTGTAAATTGATATGATGGCCGCCCCGGCACTGTAAAAGCTGTAATGGCTTTAGCCTTATCTGTGAGGGATAGTTACCAGAATGCATCCTTCAGATCCAATTTGGTTATGATAATGGCTTTGGGAAGCGGAGAAAAAATGCCATCTATATTTGGCAGTGGGTACGCGTCTTTTTTAGTGCCCTCGTTAATGCGTCGTGCATCTAAACAAAGGCGTACCTTGCCTGGCTTAATAACGAGCCTCATCGGAGAGCTCCAAGAACTCTTCGATGGCACAATGACGCTTTCTGACAACATTCTGTCCACCTAGATAAGTAGATAAGTGTCTCTACAGCTGGAGAAATGGGATAAAAACGCTGTTTTATTGGCTTAGCGTCACTTACGTCAATATCATGGCTTAACAGGGATGTTTTTCCTAACCCCTGTTCTTTATAATTAGGAAGTAAATTATTTACACTCTCTAATCGCTTTTTTTGAGATGAAGAAAGTGGAAATTTTTTCAGAATAGTATCAGTGCTATCAGCCATAATTATAATTGTAGGCTACATCCGTGCTAATAAAACCCGTTATTTGGTGGCTGCTTCCATCAGCAGTTTTCACACGTGATGACATTTTTTTAAAACTTGGACAGGATGCCCAATCTTGGGCAGCCAAGTCTGCTCCCACACAACTTATATTGGCTCCTGTGTCTAATAAGCCAATTTCTGTTAGACCTTAAAAGGTAATAGATGCATAAAGACGACCGTCTGTCTGGGTGTCTACAACCAAAGATACAAACAGTTTTCGCGCGGATCTAATTTTATGCCAAAAATTACGCATACGAAGAGCGTTTCGTTTAGTAACACGGTCAAGGGTAGTTACTTCTGAAAATATTTTTGCTCTGATCTGATTATAATGAGCTAGTCTCTCATGATATGGTTTTCTTTGACGTAGTAAAGGAATGTCCGAGTGTGGATGTGGAGATGCCTGTTTTAAAATTGCAGGCATCTGCCGTGGGCAATCTGATTCTGCAGATTGACGTTCAGTTGCGGATTCTAGTTTTGGGCCATTCGCCTGCCGTCGACGAATGAGCCCCTCTTGGAGTTTTCCGCTCTCTTAAAGCATGTTGGGCATTGAGGTTTACAGAAATCTTTTGCTCCGCACCCATAGCAAAAGATTCTTCGTTCTGCGTGGCACATGTCCCATGCGTGTCCTGGCTGATTACAGTTCCAGCAGACCATAGGTCGTTTGGAAAGTTGCAAAGCCTCTACAGATACAGACTCCGTCTCTGATGCCGACTGTAAGGACTCTTCAGTCTCCACAGTAGTAACGGCTCTTTTAAACACCCTTGGTTGAGTATTGATCTTGCTAGATTGCTTAAAATCTGCATCTCCTAGCAGATTTTCACGTTTCTGGACCAGTTGTCTCAAATGAGCAACAGAATGAATGGAGATGTATAGTAATACTTGTCTTAGCTCTGAAATTAAATTCGTTTTCAGCTGCTGAACAAGTCTGTACTCGTCTAAAGGAATAGCTAATCGAGAAACGATCGGCATAATGTCCTCATAAAACGAGTCAAAGGGCTCTCCCTCTTTCTGCGTTCGAGCACGAATTTCTTCAATAAGGATATCATCGTCTTTATGGTCCTGATATTGATTTTTCAGAGCTGAGCTCAGGGTTCTCTTTACGGTATCTCCAATACCATTTCCTTGCTTTACTTGTCAAGAGAACATGTATGTTTTTGCATACAATAGCAAAATCCCCGTTTAGACTATCAATGGTCAATGCTCTTACTCTGTATAAAAATTCCTGAACTGTAGGCCCATTAACTGTTTATTCGTATTTTATTCCCCAACCCTGAATGATCTGGGTGACTTTCTCTGAACTCATTGTGTTCGAGCGCGTGTCACTCGCCCTCGCCGAAGATGCACTAATGTGAGACACACGTGGAGACGGAAGTTGCCGAGAACTATTAGGAGATTGTATACCGCTTGATAAGTTTAAGTTGTCAAATTTGGCTTGTATAATATGTTCGATCCTTCTAAAAATTCTGTCATAATCGATTACTCTAAAATGATGTGCAGTCGGATCGGAAATCCGCGGCTGATAGCGAATATTTTTATTTCGACCTCCACCACCCTTAGGCTGTCGACCTTGGGTGGATCGTGAATTAATTTTCGGCTGAGTATCTTGGCTTTGTGACTCATTTAAATCAGCTGCCCCTATCTCCTCATTTATATGTTTGTTAAGTGTTACCCCAGTATCGGGTTTTCCTTTACTTCGTGTGTTGTGCACTTTTGGAATAGCCCCTTTGCTAGTGATTGCTTAAGACTCTAGATGTGCTGAATAATGCAAGCACTGTATTGTACCAGGTGCTTTGCACTCAGAACACTCTGGATTCTTTTCTAGCTGTGCCACGATACACTGATTGTGAAATCTATGCGCGCATTCAGTAATAAGTATTTTTGTTTTGTTAGTTTATCCTAAAATGTGTATTATTTTATTATGTTTATTTATTATTTTATTTACTTTTAATAAGGTTTTTGTTTTTTTTATGCTACTCAGGGAAGTTGATGAAATGGTAGTTTCAGTTAGCTTTTACTAGCATAACAGCAAACCGCTTGGGTCATACACTCGTGATGACTCTTTAATTTATAAACTTTTTGATTAGCTGATATTTACCTGAACGTATCACATTCCTTATTAAGCCGATTTTCTGAATACTCCAACAATGAAAACTTATTTGATGGTCAATAGACAACGACTAATCACTATCTAGTGATTTCGTTAGCCTCAATAAAAAGTTCAATTTATTATTGAGGTTTCTCTTCATTATTGTGAATGCGTTTGTTTATTAGTAAGTTTACTTCGCTTCCTATTTGGTGAAAGAGTGGGCCATATTTTTATTGTATTAGAAATATGCTTCCTGCTCTATTACATAATTCCATTGTGGGAGGTCTATTGAATTAATTTGCAGAATTTACTGTAAAATTAACAATTATTTTAGATCACTGTGCATTACCAGGTCCGTCGGATATTCTCTAAGACACGATCCTTAGGAGTATAGTTCCAGACAAAACTCAAACAAATAAAACGGATATAATTTCCCTACAACTAAATTAAATCTCGGATCTAAAGACTGGACGCCAAAATGCCAAAATCGATTTTCAAATTCTTCAGTTACAAAACCTAAATCAGTTTGCTACTGTAGCATATGCACTTGGGATTTTTTTTTCAAGTTATTGTTAACGTTGAATTAAATTTATAGTCCCGTGCCTGTTACGTAGATGAACAAGATTTATAATTAAATTATAAATCTATAAACTATAAATTATAAATTTATAAGAAAGACCAAAAGTCTGAGAGCTCATCAGTGTATAATGCTGCTATGGCAGTATATCTAATGGAAATGAGGCTATTATACCTTTCGCATTTTCACTTAAGGAAAACTATATATATTTACTAAAACATTATAATAATTTTATTCATTTAATAATAAGAACAAGTAAGAAAGCTACAGTCGAGTGTGCTCGACTGTAATATACCCGCTACCCAGCTGCTCGTACATAATTTATTTGCGGAACAAAAAAACGGCTACAATCATATTTTGACCGTAAAAGGCTATGGACTTATAATATTTATGCAAAGTCAAAATATAAAATAAAAAAAAAAAACATTTTTGCACACATTTAATTTTTGATGCGGGCGGGACTCGAACCCGTAAATGCATAATAGTACTGTTCGTCTTGCAGTCCACAACTTAACCCATTTCACCACCGTACACGCACACACGATTCGGCACAATGCTGCAAGCAGCCTTGCCGGCAGCGCTGCTTACAGCTATGGAAAACGTTAAGCTGAATAACTTCTGTGTTTATTATCCGATTGTTACCAAATTTTCAGAGATCATCTGGCTAGCTATAGTTATCATGAACAAAATGGCATCAAAATTGCACTTGTTATCAATGTTTTTTCAATTTGCGGGGGCGGAAGGGGGCGTGGCCAAAATCCAAAATAAACTTGATCAGCGTGCAATAATAACACATATTGTCACCAAATTTGGTTGTCCTAGCTCTTATAATAGCTGAGATCTAGATTTTCACACGGACAGACAGACGGACATGGCTATATCGACTCGGCTGTTGATCCTGAGCCAGAATATATATACTTTATGGGGTCGGAGGTGTCTCCTTCTGCCTGTTACATACATTTTCGGTTTGAACAAAGTTATAATACCCTTCTACTCTATGAGTAGCGGGTATAAAAACAAAAGAAAAAGAAGCTATATTGTCTGCATTTCATGACGATCCAATTCAAGGAGGGGTAATTGTCTATTAGTGAACATCATCACCGATTTTCTTAATTTTTTTTATATAGATAGAGCTAGATTTATTTAAAAATCGCGCGATTTTTTTTTTCAACAATTTTTTGCCTGCGGTACACATTTCCTCATAAGTTTATAATTTTCTTTTAATCTTAGGATGCGTCTGATTCGGAGTAATATGGAGCTTCACCAAATCGGCCCTTTTCAGGGCCTCAGAAAATATATCACACCTTCACCAAATCGGCCCTTTTCAGGGCCACAGAAAATATAAAAGAGATTAATTTTTCAATATAGAAAAATCTTACATTCAAGTGGCTGCGTACTTTTCGTTTGAAGTACAACAGTTGTGGGACACAGTGCACCGCGAGCGTGCCGACATACCGGAGCCTCGCACAAAAAGGCAACAACAAAGTACATGTAAAAAAAAATAAAACTTTAAATAATTAAAAAAAAAAAAACTAGAAAAGACCGAAGAATATTTCTTTCACCAAAAATTCGGATAAATCTAGCTCTATCTATATAAAAAAAAATTAAGAAAATCGGTGATGATGTCCACTAATAGACAATTACCCAAGGAGGTCACACAGGCATCACCAAAACCTTGGCCAAGGTCAAAAGGCATTATTACTGGAAAGGTATGTCTAAAGATATAACTGAGTACATTCGAAATTGTAAGAAATACCAAAAACCAAAAGCGACAATA
Source organism: Zaprionus ghesquierei (assembly GCA_018904095.1). Classification (NCBI taxonomy): domain Eukaryota; kingdom Metazoa; phylum Arthropoda; class Insecta; order Diptera; family Drosophilidae; genus Zaprionus; species Zaprionus ghesquierei. Next base: position 524,798 of record JAEIGP010000462.1, on the reverse strand, counting down.
ATATATCAACTCCTTTAACAATAACGGAAACCCCAATAAAAACTTTCGACAGGGTGATAGTGGACACTATTGGTCCGCTACCAAAATCAGAAAATGGCAATGAATATGCAATCACATTAATATGTGGTTTAACTAAATATCTAGTTGCCATACCAGTTGCAAATAAGAGCGCAAACACTGTCGCTAAAGCAATTTATGAATGTTTTATTCCAAAGTATGGTCCAATAAAGACGTTCATTACGGACATGGGTACAGAATATTATAAATCAGTTATAAATGACTTGTGCAAATATTATAAAATAAATACTATAACATCAACTGCACTCCACCACCAGACAGTTGGAACAGTCGAAAGAATTCACAGAACTTTCAATGAATATTTACGTTCATACATATCGGTTAATAAAACCGATTGGGACGTATGGCTTCAATATTTCGTATACTCTTTCAACCCAACCCCGTCAATAGCACATAACTATTGTCCATACGAACTTATCTTTGGTAAAACAAATAATTTGCCAAAACACTTTAATAGCATAACTAATATAGAACCGATAAATAATATAGATGATTATGTTATGCTAAGGAAAGTAAATATAGATTAGAAGTAGCGTATAAAAGAGGGAATTATGATAGATGAACATAAAGAAAAAAAAGAAACTTTATGATCAGAAAGTAAGAGATTTAGATATATCAGTAGGATTATTAATTATATTTCTATTAAAAAATGAAACTGGTCATAAGTTAGATTCTAAATATACAGGTCCGTAAAAAGTAACGGAAATAGGAGAAAACAATAACGTTATAATAGCTTATAATAAAAATAAAAAGCAAACTGTTCATAAAGACAGTTTAAAAATTTTTAATTCATAAATATTTATGGTATGATCATACATAGGCATAAAAATATTGACACAACAAATAACAAAAAAAAAAAAAAAACAAAAAATAAATATATATAGAAACAGATTCAGAGTTATGGTTAAGTAAATAAAACAACGATTGTTTGATTTTTACTTGAACTCTTTATTTACTTCCAAAGTAGCTAAGGAAGAACCGGAACCGTTGGATTATCACTTGGTCGGATAATGGGGTTTCAAAGTCGATATGAGGCTTTGGTGAGACTATCTCTATTGATAATATACTCAGAACTGAACTTTATTATTTCAGTTGGTTCCCGTTTGGATTTGGGGGAGATTTGTTTATCGTTAAGATATCCGAAATGGGGGAGAACTGTTTATCGTTGAGATTTCAGAATTGGGGACAATTGTTTAGTTTATGATCTGTGGGAACAGTACTTTTGAAGTGTGGGGTGACTTGAAACATGACACTAGGCATGTGCATTAATGGCCAAAGTTAATCGAAGGGCTCTTGTTCTTTGATTACAATTTGCGCTTAAGATTTAATGTGTTTAGTACTTAAATTTTAATATGTGTACGTGAGTTTTACAATAATTCTCTTTATTATATTCTAATGTACAATTATAATATATGTGGTTGGGGTGTGGCTGTTGAATGGATATGTTACTATATATACAAAATATTAAATAACTTCATTAAAATAACATCAAAAATTGAGACAAAAAAAAAACAAAAACAAGTAAAGAAAGCTACAATCGAGCGCGCCCGACAGTAAGATACCATTCGCCCAGTTTCGAATCAAATTATCACACATTTAATTCCATCAAAAAAACGCTGCACAAGTTTATCCGCCACCTATTGTTTAAATTAGATATATTTTTGAATAGCGCCATCTACATGTGAAAACGGCATAGCTTTACACATGCTACGGCTGAAATGAAGCATCGTGACGATGACGTCACGACGCGCACCACAGGCGCAAGCAGTGGAAGTACGAAAAACGGAAACATGGATAACTTCTGAGTTTACCATCTGATTGAATTGTAATTTAGGGAATAGATTTATATTGCAATTATTTATGTTCATACCAAAGCAGAAAAGCTGTAACTTCATTACTTCTCCTGATAATCGAAAATAATCGATTTGCGTGGGCGGTGGGCATGGCATCAAAAATTGAAAGTAAGCTCGATCTACCTATGGTATACAGGAACCTTCATGTGAAATATGGTGTCTCTAGCTTTCGTAATAGCTGAGATCTAGACGTTCAAACGGACAGACGGACAGACAGACGGACATGGCTCAATCAACTCAGCTAGTGATCCTGAGTCAGAATATATACACTTTGTGAAGTCTGCCTCCTTCTGCCTGTTACATACATTTGCACAAACTTAGTATACCATTTTTGACCATTTTCAATGGTCGAATGGTATAAAAATATATATATATAGAAAATGTTTTTATCATTTAAGATCTTTTACTTAAAAATATTGTAACTACATAAATGCGTCTAAAAACAATTAATAACATAATTTGAATAATATTGTAAAAATTACCTTTAAAATAACTTTAACTTTTAACTTTGTAATGACAGTTGAAGTGCCGACATGTCCGCATGTCTGACATGCGCGACCGTGACTTCAACTTACATACATATGTACATGTACTCTCTCGCGCTCTCGCTGCAAACGGCGCTGAGCACATAACATATAAGCTATACATAAGATAGCCGCTCCGCTGCCGGCGTTTTCGACAGCGCAGCTACGCGGCTTAGCTTAAGCCAATAATATGTATCAGGCTAAGAATCATGGAATAAAGACACATATGGAAGAACGGAGGTTTTTCCGCCTTTCAAATTGTCGTGTCGTATCGCCCGAGTTACCACCCCACCCCGTGAACCACCACGCCTCTAACATTGTCAGACACTGAACCAGGAAAGCGAACAACTGGAGCCCCGCATCCGGCCAAGTGCTGACTTCGCGTTCAAAGTTGTACAGCAACATTGCCTGCAAGGGACCCGGCCAGCCGAATGCTGAGGCGGCACAAAAAACCACGATTATGTTTACATTTAAAAACCTATTTACACTTAAAACTAAGACACTTATGTATAAGACAAAAACTTGAGTGTCCGAGAGCTTGAGGAGACTTCTCGGACACAATAAAGAACACTACTGTCTTGACTTCGAAAACGTTCAGTTGATCTTTTATTGTGAACGGAACGAAAATCCGGTAGGATGAACTACCTAACTATAATCATCTACTTGAAATGAAAAAATTTTGTGAGAAACGAAACAAATTATACTTAAATGTCGACTAAAAGTGACTTTAAAGAAATCCGTATAAGTTAAGGTTAATTGTGATACGCCAAATGAAACTCAAACACACACACAAACCTAAATTCCAACCCACCGCGATGACATGGAACCACTTTGTCGTCGGTTTGCTCCTATGCCATTAGACACATCTTAAGTTTTCACCCGATAAATGCAAGTGCAAGAGCTACCATGGTGACGTGGAATCAAACATTAATAATCATGTCACCGGTACGCATACACCCAGGCAACCGCATCTAAATACCTATGGGCTTGTGCATATGAACTGTGTCGCCACGGCTGAGTGAAATCAAAAGTTGATCGTTGCGCTGCTGTGTCGTATACAGACGAACCGCCAAAAGCCCATCTGCATACACATATACAGACAAGCACCTGATATCGAGTACAATGCAACACACTCATATACCGCATTGTCACGTTGGTGTGGAATCAAACGCTGATCATCACACTGACGACGAGTACACATGCATACAAAATATTTTATCACATTCACTTATATACAACGCTATATAATGTAGCCACGGTGGTGTGAAATCAAACGCCGATCATCGCACTGCTGTATCGTATATAGACGTCTCGCTAAGAGCCCATCTACATACACATATATACTCGAGCACATGATATCAAGTACAATACAACATACTCATATACCGCATTGTCGCGTTGGTGTGGAATCAAACGCTGATCATCACACTGACGACGAGTACACATGCATACAAAATATTTTATCACATTCACTTATATACAACGCTATACAATGTAGCCACGGTGGTGTGAAATCAAACGCCGATCATCGCACTGCTGTATCGTATATAGATGTCTCGCCAAGAGCCCATCTACATACATATATATACTCGAGCACATAATATCAAGTACAATACAACATACTCATGTACCGCATTGTCGCGTTGGTGTGGAATCAAACGCTGATCATCACACTGACGACGAGTACACATGCATACAAAATATTTTATTACATTCACTTATATACAACGCTATACAATGTAGCCACGTTGCTATGGAATCAAACGCTGATCATCACACTGACAACGAGTACACATGCATACAAAATTTTTTATCACATTCACTTATATACAACGATATACAATGTAGCCACGGTGGCGTGAAACCAAACATTGATCATCAAGCCACTAAGATATAAACAAATGAGGCACTAAAGCTTTTTTAACACAGTTGAACAGTCACGCATACACCGCTAAACAACGGCGAAGAACCAAAACACAAAACACATACCTCCACTGTCAAAACATAAGCACATATCACATTTCGGACCAAACGAGTCTCACCCAACGTATTATGGCAACAACAACGCTGCATGTGTGGTTGCGGACCCATGCCGGAGGAGTCGAAGTAAGGGGAGAACGCTTGAGTATCGTCAGGCTATCTCGCCTTTCGCTCTCCCGCAAAGTGTCGCTACACCCATGAAAGCACATCCTAATTAACAAAATATGCATCAGAGAAGTCGACATATATTTATACTTTGTCCCCTTTCATAATGTAATTCTGTACATAAATAAATATTAATACAAATAACATTGCAGAACCCGATAAAATAGAGAAAAAGGACGTACAAGCAAACACACACACTTAAATAAGTACACAAATTTACATTTAAACAAGTAAGAAAGCTACATTCGAGTATGCTCGACTGTAACATACCCGCTACCCAGCTGCTCGTACATCAAAATTATTTGCGGAACAATAAAGAACGGCTACAATCATATTTTGACCGTAAAAGGCCATGGACTTACAATATTAATGCAAAGTCAAAATATAAAATAAAAAAAAAAAAATTTTTTGCACACATTTAATTTTTGATGCGGGCGGGACTCGAACCCGTAAATGCATAATAGTACTGTTCGTTTTGCAGTCCACAACTTAACCCATTTCACCACCGTACAGCTATGGAAAGCGTTAAGCTGAATAACTTCTGTGTTTATTATCCGATTGTTACCAAATTTTCAGAGATCATCTGGCTAGCTATAGATATCATGCAAACATGAAATAAACAATATGGAATCAAAATTGCACTAGTAATCAATGTTTTTTCCATTTAAAGAATATATATACGTAATGGGGTCGGAGGTGTCTCCTTCTGCCTGTTACATACATTTTCGGTTTGAAGAAAGTTATAATACCCTTCTACTCTATGAGTAGCGGGTATAAAAATATAAGAAAAAGCTGCGCTCTAACAATCGCACACAGCTGATTTAAGAGACTGTCACTTCTCCACTTGTTAATCAAGTTTACTGTGAGCCATTAAAAAAATTTTAAATAAAATGCACGACCCCCAATTAATGCATATTCAAAAATTAAAGTAAAAGTTCTTAAAAAAAAAGAAAAACATTTGGATTCAGATTTTCACACGGACAGACAGACGGATAGACGGACATGGCAATATCGACTCGGCTGTTGATCATGAGCCAGAATATATATACTTTACGGGATCGGAGGTGTCTCGTTCTGCCTGTTACATACATTTTCGGTTTGAACAAAGTTATAATACCCTTCTACTCTATGAGTAGCGGGTATTAAAAGAAAAAGCTTAGGCTTAACTGGGAATCGCACCACTGGCCTGTCGGTTCAGGAGTTCATCGCTTTTCCACGCTGTTTTCTAACAACTGCAAAAATTTGCATTGTAAGGCATTCTTATTATTTCCTGTACAAATACAGAATTTGCGCTGCAGGCAGCGCTGCTTACATCTACGGAAAATGTTAAGCTGAATAATTTCTGTGTTTATTATCCGATTGTTACCAAATTTTCAGAGATCATCTGGCTAGCTATAGTTATCAAATAAACCGAAAATGAACAATATGGCATCAAAATTGCACTTGTAATCAATGTTTTTTTTCGATTTACAGGGGCGGAAGGGGGCGTGGCGAAAATCCAAAATAAACTTGATCAGCGTGCAATAATAACACATATTGTCACCAAATTTGGTTGTCCTAGCTCTTATAATAGCTGAGATCTAGATTTCCACACGAACAGACAGACGGACAGACAGACAGACGGACAGACGGACATGGCTATATCGACTCGGCTGTTGATTCTAGCCAGAATATATATAATTTATAGGGTCGGAGGTGTCTCCTTCTGCCTGTTACATACATTTTCGGTTTGAACAAAGTTATAACACCCTTCTACTCTATGAGTAGCGAGTATAAAAACACAAATTCGTGTGAACAAAGCAAACCACATACACACAGACAGAAACCTGCTGCTGCTAAAAGCTGGCAGCTGAAAACTGACCTACTTCAATGCGCGGCGTCTGACTGGCCTTTTGCCAGCTGTAATTGTAACATTTGACTCGACTCTTGTGTTTAATGGCATAAAAGTGGCATTTGCAGTGCGTGCTCGCTTGTGGCAAACAAAAGACTTGGGCAACGAACTTCAGTTTCGGTTCAATGTGTGAAATGCGCATGACTCAACGAAAAGCGCATGACTCACCTTTGACATTGAACTTGTCAGCTGAGTCAGAAACAAAACAAGTAAGAACGGCTACAGTCAAGTGTTGACTGTATTTATTTATTTATTTATTTAACGTCAACTAATGGCAGTCGACACAAAATTTTAAAAGATTTAATATTAAATAAAAAAGAATTTGTTCATATAATTAAGTTAAAATTATCTTTAAGATTAAAAAAATTAAAATTAGAAGTGAAGTAAATAATTACAATTTAAAACAAAAATTTAACGACTAGTCTGGGTGAACAAAAGAATAATTAAAAATTTTATTTATTTAAAATGATCCAACATTTGTTGCAAAAGGATTGGGGAAAACCCAGAAAAACCCAATCAGATCAGAGAAGATTGGTTAGGTGTTAGTTGTTAGTGTTAGGTGTTAGTTGTTAGTACGCTACATCGAACGGAGGAAGCGTAAAAGAATATCCAACATTAGATAGTAAGTAAAGATATATAGATTCATGGATAGAAAAAGATAAATGAGGAAAAGAGAAAAATACACTAGTGAGAACTAAATTCTACACAGATGAGAAAGAATTAAAGATTTTAAGTCTACAGAATTTGAATTAGCTATGATAAAATATAAGTTGTTATAGTTCGAACATAATGCCCTAAAGGGTTCATGCAAAAAATAGTTCGACCTACACTGAGAAAGTGTTAGAGGTAGGAAGTTACAAGAGTTTCTAAAGGGGACAGAGAAGTATAACTGGCTAACCAAGTCTTCACTATCAATATCACCTTGAATAAGGTTATTTATAAACAGTACACCAAGCATGGTTCTACGATTTGCTAAAGACGGAAGATTTAATAAGAGAAGTCTACTAGAGTAAGAAAGTAATCTTAAGTTTGCATCCCAATTAAGGCCTCGTAGGGCAAAAATTAAAAAATTCTTTTGCACAGATTCAATGCGGTCCTTGTAAAATGAATACTGAGGACACCAAACACATGAACCATACTCAAGAATAGGACGCACAAGAGAGATATAAAGCGTTTTTGTGACATAGGGGTCGTTGAATTCCGTAGACCACCGCTTTATAAAGCCCAGAACACCCATGGCCTTATTGACCATAGAAATAATGTGATCAGTAAATTTAAGTTTGCGATCCAAACGGACGCCCAGATCATCAGCCAAGGTAATTCTATTCCGGGGGCTACCACAAAGAGTGTATGAGGCGTGGGACTGGCCCGAGAGAAAGTCATTAGTTTGCATTTACCCATGTTCAAGTTTAATTGGTTTGCACTGCACCAACTATGAAAACGGTCAAGGTCGTCTTGAAGAGAAGAGTGATAAGATACATCTTTAAATTGATAGCATAGCTTAACATCGTTTGCATACATAAGAGTACGCGAGTTACGTATGACCAAAGGTAGATCATTAATAAAAAGAGTGAAAAGCAGGGGACCCAGATGGCTTCCTTGAGGAACACCTGAGGTGACATAAACTGGGTTAGAAAGAGCATTTTTGAATGAGACTCTTTGAGTTCGGTCGGTTAGATAACTAACGATCCAACTAAGGAATTTGGGTGCAAAGCCCAGAAGGTTAAGATTGTGTGCGAGAAGGGAGTGGTTTACTGAGTCAATAAACCACTTCTCGCAGACAATCTTAACCTTCTGGGCTTTACACCCAAATTCCTTAGTTGGATCGTTAGTTATCTTTACTGAAATCAGTATAAATGACATCAGTCTGTAGATTTTTCTGAAAACCGGTAATTATAAAAGCTGTCAGCTCAAGCAAATTTGTCGAAGTTGAACGACGTTTCACAAATCCATGCTGACTAGGAGACATGAGAGATCTGCAATAATGTTGCAAGTACGGAGTCAAAACATACTCAAAGAGTTTAGGTATAGCCGACAATTTAGAGATACCTCTATAATTGCTTGCATCAGACTTACTGTTTTTGTGAAGAGGAATTATAAATGATTCCTTCCAAATCAAGGGAAAAGAGGAAGTGTTTAAGGACAGTGAAAATAGTCTGTGCAACGGCTTAGTTAATGAATTGGCACAGTAACGAAGTACGCAACCGGGAATTCCGTCAGGACTTGGATTGAAAACAGGTTTTACCAGACCTAGATCCCTGTAGAGACTATTCTCATGAAGGACAGTTGTGGAAATTCCATTCGAGCTAGGAATGGTATATGGGTATGTATGAGAGGTCTGTGTAAATTTTGAGTAAGTCGTTTGAAAGAACTTCGCAACCAAATCGGCAATGGCCTGATCATTCTTAGCGTCCTCCTTATTAAACGATAAATTAGAAGGATTGGTATTAGATTAACGCTTCATGTTAACGAAATTATAAAACTGTTTAGGACTCTGCTGGAACTGAATCCTGGAGCGAATCAAATAGTTATTGTAACAAGCAGCATTCAGCAAGATAAAGTTTGACCGAGCAATAAGATAACGAGAAAAGGCAGCCGGAGAATGACCTGCTCTATATTTTTTATAGAGTTTAGACTTTCGATTTTTATACCCGCTACTCATAGAGTAGAAGGGTATTATAACTTTGTTCAAACCGAAAATGTATGTAACAGGCAGAAGGAGACACCTCCGACCCCATAAAGTATATATATTCTGGCTCAGGATCAACAGCCGAGTGTGAATTTGGTGACAATATGTGTTATTATTGCACGCTGATCAAGTTTATTTTGGATTTTGGCCACGCCCCCTTCCGCCCCCGTAATTCGAAAAAACATTGATTACATGCGCAATTTTGATGCCATATTGTTCATTTTCGGTTTACATGATAACTATAGCTAGCCAGATGATGAAAATTTGGTAACAATCCGATAATAAACACAGAAGTTATTCAGCTTAACGTTTTCCATAGCTGTAAGCAGCGCTGCTTGCAGCATTGTGCCGAATGGTGTGTGCGTGTACGGTGGTGAAATGGGTTAAGTTGTGGACTGCAAAACGAACAGTACTATTATGCATTTACGGGTTCGAGTCCCGCCCGCATCAAAAATTAAATGTGTGCAAAAATGTTTTTTTTTTTTTATTTTAGATTTTGACTTTGCATAAATATTATAACTCCATAGCCTTTTACGGTCAAAATATGATTGTAGCCGTTTTTTTTTTTTGTTCCACAAATAAATGATGTACGAGCAGCTGGGTAGCGGGTATATTACAGTCGAGCACACTCGACTGTAGCTTTCTTACTTGTTTAAACTTGACAATTCTTTGGTAAACCACGGAGGGTTTCTTGAACTCATTCGATAAACACGAGGAACACAATTATCAAAAACTACGTTTAAGGTATCGTAAAAAATACTAATGGCGTCAGCCACGAATAAAGATCGGACCAGTCGCAACATGAGATCAAGTTATTAAGCTTGGAGAAATCTGCATTACGAAAGCAGCGAACACGTTTACATGGCACTCTCACACTATCCAGCACATTCGAACCAAATTCGAAAACAACTTTAAACGTGGGATGGTAGTGATCTTCCGGTTGGGTCAAGGGTTGGACTCTGGTCAGAGTCACCTTAGAATGATCAGAAACGTAACACAAATCAAGTGTTCGATTTAAGGAATTTACGACATGATTAACCTGAGACATTGAAATGTCTTGCAAACCATCAAAGAGGTCAATAAAAAGTTTTCCTCATCACTAGGTGTCCAGCAACAATCAGGTATATTGAAGTCACCAAGGATAATAAGTTGATCCCTGTTTGATAGCAGGTTGAAAATAGACTTAATTATAGACAAATGTTGATTGAAGATAGAATTATCAGATGATGGTGGAACATACGAGCAAGATATATAGGAGCAAAAGCCGGGAAAATGTAATTTTACACAAATAAATTCAATATCATATTGAACCTCCGGCACTATCTTATCCGACGTGATGGCAGAGTCGACTGCAATCAAAACCCCGCCACCCCGCCGGCCAGGTCGGTCAAGTCTATACGTTGTGTACCGACTTGAAAGAACTTCGGAGCTTAAAATCTCCGTCTTTAACCAAGTCTCAGTAAACACAAGCACCTGGGAAGCAAATGAAAGACTATTTCGAAATAAAGAAGTTAGTTTACTACATAGGCCTCTAATGTTTAGATAGGTTAAGGAAAGTGACGTAATTAGTTTTTTGTTATTTTATTTGTCTTTGTTGTAGTGGTTTGATTTGGGACTGAAAGAGTAATCGGTTGCCGATTTTTTCTCTTTTTAGCCTCGAATTCTTTAACCATAATATGATCAGGCCAGAATTCAGATGAGCAAATACGGTCAAAGAAATCATTAGGGACACTTATTTTAAAGGATGAAATATCCCTTTCGTAAGAGAATCTAAATTTTTCCACCTTTATGTCGGCTTGAGTTTTGGCTTGAATAAAAGCCATGACATCATCTGATGTGAGATCAGGGGCAAGCCTTGAAACAAATATTTGTTTCATTGGTAATCCGGAAGACGCTGCTGCCTGGGGAACTATTTCCTGAGTTCCTAAATTTAACGATCTCACAGGTAATGAGATCGCACCGGACAAATCGGAGAGAGGCATAATGGGCGTCACAGACTCCACAGTGACAATTTCGGGTGCCGAAAGTTTTTGAGCCGCCGACCTCGTTACTACAGGTGTCACAAGAGTCACTAGTTGGTCAGCATTCTGAGGCGGGAGGGCAATAATAGGCGGCTGCTCTTTAGGAGCTAACTTTTTTCGCTTCGGGGACTAATCCAATAGCTTAGGGCTATTGACAAACGATTCCAGCGCAGAGAACTGATCGGACAGTTTTCGAAAACTACTGTTCAGCTCCCAGAATCCCGTCCTAATCTGCCTCATAAACGATACAAATTCGTTTTCGACTTCACGACATGCCTCGCAGCAGTAATGCAACCCATTACGCCTGGCTATGGCATCAGCTGTAGTGCCGGTAAGGCCAGCACATTTAGCATGAGCAATATTATTGCATATCCAACATGCAATACTTGCCTGAGCAGAAGTAATCTGCTTTTGGCAAGATTTTTTATAGCAGACAATGCCGCCTTCCATTGTATGGGATGACCACTGTAAATTTACAACAACCGCAAGTAAAAACAAAAAGAGAGAATAGATTGGAGTGAGAGTCAGGCACACGCAACAACAAAGTTTAAAAGAACAAGAATACTGAGTGAGCGTTGCAGCGCACAACAACAAAAACTACAGTAAATTAAAGTATGGCAGAGTAAATGAGAGTTAAGTGCTCTCACGGTGAAAGAGAAAAAGTAAATTAGGTCAGGAACAACAACAATAGTTCTAAAAATAGAAGTTGAAGCAGTAAACAAGTTCAAAGTACAAACCAAAATCAAAATTAAGTAAAACACAATTTGTTAGTTTTAATTAGGCATGCACACGCGAGTGAACGAATTCCTGATTATAAAAGTGTTAAAAGTGATTAGTATTTTTATTAAATTTAACTAAGCGCCGGGTTTGATAAAAGAAAATTTAAGATGCGGGGCGCAAAGGTAAAACGCGTCCGTTCACTTGGAAGTATACAGAGTATTGGATTTTTTAAGTTTATGAAAAAATTCAGATTTAGAAAATGTGATTAAACGTGTTTTTCAAAGAAATATAATAAACAACAAATATAATTTTCAGTTAGACGCCTAGCAGTCCAAGCAGTTGAAATAAAACACTGCTTGCTTGCTTGCAGTGGGCGCAGTGCAAGTCTATATGAAACGTTGAATAACCATATTTTTCATTGTCCGATCGGAACTAAATTTTCAGCGATCGTTTAGGTGGTGATAGTTATCATATACACCAAAACTGAATACTCTAGCTTTATTTTTGCGCTTGCTATACGGTTTATCGATTTGCGGGGGCGGAAGTAGGCGTGGCCCAAATTGTATTAAAAATTTTACAGCGTATGATTAACATAAGTGTTGTCACCACATTTGGTGGCTCTAGCTTTTTTAGTTTCTGAGATATAGGCGCTTGCTATACGGTTTATCGATTTTCGGGGGCAGAAGAAGGCGGGGCCCAAAATTTGCAGCGTATGATGCACATGAGTGTCGTCACCAAATTTGGTGGCTCTAGCTTTTTCAGTTTCTGAGAAATAGGCGTTTATAGAGACGGACAGACGGACAGGCAGACATGGCTTAATCGACTCGGCTGGTGATCCTGAGCAAGAATACATATACTTTATGGGGTCGGTGATGCCTACTTCTACCTGCTACGCACATTTCGACAAACCAATAGACCATTATTTTTTTTAAATCCATGGTCTAAAAATACATATATTAATATAGCCACACGCGGCGCTTAAAATTCGGCACAAAAATTACAGACTTTCAAATTGCGGTGTCGTATCGCCCGCTTTAAAATTTTTACAGGCATCTAAGGCGGCTTAATGTGCCTTGGCTGTGGCTGCTTTGGTCGTTTGCACCGGCTTCAACTCGATTCAACTGACTGATTGGTAGTAATTTTTGACCATAAGCTCAACTCGATTCAACTGACTGATTGGTAGTAATTTTTGACCATAAGCTCAGCGGAATATTAAAGATAATTGCAAACTTTGCTTATGCCAGCTTCCGCCTAGAAGGTTTGGACAACGCATTGAATGTCGTTTGGGAAGATTTACCAAGCCCCTGGTAAATTAAATTTGGTTATTCACTTTATTATTAAAATTGTTGAAAAGCTTCTCAAAATTATGAGAAGATACCTCTATCTGATAATAATTATCATATTTGTATAGGTATTTTATTATTAAACAAAAAAAATTTTTTAAAATAAAAAATTAAAATTGTAATTTAACTTTAATTTACAAATTTTCAACAGAACCTGTAGTTCGTTATATAACTTTTCGTAGCAAAGATACAAGGATGAGGAAAAGTTTCTTTTTAAGAACATATTTTACTTTAAAAATTATTTCATTGCATTGCTTTACTCATAAATTGACGAAAAAATAAAAAAAGTTTCAAATTGTAATATTGAGATGAAAGTTAAATAATTGAATTGTCTAAGGTTCATTATAATAATTTGGCCCAGCTGAGTACAAGCTGAGGAGCAGCTTCCATCTAATAACGAATTCTACTTTTTTTAAACTATTGCATAGCACGATATTTAACACAAAAGGTTATTAAAATTTGTACAAAAATTAAAATGTTGATTAAAGCTAATTTTTATTATTTTTTAAAGAACCTGCAGTTCATGTTATAATTGAATGTACAGAACCAGTTCAAGAGATCGTTAAGTTGTGGTATATGTAAAATCGAGCAGAACTTGTTTAATTACTTAACCGTCAATTGAACCAGCTCAATGAACATAAAATATTACTTTCGCTTATTCATTTCGATTCTGCCGACGTCATCAATAAGAAAACAAGTAAAGAAAGCTACAGTCGAGCGCGCCCGACAGTAAGATACCATTCGAAACAAATTATCACATATTTAATTCCATCAAACAACTCTGCACAAGTTTATCCGCCACCTACTGTTTACAATAGATTTATCTCTAAATAGCGCCATCTACATGTGAAAACGGCATAGCTTTACACACGCTAAGGCTGAAACGAAGCATCGTGACGATGACGCAGTGGAAGTGCGGAAAACGGCAACATAGATAACTTCTGTGTTTATGGTCCGATTGGATTGTAATTTGGGGAATAGATTTGTATTGCAATTATTTATGTTTATACCAAAGCAAAAAGCTGTAATTTCAATACATTTCCTGATAATCGAAAATGATCGATTTGCGTGGGCGGTGGGCGTGGCACCTCAAATTTCAAATAAATCTCATCTGCGCATGACTTATGGGAACCATCATGTTAAATTTGGTGTCTGTAACTGTAACACTTTCCTTTATATTCAAAAATGATTGATTTGCGTGGGCGGTGTGCGTGGCACCCCAAATTTGAAAAAACGCATTCTGCGCATAGTTTACAGGAAACATCATGCCAAATTTGGTACTCATAGAGTAGAAGGGTATTATAACTTTGTTCAAACCGAAAATGTATGTAACAGGCAGAAGGAGACACCACAACCCCATTAAGTATATATATTCTGGCTCAGGATCAACAGCCTAGTCGATATAGCCATGTCCGTCTGTCCATCTGTCTGTCTGTCCGTCTGTCTGTCCGTGTGAAAACATAGATCTCAGCTATTATAAGAGCTAGGACTACCAAATTTGGTGATAATATGTGTCATTATTGCACGCTGATCAAGTTTGTTTTGGATATTGGTCACGCCCCCTTCCGCCCCCGCAAATCGAAAAAACATTGATAACAAGTGCAATTTTGATGCCATATTGTTATACCCGCTACTCATAGAGTAGAAGGGTATTATAACTTTGTTCAAACCGAAAATGTATGTAACAGACAGAAGGAGACACCTCCGACCTTATAAAGTATATATATTCTGGCTCAGGATCAACAGCCGAGTCGATATAGCCATGTCCGTCTGTCCGTCTGTCTGTCCGTGTGAATATCTAGATCTCAGCTATTATAAGAGCTAGGACAACCAAATTTGGTGACAATATGTGTTATTATTGCACGCTGATCAAGTTTATTTTGGATTTTGGCCACGCCCCCTTCCCTCCCCCGCAAATCGAAAAAACATTGATAACAAGTGCAATTTTGACGCCATATTGTTCATTTTCGGTTTATATGATAATTAGAGCTAGCCAGATAATCTTTGAAAATTTGGTAATAATCGGATAATAAACACAGAAGTTATTCAACTTAACGTTTTCCATAGCTTTAAGCAGCGCTGCCGGCAGCGCTGCTTGCAGCATTGTGCCGAATCGTGTGTGCGTGTACGGTGGTGAAATGGGTTAAGTTGTGGACTGCAAAACGAACAGTACTATTATGCATTTACGGGTTCGAGTCCCGCCCGCATTAAAAATTAAATGTGTGCAAAAATGTTTTTTTTTTATTTTAGATCTTGACTTTGCATAAATATTGTAAGTCCATGGCTTTTTACGGTCAAAATATGATTGTAGCTGTTCTTTTTTGTTCCGCAATAAGTTTGATGTACGAGCAGATGGGTAGCGGGTATTTTATAGTCGAGCACACTCGAATGTAGCTTTCTTTCTTGTTTTATACTTATTTATTTACAATTCCAAGTGCATAAATTAAATCAAAATTCGTTTTCGAATCTCATTTTGCGTGCTAAGAAAAACATGTAAGAAAGCTACAGTCGAGTGTGCTCGACTGTAATATACCCGCTACCCAGCTGCTTGTACATAATTTATTTGAGGAACAAAAAATGGGCTACAATCATATTTTGACCGTAAAAGGCTATGGACTTATAATATTTAAGCAAAGTCAAAATATAAAATAAAAAAAAAAAAACATTTTTGCACACATTTAATTTTTAATGCGGGCGGGACTCGAAGCTGTAAATGCATAATAGTACTGTTCGTTTTGCAGTCCACAACTTAACCCATTTCACCACCGTACACGCACACACAATTCGGCACAATGCTGCAAGCAGCGCTGCCGGCAGCGCTGCTTACAGCTATGGAAAACGTTAAGCTGAATAACTTCTGTGTTTATTATCCGATTGTTACCAAATTTTCTTTTTCTTTCTAGAAAAGAAAGAAATTTTCTTTCTTTTTTTTCTATTTTTTCGTTTCTTTTTTTATTTTCTTTGTTCTTTCTTTTAAGGACTCGCATATTTAGTATTACCTATTTATTTTAATTAAAAATTTAAATGTTATTAAAAAATATGTATCATCGATTTACCGGATAGACACTCGTATGGACCAATACGTCTATAAAGAAATTATAGAGGATATAATGGTGCCATATTCCGAGGACAATATGCCATTATCATGGCGTTTTATGCACGACAACGATCCTAAGAACACTTCACGGCTTATGAAAAGTTGCCTTTAGGAGCATCAAGTTGTTACGCTGAAGTGGCCAGCTCAGTCACCGTACCTCAATCCGATAGAGAATCTCTAGAATGATGTTGAGCAGCACATTCGCACCTAAATCTGGGCAGTTTGAATGATTTGTGGATAGTTATCCGAGAAGCGTGGTACAGTATTCCACAGAACAGTTGCGATGCTTTAGTGGAGAGTCAGCACAGAAGATTGGATGTAGTTATCAAAAACAAAGGATATCCAACAAAATATTAGTCCCCTTTCTTATGTTTTCTCATTCTACTTTATAAATTAATAAAAAAAAGTATAAGTGTGCTAAACTCATGTCCAGCTGAATATCATAGTTAATTCATTCAAACCAACGCAGAAAAAAAACGACGAAAGGGAATAGGCTGAAAGTAACGGTACATCTTATCAACTAATAAGGCAACAACCAGAAAAGTAACGGTACATCTTATCAACTAATAAGGCAACAACCAGAAAAAAAATTGGTGAACCATTCACTATACAATCGGTAAAAGTTCATGTTGAAGTGTGCTGCTAAATAGTGTGCTAAATAAAAGGCCACCACTGTATATATATTTAAAATTTAGTTAAAAGTTTTACCAAATATATTTAAAAGTCGTTATAGAAAAGATATTAAATTAAATATATTATTACTATAGATTGAAAACAAAGCAAACATTACCATAGATTGAAAACAAAGCAAACAAGGAAACAAACAATATAGTAAACCAAGACCAAAAATTCAAAAAATTCAGTTAGTGTAAAAAAGAAATTAAATAATTTGTTGAATAGTTATGGAGCTCGATCAGTTTGCGAAGACCTTCAAGCAGCGTCGCATCGAGCTCGGCTTCACCCAGCGCGATGTGGCTCTGGCCATGGGCAAACTCTATGGCAACGATTATTCGCAGGCGACTATCTCACTCTTTGAGACACACAAGTTGAGCGTCAGGAGCACGCGCAAGCTTAAGCCATTGCTGCAGAAGTAGCGGGTATAAAAAAAAAGATGATGTGAAACATTTTTGTGTACTTATCCAAAAATGAAGAGAATTGCTCTACTTGTTAAAAAAAGGCATACTTTAATGCAAATGCACTACGAAAAAAAAGAAGAGTTATAAAAAAAAAGAGATTCCAGTCCCACCCTGAGAAAAAAAAAGAGATTCCAGTCTCACCCAGAGAAAAAAAAACCCAGTCCAGTCTCAATTGAGAGCTGAGAGCGGACTGAAAATCCGAACACATTGAGAGCTTACGTAGTCAGAAATTAAGACAGAAGCAACTCAGCCTACTTGAATCGTTTTAATAGAATTGTATCGCTTGGTACCTCCTTGCTACAAATTCTACATATAAAGCCAGCAAGTCTGTCTATATTATTTTCCATGGGATTAGCCGCAAATCGCAAGGGGAAATTTCTACAGCATTTTGCCTTGCTTCAGTCACTCAAATATCTGCAACTTTCGTTAGCAGACATCGTGGCTGCCCAAGCCAAGCAGATTGAGAATAGGTATGGTTTGTGCCGGTGGCAAATGTGGCAAGAGAGCAGAATGTGACCGGCCCATGACTATTATTAGTCATGCAGCGGGCTCGGACTGAGACGTCTAAGCTAATGAAGCTTTTTCACACCTGCCTGCTAAATTATGCGCCATGACCAGGAGTGCCATGGAGTGAGAGCACCATGCAAGCCATTTACTTGTTACAGATTGCTTATAATTAAATTATAATCAACATCAAGCCAGGCGCAGCACGCAGATGCAGAGGAAAATGGAGACGTAGAGACAAAGACCAAGACATGCAGCCAGTGAGACCAGTCTGAGGCCGCTGCTGCTGCTGACATGCATCTAACAAGCCTTCAACTATCTAATCAACGTACAAGTCAAAATATCAATACCTCAAGTAATAAAAATCACTTCAGAATTTCAAATCAGTTGGGCTGATGCTGCCTGCCTGCCTGCAGCGTCTCACACAAGCACCGTGACCAGCTGCTATATGCGACAGTTGCAACTCGAGTCCAGAGTGGGGAGATTGATGGAAAAAAAGCAACAACAACTAAGATTATTCGAACGCGCGTGGAGACTTCCCAAGTGAGGCAACGCCAACTACAACAAAAACAACAACTGAGACGTTTCACAGACATGTTAGGAAAAGCTAAAACTGGATCTGCTGCCGTTTGCCTGGTCCTGCCTGTGTCTGGTCTGGCCTGGTCTTTTCCAGTTATACTGTGCTCGCACTGTGACCTGTCATCATGATTGATACGTTTGATGGATTCATTCGAGCTGACTGCTGTGTGGCGTTCAGTTTTAAAGTTTGCTGATTGATCCCAGCGTGTTGATTACAATCGACGCCGACGTACACGCAGATGCAGGCACAGGCAGTTGGCGCAGGCAGTTGGCGCTGTATGGGGAGTCTTGCAACGCATGCTGCTGGGAATTCAATCAAAACTGTCAGCGCTGGCACAACATCTCTTACTGCTAAAGGTCCCGAAACCACTAACTAAATACAGTGGTAACTGAATATTAGAATAGAATATTAGAATATTAGAAATGATAAGAAAGGCAAAAAAAATCAAAAGGGAAACAAAGAGTTAATCCCTTTTTCATTGATAAGCAATTTTAAAAATTATGGAACTTTGGAAAAGTGGGAAGTATAAAAAAAAATTTTAATAAATTATAGAAATTTTTAAATATTTTGAAATTAAAAAAATTGACAGTTAATATTTTTAAAACATTTTTAAAAGCTTTAAATATTCTTAATGAATTTTAAATAATACGCAAATTTAGGAAAAATTTGGAAATTTGACGATGACGTCACGATATGCTGCAAAGGCGCAAGGAGTGTAACTATGGAAAACGTTTAGATGAATATCTTCTGTGTTTACTGTTCGATCGAATTGTAATTTTGAAAATAGATTTATATTATAATTATCTATATTAATACCAAAGCAGAAAGCCATAACTTCAATACTTTTCCTAATAATCGTAATTATCGTTTTGCGTGGCGGTGGGCGCGACATCAAAAATTGAAAATATACTCGATCTACCTATGGTATACAGGAAATTAGGTAGGTCTACCTTTTGTAATAGCTGAGATCTAGACGTACAGACGGACAGACGGACATGGCTATATCGACTCGGCTGTTGTTCCTGAGCCAGAATATATATACTTTATGGAGTCGGAGGTGACTCCTTCCTGTTACATACATTTTCGGTTTGAACAAAGTTATAATACCCTTCTACTCTATGAGTAGCGGGTATAAAAAAAAACAAGTAAGAAGCTACATTCGAGTGTGCTCGACTGTAATATATCCGCTACCCAGCTGCTCGTACATCAAAATTATTTGCGGAACAATAAAGAACGGCTACAATCATATTTTGACCGTAAAAGTCCATGGACTTACAATATTTATCCAAAGTCAAAGTCTAAAATAAAAAAAAAAATTTTGTTGCACACATTTAATTTTTGATGCGGGTGGGACTCGAACCCATAAATGCATAATAGTTCTCTTCGTTATGCAGTCCGCAACTTAACCCATTTCACCACCGTACACGCATACACTATTCGGCACAATGCTGCAAGCAGCGCTTCCGGCAAAAGGTGTGAAAAGTATTGAAAACGTATAACTTTTATTCAGGTACCAAAAAATCCAAGATATATCACTTAAAAAGTAAAAATAATAATTTTACCCGTCGAAGACTATAAATCGAATACGTGCATGTGAAAAACAATATGTGCCCTTTTAATAATTCTTTATATACTTGAATGGAAAGTGTTATAGAGCACTCTAACTTTATTAAATTTTGGTAAAAAAAACGATCGATAGGTTCTATGGCATCTATACGATGTATAGGTCCGTACCGGCTCGTTCCGACTTATTTTCAGCGGGCAGCAATAAGAAACATGTATACAAAGTTTCATGAAGGCAGCTCAAAAAGGGAGGCAAAATCTTTTATTTTCAAAAAATAAGAAAAGTTCGATCTCCCTTACCATGACACGCATGCATGCGGACTCGAACCTTGGACCCATTACCTAAGAGGTCCACCACTTCTCCATTCGGTAATTAAGCCATTACGCAAATTTTGACAAAGTTACATTATGAGACCATTCGGAAATTCTTGCACGACAAAAACAAAGTCTGAATGCATGATGCGTGTTTTTGTTTATATTTATTCTCATAACTTAAAGATACAATTAAATAAAAAATATAAGAAAAAGCTGCGCTCTAACAATCGCACACAGCTGATTTAAGAGACTGTCACTTCTCCACTTGTTAACAAAGTTCATTGTGAGCCATTAAAAAATTTTTCAATAAAATGCACGACCACCAATTAATGCATATTCAAAAATTAAAGTATTAGATCTTAAAAAAAAAAAGAAAAATCTTAAGCGGCATGAACTGGGAATCGAACCTCGGGCCTGTCGGTTCAGGGGTTCATCGCTTTTCCACTAAGCTACTGACGCTGTTATCCAACAACTGCAAAAATTTGCATTGTAAGGCATTCTTATTATTTCCTGTACAAATAAAGAATTTGCGCTCCCGGCAGCGCTGCTTACAGCTATGGAAAACGTTTAGCTGAATAACTTCTGTGTTTATTATCCGATTGTTACCAAATTTTCAGAGATCAGCTGGCTATCTATAGTTATCATGTAGTCCAAAAATGAACAATATGGCATCAAAATTGCGCTTGTAATTAATTTTTTTCGATTTACAGGGGCGGAAGGGGGCGTGGCCAAAATCCAAAATAAACTTGATCAGCGTGCAATAACACATTTTGTCACCAAATTTGGTAGTTCTAACTCTTACAATAGCTGAGATCTAGATTTTCACGCGGACAGAGACATGCAGCCAGTGAGACCGGTCTGAGGCCGCTGCTGCTGCTGACATGCATCTAACAAGCCTTCAACTATCTAATCAACGTACAAGTCAAAATATCAATACCTCAAGTAATAAAAATCACTTCAGAATTTCAAATCAGTTGGGCTGATGCTGCCTGCCTGCCTGCAGCGTCTCACACAAGCACCGTGTCCAGCTGCTATATGCGACAGTTGCAACTCGAGTCCAGAGTGGGGAGATTGATGAAAAAAAAAGCAACAACAACTAAGATTATTCGAATTTAATGGGCGCAACGCGCGTGGAGACTTCACAAGTGAGGCAACGCCAACTACAACAAAAACAACAACTGAGACGTTTCACAGACATGTTAGGAAAAGCTAAAACTGGACCTGCTGCCGTTTGCCTGGTCCTGCCTGTGTCTGGTCTGGCCTGGTCTTTTCCAGTTATACTGTGCTCGCACTGTGACCTGTCATCATGATTGATACGTTTGATGGATTCATTCGAGCTGACTGCTGTGTGGCGTTCAGTTTTAAAGTTTGCTGATTGATCCCAGCGTGTTGATTACAATCGACGCCGACGTACACGCAGATGCAGGCACAGGTAGTTGGCGCAGGCAGTTGGGGCTGTATGGGGAGTCTTGCAACGCATGCTGCTGGGAATTCAATCAAAAGTGTCAGCGCTGGCACAACATCTCTTACTGCTAAAGGTCCCGAAACCACTAACTAAATACAGTGGTAACTGAATATTAGAATAGAATATTAGAATATTAGAAATGATAAGAAAGGCAAAAAAAATCAAAAGGGAAACAAAGAGTTAATCCCTTTTTCATTGATAAGCAATTTTAAAAATTATGGAACTTTGGAAAAGTGGGAAGTATAAAAAAAAAATTTTAATAAATTATAGAAATTTTTAAATATTTTGAAATTAAAAAAATTGACAGTTAATATTTTTAAAACATTTTTAAAAGCTTTAAATATTCTTAATGAATTTTAAATAATACGCAAATTTAGGAAAAATTTGGAAATTTGACGATGACGTCACGATATGCTGCAAAGGCGCAAGGAGTGTAACTATGGAAAACGTTTAGATGAATATCTTCTGTGTTTACTGTTCGATCGAATTGTAATTTTGAAAATAGATTTATATTATAATTATCTATATTAATACCAAAGCAGAAAGCCATAACTTCAATACTTTTCCTAATAATCGTAATTATCGTTTTGCGTGGCGGTGGGCGCGACATCAAAAATTGAAAATATACTCGATCTACCTATGGTATACAGGAAATTAGGTAGGTCTACCTTTTGTAATAGCTGAGATCTAGACGTACAGACGGACAGACGGACATGGCTATATCGACTCGGCTGTTGTTCCTGAGCCAGAATATATATACTTTATGGAGTCGGAGGTGACTCCTTCCTGTTACATACATTTTCGGTTTGAACAAAGTTATAATACCCTTCTACTCTATGAGTAGCGGGTATAAAAAAAACAAGTAAGAAGCTACATTCGAGTGTGCTCGACTGTAATATATCCGCTACCCAGCTGCTCGTACATCAAAATTATTTGCGGAACAATAAAGAACGGCTACAATCATATTTTGACCGTAAAAGTCCATGGACTTACAATATTTATCCAAAGTCAAAGTCTAAAATAAAAAAAAAATTTTGTTGCACACATTTAATTTTTGATGCGGGTGGGACTCGAACCCATAAATGCATAATAGTTCTCTTCGTTATGCAGTCCGCAACTTAACCCATTTCACCACCGTACACGCATACACTATTCGGCACAATGCTGCAAGCAGCGCTTCCGGCAAAAGGTGTGAAAAGTATTGAAAACGTATAACTTTTTATTCAGGTACCAAAAAATCCAAGATATATCACTTAAAAAGTAAAAATAATAATTTTACCCGTCGAAGACTATAAATCGAATACGTGCATGTGAAAAACAATATGTGCCCTTTTAATAATTCTTTATATACTTGAATGGAAAGTGTTATAGAGCACTCTAACTTTATTAAATTTTGGTAAAAAAAACGATCGATAGGTTCTATGGCATCTATACGATGTATAGGTCCGTACCGGCTCGTTCCGACTTATTTTCAGCGGGCAGCAATAAGAAACATGTCTACAAAGTTTCATGAAGGCAGCTCAAAAAGGGAGGCAAAATCTTTTATTTTCAAAAAATAAGAAAAGTTCGATCTCCTTACCATGACACGCATGCATGCGGACTCGAACCTTGGACCCATTACCTAAGAGGTCCACCACTTCTCCATTCGGTAATTAAGCCATTACGCAAATTTTGACAAAGTTACATTATGAGACCATTCGGAAATTCTTGCACGACAAAAACAAAGTCTGAATGCATGATGCGTGTTTTTGTTTATATTTATTCTCATAACTTAAAGATACAATTAAATAAAAAATATAAGAAAAAGCTGCGCTCTAACAATCGCACACAGCTGATTTAAGAGACTGTCACTTCTCCACTTGTTAACAAAGTTCATTGTGAGCCATTAAAAAATTTTTCAATAAAATGCACGACCACCAATTAATGCATATTCAAAAATTAAAGTATTAGATCTTAAAAAAAAAAAGAAAAATCTTAAGCGGCATGAACTGGGAATCGAACCTCGGGCCTGTCGGTTCAGGGGTTCATCGCTTTTCCCACTAAGCTACTGACGCTGTTATCCAACAACTGCAAAAATTTGCATTGTAAGGCATTCTTATTATTTCCTGTACAAATAAAGAATTTGCGCTCCCGGCAGCGCTGCTTACAGCTATGGAAAACGTTTAGCTGAATAACTTCTGTGTTTATTATCCGATTGTTACCAAATTTTCAGAGATCAGCTGGCTATCTATAGTTATCATGTAGTCCAAAAATGAACAATATGGCATCAAAATTGCGCTTGTAATTAATTTTTTCGATTTACAGGGGCGGAAGGGGCGTGGCCAAAATCCAAAATAAACTTGATCAGCGTGCAATAACACATTTTGTCACCAAATTTGGTAGTTCTAACTCTTATAATAGCTGAGATCTAGATTTTCACACGGACAGAGACATGCAGCCAGTGAGACCGGTCTGAGGCCGCTGCTGCTGCTGACATGCATCTAACAAGCCTTCAACTATCTAATCAACGTACAAGTCAAAATATCAATACCTCAAGTAATAAAAATCACTTCAGAATTTCAAATCAGTTGGGCTGATGCTGCCTGCCTGCCTGCAGCGTCTCACACAAGCACCGTGTCCAGCTGCTATATGCGACAGTTGCAACTCGAGTCCAGAGTGGGGAGATTGATGAAAAAAAAGCAACAACAACTAAGATTATTCGAATTTAATGGGCGCAACGCGCGTGGAGACTTCACAAGTGAGGCAACGCCAACTACAACAAAAACAACAACTGAGACGTTTCACAGACATGTTAGGAAAAGCTAAAACTGGACCTGCTGCCGTTTGCCTGGTCCTGCCTGTGTCTGGTCTGGCCTGGTCTTTTCCAGTTATACTGTGCTCGCACTGTGACCTGTCATCATGATTGATACGTTTGATGGATTCATTCGAGCTGACTGCTGTGTGGCGTTCAGTTTTAAAGTTTGCTGATTGATCCCAGCGTGTTGATTACAATCGACGCCGACGTACACGCAGATGCAGGCACAGGTAGTTGGCGCAGGCAGTTGGGGCTGTATGGGGAGTCTTGCAACGCATGCTGCTGGGAATTCAATCAAAAGTGTCAGCGCTGGCACAACATCTCTTACTGCTAAAGGTCCCGAAACCACTAACTAAATACAGTGGTAACTGAATATTAGAATAGAATATTAGAATATTAGAAATGATAAGAAAGGCAAAAAAAATCAAAAGGGAAACAAAGAGTTAATCCCTTTTTCATTGATAAGCAATTTTAAAAATTATGGAACTTTGGAAAAGTGGGAAGTATAAAAAAAAATTTTAATAAATTATAGAAACTTTTAAATATTTTGAAATTAAGAAAATTGACAGTTAATATTTTTAAAACATTTTTAAAAGCTTTAAATATTCTTAATGAATTTTAAATAATACGCAAATTTAGGAAAAATTTGGAAATTTGACGATGACGTCACGATATGCTGCAAAGGCGCAAAGAGTGTAACTATGGAAAACGTTTAGATGAAAATCTTCTGTGTTTACTGTTCGATCGGATTGTACTTTTGAAAATGGATTTATATTATAATTATCTATGTTTATACCAAAGCAGAAAGCCATAACTTCAATACTTTTCCTAATAATCGTAATTATCGTTTTGCGTGGGCGGTGGGCGCGACATCGAAAATTGAAAATGAACTCGATCTACCTATGGTAAACAGGAAATTAGGTGGGTCTACCTTTTGTAATAGCTGAGATCTAGACGTATATAACGTATATAACGTATATAACGTATATAACGTCTCATAACTTAAACATACAATTAAATAAAAAATAAAAATAAAAAATATAAGAAAAAGCTGCGCTCTAACAATCGCACACAGCTGATTTAAGAGACTGTCACTTCTCCACTTGTTAACAAAGTTCATTGTGAGCCATTAAAAAATTTTTCAATAAAATGCACGACCACCAATTAATGCATATTCAAAAATTAAAGTATTAGTTCTTAAAAAAAAAAGAAAAAGCTTAAGCGGCATGAACTGGGAATCGAACCACGGGCCTGTCGGTTCAGGAGTTCAACGCTTTTCCACTAAGCTACTGACGCTGTTATCCAACAACTGCAAAAATTTGCATTGTAAGGCATTCTTATTATTTCCTGTACAAATAAAGAATTTGCGCTGCTGGCAGCGCTGCTTACAACTATGGAAAACGTTTAGCTGAATAACTTCTGTGTTTATTATCCGATTGATACCAAAGAGATCATCTAGCTATCTATATTTATCATGTAGTCCAAAAATGAACAATATGGCATCCAAATTGCGCTTGTAATCAATTTTTTTTTATTTACAGGGGCGGAAGGGGGCGTGGCCAAAATCCAAAATAAACTTGATCAGCTTGCAACAATAACACATACTGTCACCAAATTTGGTAGATCTAACTCTTATAATAGCTGAGATCTAGATTTTCACACGGACAGACAGACAGACGGACAGACCGACAGACGGACATGGCTATATCGACTCGGGTGTTGATCCTGTGCCAGAATATATATACGTTATGGGGTCGGAGGTGTCTCCTTCTGCTTGTTACATACATTTTTGGTTTGAACAAAGTTATAATACCCTTCTACTCTATGAGTAGCGGGTGTAATAAAAATAAAAAAATATAAGAAAAAGGTGTGCTCTAACAATCGCACACAGTTGATTTAAGAGACTGTCACTTCTCCACTTGTTAACTAAGTTCATTGTGAGCGATTAAAAAAATTTTAAATAAAATGCATGACCACCAATTAATCCATATTCAAAAATTAAGTAAAAGTTCTTAAAAAAAAATAAAAAGAAGTAGCTTAAGCGGCATGAACTGGGAATCGAACCACGGGCCTGTCGGTTCAGGAGTTTATCACTCTTCCACTAAGCTACTGACGCTGTTATCCAACAACTGCAAAAATTTGCATTGTAAGGCATTCTTATTATTTCCTGTACAAATAAAGAATTTGCGCTGCCGGCAGCGCTGCTTACAGCTATGGAAAACGTTAAGCTGAATAACTTCTGTGTTTATTATCCGATGGTTACCAAATTTTTAGAGATCATCTGGCTAGCTATAGTTATCATATAAACCGAAAATGAACAATATGGCATCAAAATTGCGCTTGTTATAAATTTTTTTTTTATTTACAGGGGCGGAAGGGGGAGATCTAGAGAGATCTAGATTTTCACACGGACAGACAGACGGACAGACAGACAGACGGACAAACGGACATGGCTATATCAACTCGGCTGTTGATCCTGAGCCAAAATATATATACTTTAGGGGGTCGGAGGTGTCTCCTTCTGCCTGTTACATACATTTTCGGTTTGAACAAAGTTATAATACCCTTCTACTCTATGAGTAGCGGGTATAAAAAAAAAAACATTTTTGCACACATTTAATTTTTGATGCGGGCGGGACTCGAACCCGTAAATGCATAATAGTACTGTTCGTTTTGCAGTCCACAACTTAACCCATTTCACCACCGTACACGCACACACGATTCGGCACAATGCTGCAAGCAGCGCTGCCGGCAGCGCTGCTTACAGCTATGGAAAACGTTAAGCTGAATAACTTCTGTGTTTATTATCCGATTGTTACTAAATTTTCAGAGATCATCTGGCTAGCTATAGATATCATGTAAGCCGAAAATGAACAATATGGCATCAATGTCCGTCTGTCTGTCTGTCCGTCTGTCTGTCCGTCTGTCTGTCCGTGTGTAAATCTAGATCTCAGCTATTACAAAAGCTAGAGACACCAAATTTGACATGATGGTTCATGTATAACATACGCAGATCAAGTTTATTTTAAATTTGGAGTGCCACGCCCACCGCCCACGCAAACCGATAATTTACGAATATTAAGGAAAGTATTACAGTTACAGTCACCAAATTTGGCATGATGTTTCCTGTAAACTATGCGCAGAATGCGTTTTTTCAAATTTGGGGTGCCACGCACACCGCCCACGCAAATCAATCATTTTTGAATATAAAGGAAAGTGTTACAGTTACAGACACCAAATTTAACATGATGGTTCCCATAAGTCATGCGCAGATGAGATTTATTTGAAATTTGAGGTGCCACGCTCACCGCCCACGCAAATCGATCATTTTCGATTATCAGGAAACGTATTGAAATTACAGCTTTTTGCTTTGGTATAAACATAAATAATTGCAATACAAATCTATTCCCCAAATTACAATCCAATCGGACCATAAACACAGAAGTTATCTATGTTGCCGTTTTCCGCACTTCCACTGCGTCATCGTCACGATGCTTCGTTTCAGCCTTAGCGTGTGTAACGCTATGCCGTTTTCACATGTAGATGGCGCTATTTAGAGATAAATCTATTGTAAACAGTAGGTGGCGGATAAACTTGTGCAGAGTTGTTTGATGGAATTAAATATGTGATAATTTGTTTCGAATGGTATCTTACTGTCAGGCGCGCTCGACTGTAGCTTTCTTTACTTGTTTTCTTATTGATGACGTCGGCAGAATCGAAATGAATAAGCGAAAGTAATATTTTATGTTCATTGAGCTGGTTCAATTGACGGTTAAGTAATTAAACAAGTTCTGCTCGATTTTACATATACCACAACTTAACGATCTCTTGAACTGGTTCTGTACATTCAATTATAACATGAACTGCAGGTTCTTTAAAAAATAATAAAAATTAGCTTTAATCAACATTTTAATTTTTGTACAAATTTTAATAACCTTTTGTGTTAAATATCGTGCTATGAAATAGTTTAAAAAAAGTAGAATTCGTTATTAGATGGAAGCTGCTCCTCAGCTTGTACTCAGCTGGGCCAAATTATTATAATGAACCTTAGACAATTCAATTATTTAACTTTCATCTCAATATTACAATTTGAAACTTTTTTTATTTTTTCGTCAATTTATGAGTAAAGCAATGCAATGAAATAATTTTTAAAGTAAAATATGTTCTTAAAAAGAAACTTTTCCTCATCCTTGTATCTTTGCTACGAAAAGTTGTATAGCGAACTGCAGGTTCTGTTGAAAATTTCTAAATTAAATTTAAATTACAATATTAATTTTTTAATTTAAAAATTTTTTTTTTTTTAATAATAAAATACCTATACAAATATGATAATTATTACCAGATAGAGGTATCTTCTCATAATTTTGAGAAGCTTTTCAACAATTTAAATAATAAAGTGAATAACCAAATTTAATTTACCAGGGGCTTGGTAAATCTTCCCAAGCGACATTCAAAACGTTGTCCAAACCTTCTAGGCGGAAACTGGCATAAGCAAAGTTTGCAACTATCTTTAATATTCCGCTGAGCTTATGGTCAAAAATTACTACCAATCAGTCAGTTGAATCGAGTTGAAGTCGGTGCAAAGGACCAAAGCAGCCACAGCCAAGGCACATTAAGCCGCCTTAGATGCCTGTAAAAATTTTAAAGCGGGCGATACGACACCGCAATTTGAAAGTCTGTAATTTTTGTGCCGAATTTTAAGCGCCGCGTGTGGCTTTATTAATATATGTATTTTTAGACCATGGATTTCAAAAAAGTTATGGTCTATTGTGTTTGTCGAAATGTGCGTAGCAGGTAGAAGTAGGCATCAGCGACCCCATAAAGTATATGTATTCTTGCTCAGGATCACCAGCCGAGTCGATTAAGCCATGTCTGCCTGTCCGTCTGTCCATCTCTATAAACGCCTATTTCTCAGAAACTGAAAAAGCTAGAGCCACCAAATGTGGTGACAACACATATGTTAATCATACGCTGTAAAATTTTTAATACAATTTGGGCCACGCCTACTTCCGCCCCCGCAAATCGGTAAACCGTATAGCAAGCGCATTTTCAGCGATCGTTTCGTTCCGAAATATATAGATCGTGCAGCTATTAAAAGTATGGGTGCTAAGTTTTATAGAGATAGCTTTTAAGTTAAGAGAATACATATCCTCATAAAATACGAGGTACTTGCTATATGCACCCTATACAACCTAGTCATTTTACAACTTTTTTTCTCTAGCAGTCGCAAAGGCAGATTGGCCAATGTTTATACCCGCTACTTATAGAGTAGAAGGGTATTATAACTTTGTTCAAACCGAAAATGTATGTAACAGGCAGAAGGTTACCGGCAGCGCTGCTTGCAGCATTGTGCCGAATAGTGTGTGCGTGTACGGTGGTGAAATGGGTTTCGGGTTCGAGTCCCACCCGCATCCAAAATGAAATGAGTGCAAATATGTTTTTTTTTTTTAGATTTTGACTATGCCTAAATATTGTAAGTCCATGGCCTTTTACGGTCAAACGGTCAAACGGTACGAGCAGCTGGGTAGCGGGTATATTACAGTCGAGCAAACTCGACTGTAGCTTTCTTACTTGTTTAAATTAGATCTATTTTTGAATAGCGCCATCTACATGTGAAAACGGCATAGCTTCATACTGCTGCTGCCGGCAGCGCTGCTTACAGCTATGGAAAACGTTAAGCTCAATAACTTCTGTGTTTATTATCCGATTGTTACCAAATTTTCAGAGATCATTTGGCTAGCTATATTTATCATGTAAACCGAAAATGAACAATACGGCATCAAAATTGCGCTTGTTATCAATGTTTTTTCGATTTGCGGGGGCAGAAGGGGGCGTGGTCAAAATCCAAAATAAACTTGATCAGCGTGCAATAATAACACATATTGTCACCAAATTTGGTTGTCCTAGCTCTTATAATAGCTGAGATCTAGATTTTCACACGGACAGACAGACGGACATGGCTATATCGACTCGGCTGTTGATCCTGAGCCAGAATATATATACTTTATGGGGTCGGAGGTGTCTCCTTCTGCCTGTTACATACATTTTCGGTTTGAACAAAGTTATAATACCCTTCTACTCTATGAGTAGCGGGTATAAACATTGGCCAATCTGCCTTTGCGACTGCTAGAGAAAAAAAGTTGTAAAATGTCTAGGTTGTATAGGGTGCATATAGCAAGTACCTCGTATTTTATGAGGATATGTATTCTCTTAACTTAAAAGCTATCTCTATAAATTTTAGCACCCATACTTTTAATAGCTGCACGATCTATATATTTCGGAACGAGCTGGATCACACCCATATATCGCATGGCTGCATTATATAAACTATCGGCCAATTGTTATTTTTCAAAATATTGCAGTCAAACTTGTCATATCTTACTTCAACTATCTTTCTAAGATGCTGTCAGAGTTTTATCAAAATCGGACCACTATATAATACAGCTGCCATATAAACTATCTGTGGAAATTGGTGTTTTTCATGAAAAATCGATATTTTCGTCGAAGAACCCATACCTTTTTTTTTCCAATACAAATTTTCAAAGTACAGCTTTGCTGGTGCAATTTGATGTATATCGGATCACTATACCATATAGCCGCCACAGGAATTATCAGCCAAAACTAGGTTTTTAAGTAAAATTACTATGTTATTTTTGGAATATTGCATATAATTTAATATTTAGAAATTAAAGTAAAATAATAATATTATTTATCAAAATTTTTGAAATTTTTTTAGGTAACCATATCCTATAGTTCTCATAGGAACAATCAGTCAAAAATTAGGATTTACAAAAATAAATTGTTTTGTGGCTTTTGCGTTTCGACTTGCTGAAAAACTGTAAACAAAAACACATCAAATATTGTAGCGTTAAGCTACAATATTTCCGCAAATAAATGATGTTCCGCAAATAAATGGTGTACGAGCAGCTGGGTAGCGGGTATATTACAGTCGAGCACACTCGACTGTAGCTTTTTTACTTATTATACCTGCTACTCATAGAGTAGAAGGGTATTATAACTTTATTCAAACCGAAAATGTATGTAACCGGCAGAAGGAGACACCTCCGACCCCATAAAGTATATATATTCTGGGTCAGGATCAACAACCGAGTTGATATAGCCATGTCCGTCTGTCCGTCTATCTGTTCGTGTGAAAATCTAGATCTCAGCTATTATAAGAGCTAGGACTACCAAATTTGGTGACAATATGTGTTATTATTGCACGCTGATCAAGTTTATTTTGGATTTTGGCCACGCCCCTTTCCGCCCCCGTAATTCGAAAAAACATTGATTACATGCGCAATTTTGATGCCATATTGTTCATTATCGGTTTACATGATAACTATAGCTAGCCAGATGATCTACCATACGCAGATCATATGAACATAAATAATTGCAATATAAATCTATTCCCCAAATTACAATCCAATCAGACGATAAACACAGAAGTAATCCATGTTTCAAAAATTCAAAAATAGATCTAATTTAAACAAGTGAGAAAGCTACAGTCGAATGTGCTCGACTATAACATACCCGCTACCCAGCTGCTCGTACATCATTTATTTTCGGAACAAAAAAACGGCTACAATCATATTTTGACCGTAAAAGGCAGCGCTGCTTACAGCTATCGAAAACGTTAAGCTGAATAACTTCTGTGTTTATTATCGGATTGTTACCAAATTTTCAGAGATCATCTGGCTAGCTATAGTTATCATGTAAACCGATGAATAATATGGCATCAAAATTGCACTTGTTATCAATGTTTTTCGATTTGCGGGGGCGGAAGGGGGCGTGGCCAAAATCCAAAATAAACTTGATCAGCGTGCAATAATAACACATATTGTCACCAAATTTGGTTGTCCTAGCTCTTATAATAGCTGAGATCTAGATTTTCACACGGACAGACAGACGGACATGGCTATATCGACTCGGCTGTTGATCCTGAGCCAGAATATATATACTTTATGGGGTCGGAGGTGTCTCCTTCTGCCTGATACATACATTTTCGGTTTGAACAAAGTTATAATACCCTTCTACTCTATGAGTAGCGGGTATAAAAAAAATAGGTATAGCATTGTCCCTTTTTTTGGTTACAATTGAAAGATAGGTTTATTAGTTGTCAAAAGGGATCATGACTCATTTTAAATTTTAACGGGTTTTTAGGTAAGCCTGTTTTTACAAATTGTCCATTTTTGCAATATTTTTCAACTTTGAGAGCGTTTAAAAAAAAACCAAAAAATTCCTTTTTTCATATTTTCATATTATGTTGTTTTGAACTATTAACTACCTGTATGAAAAAACAAGTAAAGAAGCTACATTCGAGTGTGCTCGACTGTAATATACCCGCTAACCAGCTGCTCGTACATCAAAATTATTTGCGGAACAATAAAGAACGGCTACAATCATATTTTGACCGTAAAAGGATATGAACTTACAATATTTATGCAAAGTCAAACTCTAAAATAAAAAAAAAACAAGTAAGAAAGCTTCAGTCAAGAGTGCTCGACTGTAATATACCCGCTACCCAGCTGCTCGTACATCAAAATTATTTGCGGAACAATATACAACGGCTACAATCATATTTTAACCGTAAAAGGCCATGGACTTACAATATTTATGCAAAGTCAAAATCTAAAATAAAAAAAATAATTTTTTGCACACATTTAACTTTTGATGCGGTTGGGACTTGAACCCATTAATGCATAATAGTTTCGTTCGTTATGCAGTCTACAACATAACCCATTTCACCACCGTACATGCACACACTATTCGGCACAATGCTGCAAGCAGCGCTGCCGTGAAAAGGAGTAAAAAGTATTGAAAACGTATAACATTTATTCAGGTACCACAAAAATCCAAGATTAATCACTTAAACAGTAAAAATAATAATTCTACCTGTTGAAGACTATAAATCGAATACGGGCATGTAAAAAACGAGATGTGCCCTTTTAATACCTCTTTATACACTTGAATGGAAAGTGTTCTAAAGCACTCTAACTTTTAATAAATTTTGTTAAAAAAACGACCGATATATGGCATCTATACGATGTATCGGTGCGTACCGGCTCGTTTCGACTTACTTACAGCGGGCAGCAATGAGAAACATGTAAACAAAGTTTCATGAAGGTAGCTCAAAAAGGGAGGCAAAAACTTTTCTTTGCAAAAAATAAGAAAAGCTCGATCTCCCCCACCATGACACGTATGCATGCGGAATCAAACCTTGGACCCATTACTTAAGAGGTCCACCACTTCTCCATTCGGCCATCAAAGTTACATTATGAGACCATTCGGAAATTCTTGCACGACAAAAACAAAGTCTGAATGCATGATGCGTGTTGTTGTTGCTATTTATTCATAAATAACAATCATAAACATATAATTAAATAAAAAATAAAAATAAAAAAATATAAGAAAAAGCTGCGCTCTGACAATCGCACAGAGCTGATTTAAGAGACTGTCACTTCTCCACTTGTTAACTAAGTTCATTGTGAGCCATTAAAAAAATTTTAAATAAAACGCACCACCAATTAATGTATATTAAAAAATTAAAGTATAAGTTCTTAAAAAAAAAAGAAAAAGCTTAAGCGCCATGAATTGGAAATCGAATAACGGGCCTGTCGGATCAGGAGTTCATCGCTTATTCACTAATCTACTAACGCTGTTATCCAACAACAGCAAAAATTTGCATTGTATGGCATTCTTATTATTTCCTGTATAAATAAAGAATTTGCGCTGCCGGAAGCGCGGTTTACAGCTAGGGAAAACGTTAAACTGAATAGCTTCTTTGTTTATTATCCGATTGTTACCAAATTTTCAGAGATCATCAGGCTAGCTATAATTATCATATGGAACAATATGCCATCAAAATTGCACTTGTAATCAATTTTTTTCGATTTTCAGGGGCGGAAGGGGGCGTGGCCAAAATCCAAAATAAACTTGACATGCGTGCAATAATAACACATACTGTCACTGGTAGTTCTAGCTCTTATAATAGCTGAGATCTAGATTTTCACACGGACAGACAGACGGACAGACAGACAGACGGACAGACGTACAGACGGACAGACGGACATGGCTATATCGACTCGGCTGTTGATCCTGAGCCAGAATATATATACTTTATGGGGTCGGAGGTGTCTCCTTCTGCCTGTTATGTTGCATTTTGCGTAAACAGCTGTTTATTTCGATATGAAAACTATCGGAAGAGACAGCTGCCCTGGTATTGGGACATCTGCCGACAGAGTAAGCAGTGCAAACCAGTGGTGGCAGGGTTAGCGGGAATAAATGGCCTTGAGAGAGATCTTCTCTTAAGCCAATTCGGTCTGCGACCCCCGCTCACCGTTAGGGAGAACCGCTGTTTGGCCTGTCGGTTAGATGCCCGAGGGCCCAAGTTTGTGACCGCCAACGGTTTTATTTTTTGGGCCTCAGTCATAAAAAGTAATTGCGATAAGCGGGCGAGGATTTCGAGCTGCGCTCAAAATATATAAGTGCGTGTGTGTTTTTTTTGAGTTGTTTTTTTATTATAATAATATAATTTTTTGGTGTCCAGGAGCGAAGGAGTAACTACGACGACAAAAGCCGGAAAGAAGCAGTCTCCTGGTGAGTTTGTTCCAAGCGGTGTTCCGCCAGGAGACCCGTTTTACCTTCACCCTGCATCCACCTTCGAACCCATCCTCGTCAGCGCCCACAGCTAGGGCGCAGCGCGCCAAAGGCGCTCTTTGAGCAGCAGCGTCACAGCAGCAGCAGAGAACAACCGCAGCGCGCAAGCATAGCGCAGCGCCGCAACAGCGTGCGGCCGCGCAGATCCCGACCCTTAAATTAATTTAGAATATAATTATGATTTAAGTAAGCTTATATATTTATGTGTATTTAGTTAGCGTCAAATTCTTGTTAGGTTCTGTGTAGGTTTTTACGTAGGCAGCTTTTGTGGGAAATAATATTAATTAAATCAAAACTTGTAACGTGAAAAGAACAAAAAATGATCGGCTAAGTCTCGTTACTAAGGGAGATGGCCGTAGCGGCCGTAGCAAGCCAGGATCGGACCAATCGGCTAGGGTGATGCTCCGAAACTGCGAGCAGGAACATCACATGGTAGGGTGGGTGCGCGGTGACCAATTTCGGTCACCAAACGTTGTTGTTGTTGGTTAACGTAGAATGTAATTATTGTAGTTGTTGTGTGTGAGGCGTGATAAGTATCGAAATTCATCGGCATTTTGGTGCGGGCTCAAGGGTAGTGGGAAAAACCCCTCCCCTTGTGCAGCTGAGCTAGCCGGCACAGCCCTGCAGAAAGCAGTCCGTAACAGTTACATACATTTTCGGTTTGAACAAAGTTATAATACCCTTCTACTCTATGAGTAGCGGGTATAAAAATTAAAGTATAAGTTCTTAAAAAAAAAAAAAAAAAAAAAGCTTAAGCGGCATAAATTGGGAATCGAATCAGGGGCCTGTCGGTTCAGGAGTTCATCGCTTTTTTACTAAGCTACTAAGGCTGTTATCCAACAACAGCAAAAATTTGCATTGTATGGCATTCTTATTATTTCCTGTACAAATAAAGAATTTGCGCTGCCGGAAGCGCGGTTTACAGCTAGGGAAAACGTTAAACTGACTAGCTTCTTTGTTTATTATCAGATTGTTACCAAATTTTCAGAGATCATCAGGCTAACTATAATTATCATATGGAACAATATGGCATCAAAATTGCGCTTGTAATCAATTTTTTACGATTTACAGGGGCGAAAGGGGGCGTGGCCAAAATCCAAAATAAACTTGATCTTCTACTCTATGAGTAGCGGGTATAAAATAAAAAAACATTTTTGCACACATTTAATTTTTGATGCGGGCGGGACTCTAACCCGTAAATGCATAATAGTACTGTTCGTTTTGCAGTCCACAACTTAACCCATTTCACCACCGTACACGCACACACGATTCGGCACAATGCTGCAAGCAGCGCTGCCGGCACCGCTGCTTACAGCTATGTTAAGCTGAATAACTTCTGTGTTTATTATCCGATTGTTACCAAACTTTTAGAGATCATCTGCCTAGATATAGTTATCATATAAACCGAAAATGAATAACATGGAATCAAAATTGCACTTGTAATCAATTTTTTTCGATTTACAGGGGCGGAAGGGGGCGTGGTCAAAATCCAAAATAAACTTGACCAGCGTGCAATAATAACACATATTGCCACCAAATTTGGTTGTCCTAGCTCTTATAATAGCTGAGATCTAGATTTTCACACGGACAGACAGACGGACAGACAGACAGACGGACAGACGGACAGACGGACATGGCTATATCGACTCGGCTGTTGATCCTGAGCCAGAATATATATACTTTATGGGGTCGGAGGTGTCTCCTTCTGCCTGTTACATACATTTTCGGTTTGAACAAAGTTATACTACCCTTCTACTCTATGAGTAGCGGGTATAAAAATTAAAGTATAAGTTCTTAAAAAAAAAAAAGAAAAAGCTTATGCAGCATAAATTGGGAATCGAATCACGGGCCTGTCGGTTCAGGAGTTCATCGCTTTTTCACTAAGCTACTAACGCTGTTATCCAACAACAGCAAAAAATTTGCATTGTATGGCATTCTTATAATTTCCTGTACAAATAAAGAATTTGCGCTACCGGAAGCGCGGTTTACAGCTAGGGAAAACGTTAAACTGAATAGCTTCTTTGTTTATTATCCGATTGTTACCAAATTTTCAGAGATCATCAGGCTAGCTATAATTATCATATGGAACAATATGGCATCAAAATTGCGATTGTAATCAATTTTTTTCGATTTACAGGGGCGGAAGGGGTCGTGGCCAAAATCCAAAATAAACTTGATCTTCTACTCTATGAGTAGCGGGTATAAAAAAAAACCTTTTTGCACACATTTAATTTTTTATGCGGGCGGGACTCGAACCCGTAAATGCATAATAGTACTGTTCGTTTTGCAGTCCACAACTTAACCCATTTCACCACCGTACACGCACACACGATTCGGCACAATGCTGCAAGCAGCGCTGCCGGCACCGCTGCTTACAGCTATGGAAAACGTTAAGCTGAATAACTTCTGTGTTTAGCATCCGATTGTTACCAAACTTTTAGAGATCATCTGCCTAGATTTAGTTATCATATAAACCGAAAATGAATAATATGGAATCAAAATTGCACTTGTAATCGATTTTTTTCGATTTACAGGGGCGAAAGGGGGCGTGGTCAAAATCCAAAATAAGCTTGACCAGCGTGCAATAATAACACATACTGTCACCAAATTTGGTAGTTCTAGCTCTTATAATAGCTGAGATCTAGATTTTCACACGGACAGACAGACGGACAGGCAGACAGACGGACAGGCAGACAGACGGACAGACGGACATGGCTATATCGACTCGGCTGTTGATCCTGAGCCAGAATATATATACTTTATGGGGTCGGAGGTGTCTCCTTCTGCCTGTTACATACATTTTCGGTTTGAACAAAGTTATAATACCCTTCTACTCTATGAGTAGCGGGTATAAAGACATTTTTGCACACATTTAATTTTTGATGCGGGCGGGACTCGAACCCGTAAATGCATAATAGTACTGTTCGTTTTGCAGTCCACAACTTAACCCATTTCACCACCGTACACGCACACACGATTCGGCACAATGCTGCAAGCAGCGCTACCGGCAGCTCTACTTACAGCTATGGAAAACGTTAAGCTGAATAACTTCTGTGTTTATTATCCGATTGTTACCAAATTTTCAGAGATCATCTGGCTAGCTATAGGTATCATGTAAACCGAAAATGAACAATATGGCGTCAAAATTGCGTTTGTAGTCAATGTTTATTCGATTTACGGGGGCGGAAGGGGGCGTGGCCAAAATCCAAAATAAACTTGATCAGCGTGCAATAATAACACATATTGTCACCAAATTTGGTAGTCCTAGCTCTTATAAGAGCTGAGATCTAGATTTTCACACGGACAGACAGACGGACAGACGGACAGACAGACAGACGGACAGACGGACATGGCTATATCGACTCGGCTGTTGATCCTGAGCCAGAATATATATACTTTATGGGGTCGGAGGTGTCTTCTTCTGCCTGTTACATACATTTTCGGTTTGAACAAAGTTATAATACCCTTCTACTCTATGAGTAGCGGGTATAAAAACATTTTTGCACATATTTAATTATTGATGCGGGCGGGACTCGAACCCCTAAATGCATAATAGTACTGTTCGTTTTGCAGCCCACAACTTAATCCATTTCACCACCGTACACGCACAACCGATTCGGTACAATGCTGCAAGCAGCGCTGCCGGCAGCAAATTTGGTAGTGTTAGCTCTTATAATAACTGAGATCTAGATTTTCACACGGACAGACAGACAGACAGACAGACAGACGGACAGACGGACAGACGGACATGGCTATATTGACTCGGATGTTGATCCTGAGCCAGAATATATATACTTTATGGGGTCGGAGGTGTCTCCTTCTCCCTGTTACATACATTTTCGGTTTGAAGAAAGTTAAATTACCCTTCTACTCTATGGGTAGCGGGTATAAAAATATAAGAAAAAGGTGCGCTCCAACAATCGCACACAGCTGATTTAAGAGACTGTCACTTCTCCACTTGTTAACCAAGTTTACTGTTAGCCATTAAAAAAATTTTAAATAACATGCACGACCCCCAATTAATGCATATTCAAAAATTAAAGTAAAAGTTCTTAAAAAAAAAAGAAAAAGGTTTGGATGCAGACGTTCACACGGACAGGCAGACGGATAGACGGACATGGCAATATCGACTCGGCTGTTGATCATGAGCCAAAATATATATACTTTACGGGATCGGAGGTGTCTCGTTCTGCCTGTTACATACATTTTCGTTTTGAACAAAGTTATAATACCCTTCTACTCTATGAGTAGCGGGTATAAAAAGAACAAGTAAGAAAGCTACATTCGAGTGTGCTCGACTGTAACATACCCGCTACCCAGCTGCTGGTACCTCAAAAATTATTTGCGGAACAATAAAGAACGGCTACAATCATATTTTGACCGTAAAAGGCCATGGACTTAGAATATTTATGCAAAGTCAAAATCTAAAATAAAAAAAAAAAACATATTGGCACACATTTAATTTTTGATGCGGGCGGGACTCGAACCCGTAAATGCATAATAGTACTGTTCGTTTTGCAGTCCACAACTTAACCCATTTCACCACCGTACACGCACATACGATTCGGTACAATCGCGCTGCCGGCAGCGCTGCTTACAGCTATGGAAAACATTAGGCTGAATAACTTCTGTGTTTATTATCCGATTGTTACCAAATTTTCAGAGATCATCTGGCTAGCTATAGTTATCATGCAAACCGAAAATGAACAATATGGCATCAAAATTGCGCTTGTTATCAATGGTTTTCGATTTACGGGGGCGGAAGGGGGCGTGGCCAAAATCTAAAATAAACTTGATCAGCGTGCAATAATAACACATATTGTCACCAAATTTGGTAGTCCTTGCTCTTATAATAGCTGAGATCTCGATATTCACACGAACAGACTGACGGACAGACGGACATGGCTATATCGACTCGGCTGTTGATCCTGAGCCAGAATATATATACTTTATGGGGTCGGAGGTGTCTCCTTCTGCCTGTTACATACATTTTCGGTTTGAACAAAGTTATAATACCCTTCTACTCTATGAGTAGCGGGTATAAAAGCATTTTTGCACACATTGAATTTTGATGCGGGCGGGACTCGAACCCGTAAATGCATAATAGTACTGTTTGTTTTGCAATCCACAACTTAATCCATTTCACCACCGTACACGCACACACGATTCGGTACAATGCTGCAAGCAGCGCTGCCGGCAGCAAATTTGGTAGTTCTAGCTCGTATAATAGCTGAGATCTAGATTTTCACACGGACAGACACACAGACAGACAGACGGACATGGCTATATCGACTCGGCTGTTGATCCTGAGCCAGAATATATATACTTTATGGGGTCGGAGGTGTCTCCTTCTCCCTGTTACATACATTTTCGGTTTGAACAAAGTTAAATTACCCTTCTACTCTATGGGTAGCGGGTATAAAAATTTAAGAAAAAGGTGCGCTCTAACAATCGCACACAGCCGATTTAAGAGACTTCTCTACTTGTTAACCAAGTTTAACGTTAAGCTGAATAACTTCTGTGTTTATTATCTGATTGTTACCAAACTTTTAGAGATCATCTGTGTAGATATAGTTATCATATAAACCGAAAATGAATAATATGGCATCAAAATTGCACTTGTAATCAATTTTTTTCGATTTACAGTCGCGCTGCCGGCAGCGCTGCTTACAGCTATGGAAAACATTAGGCTGAATAACTTCTGTGTTTATTATCCGATTGTTACCAAATTTTCAGAGATCATCTGGCTAGCTATAGGTATCATGTAAACCGAAAATGAACAATATGGCGTCAAAATTGCGTTTGTAGTCAATGTTTATTCGATTTACGGGGGCGGAAGGGGGCGTGGCCAAAATCCAAAATAAACTTGATCAGCGTGCAATAATAACACATATTGTCACCAAATTTGGTAGTCCTAGCTCTTATAAGAGCTGAGATCTAGATTTTCACACGGACAGACAGACGGACAGACGGACAGACAGACAGACGGACAGACGGACATGGCTATATCGACTCGGATGGTTGATCCTGAGCCAGAATATATATACTTTATGGGGTCGGAGGTGTCTTCTTCTGCCTGTTACATACATTTTCGGTTTGAACAAAGTTATAATACCCTTCTACTCTATGAGTAGCGGGTATAAAGACATTTTTGCACACATTTAATTTTTGATGCGGGCGGGACTCGAACCCGTAAATGCATAATAGTACTGTTCGTTTTGCAGTCCACAACTTAACCCATTTCACCACCGTACACGCACACACGATTCGGCACAATGCTGCAAGCAGCGCTACCGGCAGCTCTACTTACAGCTATGGAAAACGTTAAGCTGAATAACTTCTGTGTTTATTATCCGATTGTTACCAAATTTTCAGAGATCATCTGGCTAGCTATAGGTATCATGTAAACCGAAAATGAACAATATGGCGTCAAAATTGCGTTTGTAGTCAATGTTTATTCGATTTACGGGGGCGGAAGGGGGCGTGGCCAAAATCCAAAATAAACTTGATCAGCGTGCAATAATAACACATATTGTCACCAAATTTGGTAGTCCTAGCTCTTATAAGAGCTGAGATCTAGATTTTCACACGGACAGACAGACGGACAGACAGACAGACGGACAGACGGACATGGCTATATCGACTCGGCTGTTGATCCTGAGCCAGAATATATATACTTTATGGGGTCGGAGGTGTCTTCTTCTGCCTGTTACATACATTTTCGGTTTGAACAAAGTTATAATACCCTTCTACTCTATGAGTAGCGGGTATAAAAAACATTTTTGCACATATTTAATTATTGATGCGGGCGGGACTCGAACCCCTAAATGCATAATAGTACTGTTCGTTTTGCAGCCCACAACTTAATCCATTTCACCACCGTACACGCACAACCGATTCGGTACAATGCTGCAAGCAGCGCTGCCGGCAGCAAATTTGGTAGTGTTAGCTCTTATAATAACTGAGATCTAGATTTTCACACGGACAGACAGACAGACAGACAGACAGACGGACAGACGGACAGACGGACATGGCTATATTGACTCGGATGTTGATCCTGAGCCAGAATATATATACTTTATGGGGTCGGAGGTGTCTCCTTCTCCCTGTTACATACATTTTCGGTTTGAAGAAAGTTAAATTACCCTTCTACTCTATGGGTAGCGGGTATAAAAATATAAGAAAAAGGTGCGCTCCAACAATCGCACACAGCTGATTTAAGAGACTGTCACTTCTCCACTTGTTAACCAAGTTTACTGTTAGCCATTAAAAAAATTTTAAATAACATGCACGACCCCCAATTAATGCATATTCAAAAATTAAAGTAAAAGTTCTTAAAAAAAAAAGAAAAAGGTTTGGATGCAGACGTTCACACGGACAGGCAGACGGATAGACGGACATGGCAATATCGACTCGGCTGTTGATCATGAGCCAAAATATATATACTTTACGGGATCGGAGGTGTCTCGTTCTGCCTGTTACATACATTTTCGTTTTGAACAAAGTTATAATACCCTTCTACTCTATGAGTAGCGGGTATAAAAAGAACAAGTAAGAAAGCTACATTCGAGTGTGCTCGACTGTAACATACCCGCTACCCAGCTGCTGGTACCTCAAAATTATTTGCGGAACAATAAAGAACGGCTACAATCATATTTTGACCGTAAAAGGCCATGGACTTAGAATATTTATGCAAAGTCAAAATCTAAAATAAAAAAAAAAAACATATTGGCACACATTTAATTTTTGATGCGGGCGGGACTCGAACCCGTAAATGCATAATAGTACTGTTCGTTTTGCAGTCCACAACTTAACCCATTTCACCACCGTACACGCACATACGATTCGGTACAATCGCGCTGCCGGCAGCGCTGCTTACAGCTATGGAAAACATTAGGCTGAATAACTTCTGTGTTTATTATCCGATTGTTACCAAATTTTCAGAGATCATCTGGCTAGCTATAGTTATCATGCAAACCGAAAATGAACAATATGGCATCAAAATTGCGCTTGTTATCAATGGTTTTCGATTTACGGGGGCGGAAGGGGGCGTGGCCAAAATCTAAAATAAACTTGATCAGCGTGCAATAATAACACATATTGTCACCAAATTTGGTAGTCCTTGCTCTTATAATAGCTGAGATCTCGATATTCACACGAACAGACTGACGGACAGACGGACATGGCTATATCGACTCGGCTGTTGATCCTGAGCCAGAATATATATACTTTATGGGGTCGGAGGTGTCTCCTTCTGCCTGTTACATACATTTTCGGTTTGAACAAAGTTATAATACCCTTCTACTCTATGAGTAGCGGGTATAAAAGCATTTTTGCACACATTGAATTTTTGATGCGGGCGGGACTCGAACCCGTAAATGCATAATAGTACTGTTTGTTTTGCAATCCACAACTTAATCCATTTCACCACCGTACACGCACACACGATTCGGTACAATGCTGCAAGCAGCGCTGCCGGCAGCAAATTTGGTAGTTCTAGCTCGTATAATAGCTGAGATCTAGATTTTCACACGGACAGACACACAGACAGACAGACGGACATGGCTATATCGACTCGGCTGTTGATCCTGAGCCAGAATATATATACTTTATGGGGTCGGAGGTGTCTCCTTCTCCCTGTTACATACATTTTCGGTTTGAACAAAGTTAAATTACCCTTCTACTCTATGGGTAGCGGGTATAAAAATTTAAGAAAAAGGTGCGCTCTAACAATCGCACACAGCCGATTTAAGAGACTTCTCTACTTGTTAACCAAGTTTAACGTTAAGCTGAATAA
Source organism: Zaprionus ghesquierei (assembly GCA_018904095.1). NCBI lineage: Eukaryota > Metazoa > Arthropoda > Insecta > Diptera > Drosophilidae > Zaprionus > Zaprionus ghesquierei. Next base: position 480,624 of record JAEIGP010000462.1, on the reverse strand, counting down.
CTTCTGTGTTTATTATCCGATTGTTACCAAACTTTTAGAGATCATCTGTGTAGATATAGTTATCATATAAACCGAAAATGAATAATATGGCATCAAAATTGCACTTGTAATCAATTTTTTTCGATTTACAGGGGCGGAAGGGGGCGTGGCCAAAATCCAAAATAAACTTGACCAGCGTGCAAAAATAACACATACAGTCACCAAATTTGGTAGTTCTAGCTCTTATAATAGCTGACATCTAGATTTTCACACGGACAGACAGACGGACAGGCAGACAGACGGACAGACGAACAGACGGACAGACGGACATGGCTATATCGACTCGGCTGTTGATCCTGAGCCAGAATATATATACTTTATGGGGTCGGAGGTGTCTCCTTCTGCCTGTTACATACATTTTCGGTTTGAACAAAGTTATAATACCCTTCTACTCTATGAGTAGCGGGTATAAAGACATTTTTGCACACATTTAATTTTTGATGCGGGCGGGACTCGAACCCGTAAATGCATAATAGTACTGTTCGTTTTGCAGTCCACAACTTAACCCATTTCACCACCGTACACGCACACACGATTCGGCACAATGCTGCACGCAGCGTTGCCGGCAGCGCTACTTACAGCTATGGAAAACGTTAAGCTGAATAACTTCTGTGTTTATTATCCGATTGTTACCAAATTTTCAGAGATCATCTGGCTAGCTATAGGTATCATGCAAACCTGAAATGAACAATATGGAATCAAAATTGCACTTGTAATCAATGTTTTTTCGATTTACGGGGGCGGAAGAGGGCGTGGCCAAAATCCAAAATAAACTTGATCAGCGTGCAATAATAACACATATTGTCACCAAATTTGGTAGTCCTAGCTCTTATAATAGCTGAGATCTAGATTTTCACACGGACAGACAAACGGACAGACGGACATGGCTATATCGACTCGGCTGTTGATCCTGAGCCAGAATATATATACTTTATGGGGTCGGAGGTGTCTCCTTCTGCCTGTTACATACATTTTCGGTTTGAACAAAGTTATAATACCCTTCTACTCTATGAGTAGCGGGTATAAAAACATTTTTGCACATATTTAATTTTTGATGCGGGCGGGACTCGAACCCGTAAATGCATAATAGTACTGTTCGTTTTGCAGTCCACAACTTAACCCATTTCACCACCGTACACGCACATACGATTCGGTACAATCCCGCTGCCGGCAGCGCTGCTTACAGCTATGGAAAACATTAGGCTGAATAACTTCTGTGTTTATTATCCGATTGTTACCAAATTTTCAGAGATCATATGGCTAGCTATAGATATCATGCAAACCTGAAATGAACAATATGGAATCAAAATTGCACTTGTAATCAATGTTTTTTCGATTTACGGGGGTGGAAGGGGGCGTGGCCAAAACCCAAAATAAACTTGATCAGCGTGCAATAATAGCACATATTGTCACCAAATTTGGTAGTCTTAGCTCTTATAATAGCTGAGATCTAGATTTTCACACGAACGGACAGACAGACGGACAGACGGACATGGCTATATCGACTCGGCTGTTGATCCTGAGCCAGAATATATATACTTTATGGGGTCGGAGGTGTCTCCTTCTCCCTGTTACATACATTTTCGGTTTGAACAAAGTTAAGTTACCCTTCTACTATATGAGTAGCGGGTATAAAAACATTTTTGCACACATTTAATTTTTGATGCGGGCGGGACTCGGACCCCTAAATGCATAATAGTACTGTTCGTTTTGCAGTCCACAACTTAACCCATTTCACCACCGTACACGCACACACGATTCGGCACAATGCTGCAAGCAGCGCTGCCGGCTAAAGGAGTAAAAAGTATTGAAAACGTATAACTTTTATTCAGGTACCAAAAACATCCAAGATTTATCACTTAAACAGTAAAAATAATAATTCTACCTCTTGAAGACTATAAATCGAATACGTGCATGTAAAAAACGATATGTGCCCTTTTAATACCTCTTTATATACTTGAATGGAAAGTGTTCTAAAGCACTCAAACTTTTAATAAATTTTGTTAAAAAAACGACCGATAGGTTCTACGGTATCTATACGATGTATCGGTCTGTACCGGCTCGGTTCGACTTATTTACAGCGGGCAGCAATAAGAAACATGTATACAAAGTTTCATGAAGATAGCTCAAAAAGGGAGGCAAAAACTGTTTTTTGCAAAATGTAAGAAAAGTTCGATCTCCACCACCATGACACGCATGCATGCGGAATTGAACCTTGGACACATTACCTAAGAGGTCCACCACTTCTTCATTCGGTCATTAAGCCATTACGCAAATTTTGCCAAAGTTACATTATGAGACCATTCGGAAATTCTTGGACGACAAAAACAAAGTCTGAATGCATGATGCGTGTTGTTGTTGCTATTTATTCTCAAAAGCTAAACATACAATTAGATAAAAAATAAAAATAAAAAAATATAAGAAAAAGCTGCGCTCTAACAATGGCACACAGCTGAGTTAAGAGACTGTCACTTCTCCACTTGTTAACTAAGTTCATTGTGAGCCATTAAAAAAATTTTAAATAAAATGCACGACCACCAATTAATGCATATTTAAAAATTAAAGTATAAGTTCTTAAAAAAAAAGAAAAAGCTTAAGCGCCATGAACTGGGAATCGAATCACGGGCCTGTCGGTTCAGGAGTTCATCGCTTTTTCACTAAGCTACTGACGCTGTTATCCAACAACTGCAAAAATTTGCTTTGTATAGCATTCTTATTATTTTCTGTACAAATAAAGAATTTGCGCTGCCGGAAGCGCTGTTTACAGCTTTGGAAAACGTTAAACTGAATAGCTTCTGTGTTTATTATCCGATTGTTAACAAATTTTCAGAGATCATCTGGCTAGCTATAGTTATCATATAAACCGGAAATGAACAATATGGCATAAAAATTCCGCTTGTAATCAATTTTTTCGATTTACAGGGGCGTAAGGGGGCGTGGCCAAAATCCAAAATAAACTTGACCAGCGTGCAATAATAACACATATTGTCAACAAATTTGGTAGTTCTAGCTCTTATAATAGCTGAGAGCTAGATTTTCACGCGGACAGACAGACGGACAGACGGACATGGTTATATCGACTCGGCTGTTGATCCTGAGCCAGAATATATATACTTTATGGGGTCGGAGGTGTCTCCTTCTGCCTGTTACATACATTTTCGGTTTGAACAAAGTTATAATACCCTTCTACTCTATGAGTAGCGGGTATAAAAACATTTTTGCACATATTTAATTTTTGATGCGGGCGGGACTCGAACCCCTAAATGCATAATAGTACTGTTCGTTTTGCAGCCCACAACTTAATCCATTTCACCACCGTACACGCACACCCGATTCGGTACAATGCTGCAAGCAGCGCTGCCGGCAGCAAATTTGGTAGTTCTAGCTCTTATAATAACTGAGATCTAAATTTTCACACGGACAGACAGACAGACAGACAGACGGACAGACGGACATGGCTATATTGACTCGGCTGTTGATCCTGAGCCAGAATATATATACTTTATGGGGTCGGAGGTGTCTCCTTCTCCCTGTTACATACATTTTCGGTTTGAAGAAAGTTAAATTACCCTTCTACTCTATGGGTAGCGGGTATAAAAATATAAGAAAAAGGTGCGCTCCAACAATCGCACACAGCTGATTTAAGAGACTGTCACTTCTCCACTTGTTAACCAAGTTTACTGTTAGCCATTAAAAAAATTTTAAATAACATGCACGACCCCCAATTAATGCATATTCAAAAATTAAAGTAAAAGTTCTTAAAAAAAAAAGAAAAAGATTTGGATGCAGACGTTCACACGGACAGACAGACGGATAGACGGACATGGCAATATCGACTCGGCTGTTGATCATGAGCCAAAATATATATACTTTACGGGATCGGAGGTGTCTCGTTCTGCCTGTTACATACATTTTCGTTTTGAACAAAGTTATAATACCCTTCTACTCTATGAGTAGCGGGTATAAAAAGAACAAGTAAGAAAGCTACATTCGAGTGTGCTCGACTGTAACATACCCGCTACCCAGCTGCTGGTACCTCAAAATTATTTGCGGAACAATAAAGAACGGCTACAATCATATTTTGACCGTAAAAGGCCATGGACTTAGAATATTTATGCAAAGTCAAAATCTAAAATAAAAAAAAAAACATATTGGCACACATTTAATTTTTGATGCGGGCGGGACTCGAACCCGTAAATGCATAATAGTACTGTTCGTTTTGCAGTCCACAACTTAACCCATTTCACCACCGTACACGCACATACGATTCGGTACAATCCCGCTGCCGGCAGCGCTGCTTACAGCTATGGAAAACATTAGGCTGAATAACTTCTGTGTTTATTATCCGATTGTTACCAAATTTTCAGAGATCATATGGCTAGCTATAGATATCATGCAAACCTGAAATGAACAATATGGAATCAAAATTGCACTTGTAATCAATGTTTTTCGATTTACGGGGGTGGAAGGGGGCGTGGCCAAAACCCAAAATAAACTTGATCAGCGTGCAATAATAGCACATATTGTCACCAAATTTGGTAGTCTTAGCTCTTATAATAGCTGAGATCTAGATTTTCACACGAACGGACAGACAGACGGACAGACGGACATGGCTATATCGACTCGGCTGTTGATCCTGAGCCAGAATATATATACTTTATGGGGTCGGAGGTGTCTCCTTCTCCCTGTTACATACATTTTCGGTTTGAACAAAGTTAAGTTACCCTTCTACTATATGAGTAGCGGGTATAAAAACATTTTTGCACACATTTAATTTTTGATGCGGGCGGGACTCGGACCCCTAAATGCATAATAGTACTGTTCGTTTTGCAGTCCACAACTTAACCCATTTCACCACCGTACACGCACACACGATTCGGCACAATGCTGCAAGCAGCGCTGCCGGCTAAAGGAGTAAAAAGTATTGAAAACGTATAACTTTTATTCAGGTACCAAAAACATCCAAGATTTATCACTTAAACAGTAAAAATAATAATTCTACCTCTTGAAGACTATAAATCGAATACGTGCATGTAAAAAACGATATGTGCCCTTTTAATACCTCTTTATATACTTGAATGGAAAGTGTTCTAGAGCACTCAAACTTTTAATAAATTTTGTTAAAAAAACGACCGATAGGTTCTACGGTATCTATACGATGTATCGGTCTGTACCGCCTCGGTTCGACTTATTTACAGCGGGCAGCAATAAGAAACATGTATACAAAGTTTCATGAAGATAGCTCAAAAAGGGAGGCAAAAACTGTTTTTTGCAAAATGTAAGAAAAGTTCGATCTCCACCACCATGACACGCATGCATGCGGAATTGAACCTTGGACACATTACCTAAGAGGTCCACCACTTCTTCATTCGGTCATTAAGCCATTACGCAAATTTTGCCAAAGTTACATTATGAGACCATTCGGAAATTCTTGGACGACAAAAACAAAGTCTGAATGCATGATGCGTGTTGTTGTTGCTATTTATTCTCAAAACCTAAACATACAATTAGATAAAAAATAAAAATAAAAAAATATAAGAAAAAGCTGCGCTCTAACAATGGCACACAGCTGAGTTAAGAGACTGTCACTTCTCCACTTGTTTGTGAGCCATTAAAAAAATTTTAAATAAAATGCACGACCACCAATTAATGCATATTTAAAAATTAAAGTATAAGTTCTTAAAAAAAAAGAAAAAGCTTAAGCGCCATGAACTGGGAATCGAATCACGGGCCTGTCGGTTCAGGAGTTCATCGCTTTTTCACTAAGCTACTGACGCTGTTATCCAACAACTGCAAAAATTTACTTTGTATAGCATTCTTATTATTTTCTGTACAAATAAAGAATTTGCGCTGCCGGAAGCGCTGTTTACAGCTTTGGAAAACGTTAAACTGAATAGCTTCTGTGTTTATTATCCGATTGTTAACAAATTTTCAGAGATCATCTGGCTAGCTATAGTTATCATATAAACCGGAAATGAACAATATGGCATAAAAATTCCGCTTGTAATCAATTTTTTCGATTTACAGGGGCGTAAGGGGGCGTGGCCAAAATCCAAAATAAACTTGACCAGCGTGCAATAATAACACATATTGTCAACAAATTTGGTAGTTCTTTATTTGCGGAACAAAAAAACGGCCACAATAATATTTTGACCGTAAAAGGCTATGGACTTATAATAATAATGCGAAGTCAAAATATAAAATAAAAAAAAAAACATTTTTGCACACATTTAATTTTTGATGCGGGCGGGACTCGAACCCGTAAATGCATAATAGTTCTGTTCGTTTTGCAGTCCACAACTTAACCCATTTCACCACCGTACACGCACACACGATTCGGCACAATGCTGCAAGCAGCGTTGCCGGCAGCTCTGCTTACAGCTATGGAAAACGTTAAGCTAAATAACTTCTGTGTTTATTATCCGATTGTTATCAAATTTTCAGAGATCATCACGCTAGCTATAGGTATCATGTAAACCGAAAATGAACAATATGGCATCAAAATTGCACGTGTTATCAATGTTTTTTCAATTTGCGGGGGCGGAAGGGGGCGTGGCCAAAATCCAAAATAAACTTGACCAGCGTGCAATAATAACACATATTGTCAACAAATTTGGTAGTTCTAGCTCTTATAATAGCTGAGAGCTAGATTTTCACGCGGACAGACAGACGGACAGACGGACATGGTTATATCGACTCGGCTGTTGATCCTGAGCCAGAATATATATACTTTATGGGGTCGGAGGTGTCTCCTTCTGCCTGTTACATACACTTTCGGTTTGAACAAAGTTATAATACCCTTCTACTCTATGAGTAGCGGGTATAAAAATAATTTTTTGCACACATTTAATTTTTATGCGGGTGGGACTCGAACCCATAAATGCATAATAGTTCTGTTTGTTATGCAGTCCACAACTTAACCCATTTCACCACCGTACACGCACACACTATTCAGCACAATGCTGCAAGCAGCGCTGCCGGCTAAAGGAGTAAAAAGTATTGAAAACGTATAACTTTTATTCAGGTACCAAAAACATCCAAGATTTATCACTTAAACAGTAAAAATAATAATTCTACCTCTTGAAGACTATAAATCGAATACGTGCATGTAAAAAACGATATGTGCCCTTTTAATACCTCTTTATATACTTGAATGGAAAGTGTTCTAGAGCACTCAAACTTTTAATAAATTTTGTTAAAAAAAGGACCGATAGCTTCTACGGTATCTATACGATGTATCGGTCTGTACCGGCTCGTTTCGACTTATTTACAGCGGGCAGCAATAAGAAACATGTATACAAAGTTTCATGAAGATAGCTCAAAAAGGGAGGCAAAAACTGTTTTTTGCAAAATGTAAGAAAAGTTCGATCTCCACCACCATGACACGCATGCATGCAGAATTGAATCTTGGACACATTACCTAAGAGGTCCACCACTTCTTCATTCGGTCATTAAGCCATTACGCAAATTTTGCCAAAGTTACATTATGAGACCATTCGGAAATTCTTGGACGACAAAAACAAAGTCTGAATGCATGATGCGTGTTGTTGTTGCTATTTATTCTCAAAACCTAAACATACAATTAGATAAAAAATAAAAATAAAAAAAATATAAGAAAAAGCTGCGCTCTAACAATGGCACACAGCGGAGTTAAGAGACTGTCACTTCTCCACTTGTTAACTAAGTTCATTGTGAGCCATTAAAAAAATTTTAAATAAAATGCACGACCACCAATTAATGCATATTTAAAAATTAAAGTATAAGTTCTTAAAAAAAAAGAAAAAGCTTAAGCGCCATGAACTGGGAATCGAATCACGGGCCTGTCGGCTCAGGAGTTCATCGCTTTTTCACTAAGCTACTGACGCTGTTATCCAACAACTGCAAAAATTTGCTTTGTATAGCATTCTTATTATTTTCTGTACAAATAAAGAATTTGCGCTGCCGGAAGCGCTGTTTACAGCTTTGGAAAACGTTAAACTGAATAGCTTCTGTGTTTATTATCCGATTGTTAACAAATTTTCAGAGATCATCTGGCTAGCTATAGTTATCATATAAACCGGAAATGAACAATAAGGCATAAAAATTCCGCTTGTAATCAATTTTTTCGATTTACAGGGGCGTAAGGGGCGTGGCCAAAATCCAAAATAAACTTGACCAGCGTGCAATAATAACACATATTGTCAACAAATTTGGTAGTTCTAGCTCTTATAATAGCTGAGAGCTAGATTTTCACGCGGACAGACAGACGGACAGACGGACATGGTTATATCGACTCGGCTGTTGATCCTGAGCCAGAATATATATACTTTATGGGGTCGGAGGTGTCTCCTTCTGCCTGTTACATACACTTTCGGTTTGAACAAAGTTATAATACCCTTCTACTCTATGAGTAGCGGGTATAAAAATAATTTTTGCACACATTTAATTTTTATGCGGGTGGGACTCGAACCCATAAATGCATAATAGTTCTGTTTGTTATGCAGTCCACAACTTAACCCATTTCACCACCGTACACGCACACACTATTCAGCACAATGCTGCAAGCAGCGCTGCCGGCTAAAGGAGTAAAAAGTATTGAAAACGTATAACTTTTATTCAGGTACCAAAAACATCCAAGATTTATCACTTAAACAGTAAAAATAATAATTCTACCTCTTGAAGACTATAAATCGAATACGTGCATGTAAAAAACGATATGTGCCCTTTTAATACCTCTTTATATACTTGAATGGAAAGTGTTCTAGAGCACTCAAACTTTTAATAAATTTTGTTAAAAAAAGGACCGATAGCTTCTACGGTATCTATACGATGTATCGGTCTGTACCGGCTCGTTTCGACTTATTTACAGCGGGCAGCAATAAGAAACATGTATACAAAGTTTCATGAAGATAGCTCAAAAGGGAGGCAAAAACTGTTTTTTGCAAAATGTAAGAAAAGTTCGATCTCCACCACCATGACACGCATGCATGCAGAATTGAATCTTGGACACATTACCTAAGAGGTCCACCACTTCTTCATTCGGTCATTAAGCCATTACGCAAATTTTGCCAAAGTTACATTATGAGACCATTCGGAAATTCTTGGACGACAAAAACAAAGTCTGAATGCATGATGCGTGTTGTTGTTGCTATTTATTCTCAAAACCTAAACATACAATTAGATAAAAAATAAAAATAAAAAAATATAAGAAAAAGCTGCGCTCTAACAATGGCACACAGCTGAGTTAAGAGACTGTCACTTCTCCACTTGTTAACTAAGTTCATTGTGAGCCATTAAAAAAATTTTAAATAAAATGCACGACCACCAATTAATGCATATTTAAAAATTAAAGTATAAGTTCTTAAAAAAAAAGAAAAAGCTTAAGCGCCATGAACTGGGAATCGAATCACGGGCCTGTCGGCTCAGGAGTTCATCGCTTTTTCACTAAGCTACTGACGCTGTTATCCAACAACTGCAAAAATTTGCTTTGTATAGCATTCTTATTATTTTCTGTACAAATAAAGAATTTGCGCTGCCGGAAGCGCTGTTTACAGCTTTGGAAAACGTTAAACTGAATAGCTTCTGTGTTTATTATCCGATTGTTAACAAATTTTCAGAGATCATCTGGCTAGCTATAGTTATCATATAAACCGGAAATGAACAATAAGGCATAAAAATTCCGCTTGTAATCAATTTTTTCGATTTACAGGGGCGTAAGGGGCGTGGCCAAAATCCAAAATAAACTTGACCAGCGTGCAATAATAACACATATTGTCAACAAATTTGGTAGTTCTAGCTCTTATAATAGATGAGAGCTAGATTTTCACACGGACAGACAGACGGACAGACAGACAGACGGACGGACAGACGGACATGGTTATATCGCTTATATCGGTTATATTTTTTTTATACCCGCTACTCATAGAGTAGAAGGGTATTATAACTTTGTTCAAACCGAAAATGTATGTAACAGGCAGAAGGAGACACCTCCGACCCCATAAAGTATATATATGCTGGCTCAGGATCAACAGCCGAGTCGATATAGCCATGTCTGTCTGTCCGTCTGTCTGTCCGTGTGAAAATCTAGATCTCAGCTATTATAAGAGGACAACCAAATTTGGTGACAATATGTGTTATTATTGCACGCTGATCAAGTTTATTTTGGATTTTGGCCACGCCCCCTTCCGCCCCCGCAAATTGAAAAAACATTGATAACACGTGCAATTTTGATGCCATATTGTTCATTTTCGGTTTACATGATAACTATAGCTAGCGTGATGATCTCTGAAAATTTGATAACAATCGGATAATAAACACAGAAGTTATTTAGCTTAACGTTTTCAATAGCTGTAAGCAGAGCTGCCGGCAACGCTGCTTGCAGCATTGTGCCGAATCGTGTGTGCGTGTACGGTGGTGATATGGGTTAAGTTGTGGACTGCAAAACGAACAGTACTATTATGCATTTACGGGTTCGAGTCCCGCCCGCATCAAAAATTAAATGTGTGCAAAAATGTTTTTTTTTTTTATTTTATATTTTGACTTCGCATTATTATTATAAGTCCATAGCCTTTTACGGTCAAAATATTATTGTGGCCGTTTTTTTGTTCCGCAAATAAATTATGTACAAGCAGCTGGGTAGCGGGTATATTACAGTCGAGCACTCTCGACTGTAGCTTTCTTACTTGTTTTATTTTATATTTTGACTTTGCATAAATATTATAAGTCCATGGCCTTTTACGGTCAAAATATGATTGTAGCCGTTTTTTTGTTCCGCAAATAAATTATGTACAAGCAGCTGGGTGGCGGGTATATTACAGTCGAGCACACTCGACTGTAGCTCTCTTACTCGTTTTTTATTTTTATTTTTTATTTAATTATATGTTTATGATTGTTATTTATGAATAAATAGCAACAACAACACGCATCATGCATTCAGACTTTGTTTTTGTCGTGCAAGAATTTCCGAATGGTCTCATAATGTAACTTTGGCAAAATTTGCGTAATGGCTTAATGACCGAATGGAGAAGTGGTGGACCTCTTAGGTAATGGGTCCAAGGTTCGATTCCGCATGCATGCGTGTCATGGTGGGGGAGATCGAACCTTTCTTATTTTTTGCAAAAAAAAGTTTTTCCCTCCCTTTTTGGGCTACCTTCATGAAACTTTGTATACATGTTTCGTATTGCTGCCCGCTGTAAATAAATTATACATCGTATAGATGCAATAGAACCTATCGGTCGTTTTTTTAACAAAATTTATTAAAAGTTAGAGTGCTCTAGACCACTTCCACTCAAGTATATAAAGAGGTATTAAAAGGGCACATATCGTTTTTTACATTCACGTATTCGATTTATAGTCTTCAACAGGTAGAATTATTATTTTTACTGTTTAAGTGATAAATCTTGGATTTTTGTGTTACCTGAATAAAAGTTATACGTTTTCAATACTTTTTACTCCTTTTCCCGGCAGCGCTGCTTGCAGCATTGTGCCGAATAGTGTGTGCGTGTACGGCGGTGAAATGGGTTAAGTTGTGGACTGCATAACGAAAGAAACTATTAAGCATTTATGGGTTCAAGTCCCAACCGAATCAAAAGTTAAATGTGTGCAAAAAATTATTTTTTTTATTTTAGATTTTAACTTTGCATAAATATTGTAAGTCCATGCCCTTTTACGGTCAAAGTATGATTGTAGCCGTTCTTTATTGTTCCGCAAATAATTTTGATGTACGAGCAGCTAGATAGCGGGTTTATTACAGTCGAGCACACTCGATTGTAGCTTTCTTACTTGTTTTATTTTTATTTTTTATCTAATTGTATGTTTAAGTTTTGAGAATAAATAGCAACAACAACACGCATCATGCATTCAGACTTTGTTTTTGTCGTGCAAGAATTTCCGATTGGTCTCATAATGTAACTTTGGCAAAATTTGCGTAATGGCTTAATGACCGAATGGAGGAGTGGTGGACCTCTTAGGTAATGGGTCCAAGGTTCGATTCCGCATGCATGCGTGTCATGGTGGGGGAGATCGAACTTTTCTTACATTTTGCAAAAAACAGTTTTTGCCTCCCTTTTTGAGCTATCTTCATGAAACTTTGTATACATGTTTCTTATTGCAGCCCGCTGTAAATAAGTCGGAACGAGCCAACACGGACCGATATATCGTATAGATGCCATAGAACCTATCGGTCGTTTTTTTTAACAAAATTTATTAAAAGTTTGAGTGCTCTAGAACACTTTCCATTCAAGTATATAAAGAGGTATTAAAAGGGCACATATCGTTTTTTACATGCACGTATTCGATTTATAGTCTTCAACAGGTAGAATTATTATTTTTACCGTTTAAGTGATAAATCTTGGATGTTTTTGGTGCCTGAATAAAAGTTATACGTTTTCAATACTTTTTACTCCTTTAGCCGGCAGCGCTGCTTGCAGCATTGTGCTGAATAGTGTGTGCGTGTACGGTGGTGAAATGGGTTAAGTTGTGGACTGCATAACAAACAGTACTATTATGTATTTATGGGTCCGAGTCCCACCCGCATCAAAAATGAAATGTGTGCAAACAATTATTTTTATACCCGCTACTCATGGAGTAGAAGGGTATTATAACTTTGTTCAAACCGAAAATGTATGTAACAGGCAGAAGGAGACACCTCCGACCCCATAAAGTATATATATTCTGGCTCAGGATCAACAGCCGAGTCGATATAACCATGTCCGTCTGTCCGTCTGTCTGTCCGTGTGAAAATCTAGATCTCAGCTATTATAAGAACTAGGACAACCAAAATTGGTGACAATATGTGTTATTATTGCACGCTGATCAAGTTTATTTTGGATTTTGGCCACGCCCCCTTCCGCCCCCGCAAATCAAAAAAAACATTGATAACAAGTGCAATTTGGATGCCATGTTGTTCATTTTCGGTTTACATGATAACTACAGCTAGCCAGATGATCTCTAAAAATTTGGTAACAATCGGATAATAAACACAGAAGTTATTCAGCTTAACGTTTTCCATAGCTGTAAGCAGCGCTGCCGGCAGCGCTGCTTGCAGCATTGTGCCGAATCGTGTGTGCGTGTACGGTGGTGAAATGGGTTAAGTTGTGGACTGCAAAACGAACAGTACTATTATGCATTTACGGGTTCGAGTCCCGCCCGCATCAAAAATTAAATGTGTGCAAAAATGTTTTTTTTTTTTATACCCGCTACTCATAGAGTAGAAGGGTATTATAACTTTGTTCAAGCCGAAAATGTATGTAACAGGCAGAAGGTGACACCTCCGACCCCATAAAGTATATATATTCTGGCTCAGGATCAACAGCCGAGTCGATATAAACATGTCCGTCTGTCTGTCTGTCCCTCTGTCTGTCCGTCTGCCTGTCCGTCTGAAAATCTAAATATCAGCTATTATAAGAGCTAGAACTACTAAATTTGGTGACAATATGTGTTATTATTGCTCGCTGATCAAGTTTATATTGGATTTTGGACACGCCCCCTTCCGCCCATGTAAATCGAAAAAAATTGATTACAAGCGCAATTTTGATGCCATATTGTTCATTTTTGGTTTATATGATAACTATAGCCAGATTATCACTGAAAATTGGGTAACAATCGGATAATATACACAGAAGTTATTCAGCTTAACGTTTTCCATAGCTGTAAACAGCGCTGCCGGCAGCGCAAATTCTTTATTTGTACATGAAATAATAGGAATGCCTTACAATGCAAATTTTTGCAGTTATTGGAAAACAGCGTCAGTAGCTTAGTGGAAAGCGATGAACTCCTGAACCGACAGGCCCGTGGTTCAATTCCAAGTTCATGCCGCTGAGGCTTTTTCTTTTTTTTAAGAACTTTTACTTTAAGTTTTGAATATGCATTATTTGGTGGTCGTGCATTTAATTTAAAACTTAGTTAACAAGTGAAGAAGTGACAGTCTCTTAACTCAGATGTGTGCGATTGTTAGAGCGCAGCTTTTTCTTATATTTTTTATTTTTATTTTTTATTTAATTGTATGTGTAAGTTATGAGAATAAATAGCAACAACAACACACATCACGCATTCAGACTTTGTTTTTTCGAGCAAGAATTTCCGAATGGTCTCATAATGTAACTTTGGCAAAATTTACATAATGGCTTAATGGCCGAATGGAGAAGTGGTGGACCTCTTAGGTAATGGGTCCAGTGTTCGATTCCGCATGCATGCGTGTCATGGTGGGGGAGATCGAACTTTTCTTATTTTTTGCAAAAAAAAGTTTTTCCCTCCCTTTTTGGGCTACCTTCATGAAACTTTGTATACATGTTTCGTATTGCTGCCCGCTGTAAATAAATTATACATCGTATAGATGCAATAGAACCTATCGGTCGTTTTTTTTAACAAAATTTATTAAAAGTTAGAGTGCTCTAGAGCACTTTCCATTCAAGTATATAAAGAGGTATCGTTTTTTACATGCACGTATTCGATTTATAGTCCTCAACAGGTAGAATTATTATTTTTACTGTTTAAGTGATAAATCTTGTATTTTTTTGGTACCTGAATAAAAGTTATACGTTTTCAATACTTTTTACTCCTTTTGCCGGCAGCGCATCAAAAATTAAATGTGTGCAAAAATTTTTTTATTTTTAGTTTTTGACTTTGCATAAATATTGTAAGTCCATGGCTTTTTACCGCCAAAATATGATTGTAGCCGTGCTTGTACCGCAAATAATTTTGATGTACCAGCATCTGGGTAGCGGATATATTACTTACTTACTTACTTCCTTACTTACTTGTTTTTGTTTCATTTTTTGGAAATAATATTCTTGGGCTATTTGAATTTTATTTTCCTGAGCGTTTCAGTGAGCGATATTATGGGTTTGGTAATATTTTTTCGTCTTGTTCAGCTTCTGAATTTAGGTCAATTACTTTTTTAATGGATTGATTTTAAAGGATTGAAGTGTTCTGGATACAGTTTTTGAATCCATCCCATTATGTCTTCTGTCGTTTGAATTCCATTTATAACTTTTGGGTTGAAGTATTTTTGCAGTAATTTTAGTAAGTCATTGTCTGAAAATGTTATCTGTGCAATGTGGGGAATGGAAGTATCAATTTGTAGTTAGGTGGATGTTCTTTATGAATAAATATTTTGTTTTTAATTGCGGTAATCGGGACGTCGATACTAGGGATGAGATTTTGGTTTGAGCTATGTTGTGTTAAGGTAATTGAATTTATTTGATTTATATTAGGGGCTCCAGAAATAGCATCTGCCACTACATTTTCCTTTCTTGGTTTATAAAGAAATTGTTTGTTATATTTGTCAATGATGCGTGAAAAATCTCTAAACCTTTTTAGAAACATTATAAAGAAATATTAACAAATGCGGACGCGGAGTTCGGTTTCAAATTTTTAATACGCGTGTAGTTGGCTCCAAAGCACGACAAAGAGTCCGTCCATAAATGAGAGTGGGCCACAGTCCGACCACACTCCCCGAATTCGCCTTCGGCACTTGCCGATCGTCTTACACTAAGAGACTAAAACTAAGAAACTTCTTGTAATCTCTTAACTACTAGCTTAACTATCTATTTTTTCTAAACTATTGTATTTCTATTTTATTCAAATTGTTGGAATTGCTCCAACATTCCGGCCCCGTTGAAGAGCTCCGGTCTTTAAGAATTCGGGAGCACTGCCAGCTTGTGTACTGGGCGCCTAATTGCGCCTGCTGGTGTTTTTATTTCCGCTATCCGAACCTTGCCGTCGGTTCCTGCGACTATGCGCGTTACGCGCCCAATAGTCCACCGTTGCGGGGGTGTGTTGTCGTCGTGCACATAACGACCGCCCCTTCCACCAAATTGGCCTCCTCTTTGGTCCACTGCGTTCGCTGCTGTTGGCTGAGCAGGTAGTCCTTGGACCACTTGCGCCAGAAGTGCAGTTTGAGCGCCGACAACTGCTGCCACCTCTTCAAGAACGCGGGTCCTGGCTTGTTGCTCGACTCTCCTAGTCCTGATTCTTGCGGCAGCGCAAGCAAAGGCTGCCCGATGAGTAGATGCCCTGGTGTGATCACCTCGCCATCGTTGGGATCGGTGCTGTCGACGAGTAGCGGTCTGGAGTTGAACAACGCCTCGACGTCCACCAGATGCGTGCTCAACTCGTCCGGCGTTAGGTTCGCGTTTCCCGCTCCTCGCACCAGCCGGTGCTTGGCCGCCTTCACCGCTGCCTGCCACAGTCCTCCGAAGTGCGGTGCTCGAGGAGGAATAAACCTCCAATGCACCCCTCTCTCCGTTGCGTACCCCGTCAGTCGATTCTCGCTCTCCAAGAATGCCATCTGCAGCTCTTTCAGCACGTTGCCCGCTCCCACGAAGTTCGTTGCATTGTCGCTGAACATCGTCTCTGGTAGTCCGCGCCACCCAATGAACTATTTGAAGACATTCAAAAAGCATCAGTTGATAGGTCCGTTACAAGTTCCAAGTGAACTGCCTTTGAGGCGAAGCAAACAAAAACGGCAACATACATTTTTACAGGGGGTCTCCCCCTGATCCTATAGCTGACATAAAACGGCTCACAGAAATCTACACCAGAGACTCTGAAGGGTCGGCCTTCTCGGAGACGGTTGGCAGGTAAATTACCCATTATTTGGCCCAGCAATTTTGGCTTATACCTAAAACAGTGTACGCAAGTTCTCACAACTGCAGTACATAAGCTACGTGCGTTCACCACCCAAACTTGCTGCCTCAACAACCCAACTAGCACCTTTGCACCAGCGTCGTAGTACCTAAGGTGCAAGTGTTTGACAAAGAGTTGCGCAAAGGCGGAATCCTTTGTCAATAAAAAGGGAAATTTAGCCTCATACGAGAGAGGACCGTGTAACAAACGACCTCCTACCCGAATGAGTTCAAATTTTAGGCCGATCTTTTCAAATTTGTCAATAAATGGATTTAATGATTGAAGCATTGGTGATAAGACAGCTGACAGCTACTCATAGAGTAGAAGGGTATTATAACTTTGTTCAAACCAAAAATGTATGTAACAGGCAGAAGGAGACACCTCCGACCCCATAAAGTATATATATTCTGGCTCAGGATCAACAGGCGAGTCGATATAGCCATGTCCGTCTGTCCGTCTGTCTGTCCGTGTGAAAATCTAGATCTCAGCTATTATAAGAGCTAGGACTACCAAATTTGGTGACAATATGTGTTATTATTGCACGCTGATCAAGTTTATTTTGGATTTTGGCCACGCCCCCTTCCGCCCCCGTAAATCGAAAAAACATTGATTACAAGCGCAATTTTGATGCCATATTGTTTCGGTTTACATGATAACTATAGCTAGCCAGATGATCCCTGAAAATTTGATAACAATCGGATAATAAACACAGAAGTTATTCAGCTTAACGTTTTCCATAGCTGTAAGCAGCGCTGCCGGCAGCGCTGCTTGCAGCATTGTGCCGAATCGTGTGTGCGTGTACAGTGGTGAAATGGGTTAAGTTGTGGACTGCAAAACGAATAGTACTATTATGCATTTACGGGTTCGAGTCCCGCCCGCATCAAAAATTAAATGTGTGCAAAAATGTTTATACCCGCTACTCATAGAGTAGAAGGGTATTATAACTTTGTTCAAACCGAAAATGTATGTAACAGGCAGAAGGAGACACCTCCGACCCCATAAAGTATATATATTCTGTCTCAGGATGAACAGCCGAGTCAATATAGCCATGTCCGTCTGTCTGCCCGCGTGAAAATCTAGATCTCAGCTATTATAAGAGCTAGGACTACCAAATTTGGTGACAATATGTGTTATTATTGCACGCTAATCAAGTTTATTTTGGATTTTGACCACGCCCCCTTCCGCCACCGTAATTCAAAAAAACATTGATTACAAGCGCAATTTTGATGCCATATTGTTCATTTTCGGTTTACATGATAACTATAGCTAGCCAGATGATCTCTGAATTTGCTAACAATCGGATAATAAACACAGAAGTTATTCAGCTTAACGATTTCCATAGCTGTAAGCAACGCTGAAAACCAGCGTCAGTAGCTTAGTGGAAATGCGATAAACTCCTGAACCGACAGGCCCGTGGTTCGATTCCCAGTTCATGCCGCTTAAGCTTTTTCCTTTTTATACCCGCTACTCATAGAGTAGAAGGGTATTATAACTTTGTTCAAACCGAAAATGTATGTAACAGGCAGAAGGAGACACCTCCGACCCCATAAAGTATATATATTCTGGCTCAGGATCAACAGCCGAGTCGATATAACCATGTCCGTCTGTCCGTCTGTCTGTCTGTCTGTCCGTCTGTCTGTCCGTCTGTCTGTCCGTGTGAAAATCTAGATCTCAGCTATTATAAGAGCTAGAACTACCAAATTTGGTGACAATATGTGGGGGCCACGCCCCCT
This sequence comes from Zaprionus ghesquierei, assembly GCA_018904095.1. Lineage (NCBI taxonomy): Eukaryota > Metazoa > Arthropoda > Insecta > Diptera > Drosophilidae > Zaprionus > Zaprionus ghesquierei. The sequence goes on along the minus strand of JAEIGP010000462.1, from coordinate 462,247 downwards.
TCCGCCCATCTAAATCGAAAAAAATTGATTACAAGCGCATTTTTGATGCCATATTGTTTATATGATAACTATAGCTAGCCAGATGATCTCTGAAAATTTGGTAACAATCGGATAATATACACAGAAGTTAATCAGCTTAACGTTTTCCATAGCTGTAAGCAGCGCTGCCGGCAGTGCAAATTCTTTATTTGTACAGGAAATAATAAGAATGCCTTACAATGCAAATTTTTGCAGTTGTTGGATAACCGCGTCAGTATCTTAGTGGAAAAGCGATTAGCTCCTGAACCGACAGGCCCGTTGTTCGATTCTCAGTTCATGCCGCTTAAGCTTTTTCTTTTTATACCCGCTACTCATAGAGTAGAAGGGTATTATAACTTTGTTCAAACCGAAAATGTATGTAACAGGCAGAAGGAGACACCTCCGACCCCATAAAGTATATATATTCTGGCTCAGGATCAACAACCGAGTCGATATAGACACGTCCGTCTGTCCGTCTGTCTGTCCGTGTGAAAATCTAGATCTCAGCTATTATAAGAGCTAGGACAACCAAATTTGGTGACAATATGTGTTATTATTGCACGCTGATCAAGTTTATTTTGGATTTTGGCCACGCCCCCTTCCGCCCCCGCAAATCGAAAAAACATTGATAAAAAGTGCAATTTTGATGCCATATTGTTCATTTTCGGTTTACATGATAACTATGGCTAGCCAGATGATCTCTGAAAATTTGGTAACAATCGGATAATAAACACAGAAGTTATTCAGCTTAACGTTTTCCATAGCTGTAAGCAGCGCTGCCGGCAGCGCTGCTTGCAGCATTGTGCCGAATCGTGTGTGCGTGTACAGTGGTGAAATGGGTTAAGTTGTGGACTGCAAAACGAATAGTACTATTATGCATTTACGGGTTCGAGTCCCGCCCGCATCAAAAATTAAATGTGTGCAAAAATGTTTATACCCGCTACTCATAGAGTAGAAGGGTATTATAACTTTGTTCAAACCGAAAATGTATGTAACAGGCAGAAGGAGACACCTCCGACCCCATAAAGTATATATATTCTGTCTCAGGATGAACAGCCGAGTTAATATAGCCATGTCCGTCTGTCTGCCCGCGTGAAAATCTAGATCTCAGCTATTATAAGAGCTAGGACTACCAAATTTGGTGACAATATGTGTTATTATTGCACGCTAATCAAGTTTATTTTGGATTTTGACCACGCCCCCCTTCCGCCACCGTAATTCGAAAAAACATTGATTACAAGCGCAATTTTGATGCCATATTGTTCATTTTTGGTTTATATGATAACTATAGCCAGATTATCTCTGAAAATTGGGTAACAATCGGATAATATACACAGAAGTTATTCTGCTTAACGTTTTCCATAGCTGTAAACAGCGCTGCCGGCAGCGCAAATTCTTTATTTGTACATGAAATAATAGGAATGCCTTACAATGCAAATTTTTGCAGTTATTGGAAAACAGCGTCAGTAGCTTAGTGGAAAGCGATGAACTCCTGAACCGACAGGCCCGTGGTTCAATTCCAAGTTCATGCCGCTGAGGCTTTTTCTTTTTTTTTTAAGAACTTTTACTTTAAGTTTTGAATATGCATTATTTGGTGGTCGTGCATTTAATTTAAAACTTAGTTAACAAGTGAAGAAGTGACAGTCTCTTAACTCAGATGTGTGCGATTGTTAGAGCGCAGCTTTTTCTTATATTTTTTATTTTTATTTTTTATTTAATTGTATGTTTAAGTTATGAGAATAAATAGCAACAACAACACACATCACGCATTCAGACTTTGTTTTTTCGAGCAAGAATTTCCGAATGGTCTCATAATGTAACTTTGGCAAAATTTACATAATGGCTTAATGGCCGAATGGAGAAGTGGTGGACCTCTTAGGTAATGGGTCCAGTGTTCGATTCCGCATGCATGCGTGTCATGGTGGGGGAGATCGAACTTTTCTTATTTTTTGCAAAAAAAAGTTTTTCCCTCCCTTTTTGGGCTACCTTCATGAAACTTTGTATACATGTTTCGTATTGCTGCCCGCTGTAAATACATCGTATAGATGCAATAGAACCTATCGGTCGTTTTTTTTAACAAAATTTATTAAAAGTTAGAGTGCTCTAGAGCACTTTCCATTCAAGTATATAAAGAGGTATCGTTTTTTACATGCACGTATTCGATTTATAGTCCTCAACAGGTAGAATTATTATTTTTACTGTTTAAGTGATAAATCTTGTATTTTTTGGTACCTGAATAAAAGTTATACGTTTTCAATACTTTTTACTCCTTTTGCCGGCAGCGCATCAAAAATTAAATGTGTGCAAAAATTTTTTTATTTTTAGTTTTTGACTTTGCATAAATATTGTAAGTCCATGGCTTTTTACCGCCAGAATATGATTGTAGCCGTGCTTGTACCGCAAATAATTTTGATGTACCAGCATCTGGGTAGCGGATATATTACTTACTTACTTACTTCCTTACTTACTTGTTTTTGTTTCATTTTTTGGAAATAATATTTTTGGGCTATTTGAATTTTATTTTCCTGAGCGTTTCAGTGAGCGATATTATGGGTTTGGTAATATTTTTTCGTCTTGTTCAGCTTCTGAATTTAGGTCAATTACTTTTTTAATGGATTGATTTTAAAGGATTGAAGTGTTCTGGATACAGTTTTTGAATCCATCCCATTATGTCTTCTGTCGTTTGAATTCCATTTATAACTTTTGGGTTGAAGTATTTTTGCAGTAATTTTAGTAAGTCATTGTCTGAAAATGTTATCTGTGCAATGTGGGGAATGGAAGTATCAATTTGCAGTTAGGTGGATGTTCTTTATGAATAAATATTTTGTTTTTAATTGCGGTAATCGGGACGTCGATACTAGGGATGAGATTTTGGTTTGAGCTATGTTGTGTTAAGGTAATTGAATTTATTTGATTTATATTAGGGGCTCCAGAAATAGCATCTGCCACTACATTTTCCTTTCTTGGTTTATAAAGAAATTGTTTGTTATATTCGTCAATGATGCGTGAAAAATCTCTAAACCTTTTTAGAAACATTATAAAGAAATATTAACAAATGCGGACGCGGAGTTCGGTTTCAAATTTTTAATACGCGTGTAGTTGGCTCCAAAGCACGACAAAGAGTCCGTCCATAAATGAGAGTGGGCCACAGTCCGACCACACTCCCCGAATTCGCCTTCGGCACTTGCCGATCGTCTTACACTAAGAGACTAAAACTAAGAAACTTCTTGTAATCTCTTAACTACTAGCTTAACTATCTATTTTTTCTAAACTATTGTATTTCTATTTTATTCAAATTGTTGGAATTGCTCCAACATTCCGGCCCCGTTGAAGAGCTCCGGTCTTTAAGAATTCGGGAGCACTGCCAGCTTGTGTACTGGGCGCCTAATTGCGCCTGCTGGTGTTTTTATTTCCGCTATCCGAACCTTGCCGTCGGTTCCTGCGACTATGCGCGTTACGCGCCCAATAGTCCACCGTTGCGGGGGTGTGTTGTCGTCGTGCACATAACGACCGCCCCCTTCCACCAAATTGGCCTCCTCTTTGGTCCACTGCGTTCGCTGCTGTTGGCTGAGCAGGTAGTCCTTGGACCACTTGCGCCAGAAGTGCAGTTTGAGCGCCGACAACTGCTGCCACCTCTTCAAGAACGCGGGTCCTGGCTTGTTGCTCGACTCTCCTAGTCCTGATTCTTGCGGCAGCGCAAGCAAAGGCTGCCCGATGAGTAGATGCCCTGGTGTGATCACCTCGCCATCGTTGGGATCGGTGCTGTCGACGAGTAGCGGTCTGGAGTTGAGCAACGCCTCGACGTCCACCAGATGCGTGCTCAACTCGTCCGGCGTTAGGTTCGCGTTTCCCGCTCCTCGCACCAGCCGGTGCTTGGCCGCCTTCACCGCTGCCTGCCACAGTCCTCCGAAGTGCGGTGCTCGAGGAGGAATAAACCTCCAATGCACCCCTCTCTCCGTTGCATACCCCGTCAGTCGTTTCTCGCTCTCCAAGAATGCCATCTGCAGCTCTTTCAGCACGTTGCCCGCTCCCACGAAGTTCGTTGCATTGTCGCTGAACATCGTCTCTGGTAGTCCGCGCCACCCAATGAACCTTTTGAAGACATTCAAAAAAGCATCAGTTGATAGGTCCGTTACAAGTTCCAAGTGAACTGCCTTTGAGGCGAAGCAAACAAAAACGGCAACATACATTTTTACAGGGGGTCTCCCCCTGATCCTATAGCTGACATAAAACGGCTCACAGAAATCTACACCAGAGACTCTGAAGGGTCGGCCTTCTCGGAGACGGTTGGCAGGTAAATTACCCATTATTTGGCCCAGCAATTTTGGCTTATACCTAAAACAGTGTACGCAAGTTCTCACAACTGCAGTACATAAGCTACGTGCGTTCACCACCCAAACTTGCTGCCTCAACAACCCAACTAGCACCTTTGCACCAGCGTCGTAGTACCTAAGGTGCAAGTGTTTGACAAAGAGTTGCGCAAAGGCGGAATCCTTTGTCAATAAAAAGGGAAATTTAGCCTCATACGAGAGAGAACCGTGTGAAAACCTAGATCTCAGCTATTATAAGAGCCAGGACTACCAAATTTGGTGACAATATGTGTTATTATTGCACGCTGATCAAGTTTATTTTCGATTTTGGCCACGCCCCCTTCCGCCCCCGCAAATCGAAAAAACATTGATAACAAGTGCAATTTTGATGCCATATTGTTCATTTTCGGTTTACATGATAACTACAGGTAGATGATCTCTGAAAATTTGGTAACAATCGGATAATAAACACAGAAGTTATTCAGCTTAACGTTTTCCATAGCTGTAGCATTGCGCCGAATCGTGTGTGCGTGTACGGTGGTGAAATGGGTTAAGTTGTGGACTGCAAAACGAACAGTACTATTATGCATTTACGGGTTCGAGTCCCGCCCGCATCAAAAATTAAATGTGTGCAAAAATGTTTTTTTTTTTTATACCCGCTACTCATAGAGTAGAAGGGTATTATAACTTTGTTCAAACCGAAAATGTATGTAACAGGCAGAAGGAGACACCTCCGACCCCATAAAGTATATATATTCTGGCTCAGGATCAACAGCCGAGTCGATATAGCCATGTCCGTCTGTCCGTCTGTACGTTTAGATCTCAGCTATTACAAAAGGTAGAGACACCTAATTTCCTGTATACCATAGGTAGATCGAGTATATTTTCAATTTTTGATGTCGCGCCCACCGCCACGCAAAACGATAATTACGATTATTAGGAAAAGTATTGAAGTTATGGCTTTCTGCTTTGGTATAAACATAGATAATTAAAATATAAATCTATTTTCAAAATTACATTCCGATCGAACAATAAACACAGAAGATATTCATCTAAACGTTTTCCATAGTTACACTCTTTGCGCCTTTGCAGCATATCGTGACGTCATCGTCAAATTTCCACATTTTTCCTGAATTTTCGTATTATTTAAAATTCATTAAGAATATTTAAAGCTTTTAAAAATGTTTTAAAAATATTAACTGTCAATTTTCTTAATTTCAAAATATTTAAAAATTTCTATAATTTATTAAAATTTTTTTATACTTCCCACTTTTCCAAAGTTCCATAATTTTTAAAATTGCTTATCAATGAAAAAGGGATTAACTCTTTGTTTCCCTTTTGATTTTTTTGCCTTTCTTATCATTTCTAATATTCTAATATTCTATTCTAATATTCAGTTACCACTGTATTTAGTTAGTGGTTTCGGCACCTTAAGCAGTAAGAGATGTTGTGCCAGCGCTGACACTTTTGATTGAATTCCCAGCAGCATGCGTTGCAAGACTCCCCATACAGCGCCAACTGCCTGCGCCAACTACCTGTGCCTGCATCTGCGTGTACGTCGGCGTCGATTGTAATCAACACGCTGGGATCAATCAGCAAACTTTAAAACTGAACGCCACACAGCAGTCAGCTCGAATGAATCCATCAAACGTATCAATCATGATGACAGGTCACAGTGCGAGCACAGTATAACTGGAAAAGACCAGGCCAGACCAGACACAGGCAGGACCAGGCAAACGGCAGCAGGTCCAGTTTTAGCTTTTCCTAACATGTCTGTGAAACGTCTCAGTTGTTGTTTTTGTTGTAGTTGGCGTTGCCTCACTTGTGAAGTCTCCACGCGCGTTGCGCCCATTAAATTCGAATAATCTTAGTTGTTGTTGCTTTTTTTTTCATCAATCTCCCCACTCTGGACTCGAGTTGCAACTGTCGCATATAGCAGCTGGACACGGTGCTTGTGTGAGACGCTGCAGGCAGGCAGGCAGCATCAGCCCAACTGATTTGAAATTCTGAAGTGATTTTTATTACTTGAGGTATTGATATTTTGACTTGTACGTTGATTAGATAGTTGAAGGCTTGTTAGATGCATGTCAGCAGCAGCAGCGGCCTCAGACCGGTCTCACTGGCTGCATGTCTCTGTCCGTGTGAAAATCTAGATCTCAGCTATTATAAGAGTTAGAACTACCAAATTTGGTGACAGTATGTGTTATTGTTGCAAGCTGATCAAGTTTATTTTGGATTTTGGCCACGCCCCCTTCCGCCCCTGTAAATAAAAAAAATTGATTACAAGCGCAATTTTGATGCCATATTGTTCATTTTTGGACTATATGATAAATATAGATAGCTAGATGATCTTTGAAACTTTGGTAACAATCGGATAATAAACACAGAAGTTATTCAGCTAAACGTTTTCCATAGCTGTAAGCAGCGCTGCCGGCAGCGCAAATTCTTCATTTGTACAGGAAATAATAAGAATGCCTTACAATGCAAATTTTTGCAGTTGTTGGATAACAGAGTCAGTAGCTTAGTGGAAAAGCGATGAACTCCTGAACCGACAGGCCCGTGGTTCGATTCCCAGTTCATGCCGCTTAAGTTTTTTCTTTTTTATACCCGCTACTCATAGAGTAGAAGGGTATTATAACTTTGTTCAAACCGAAAATGTATGTAACAGGCAGAAGGAGACACCTCCGACCCCATAATGTATATATATTCTGGCTCAGGATCAACAGCCGAGTCGATATAGCCATGTCCGTCTGTCCGTCTGTCTGTCCGTGTGAAAATCTAGATCTCAGCTATTATAAGAGCTAGGAAAACCAAACTTGGTGACAATATGTGTTATTATTACGCGCTGATCAAGTTTATTTTGGATTTTGGCCACGCCCCCTTGTGCCCCCGCAAATCGAAAAAACATTGATAACAAGTGCAATTTTGATGCCATATTTTTCATTTTCGGTTTACATGATAACTATAGCTAGCCAGATGATCTCTGAAAATTTGGTAACAATCGGATAATAAACACAGAAGTTATTCAGCTTAACGTTTTCCATAGCTGTAAGCAGCGCTGCGAAGCAGCGCTGCTTGCAGCATTGTGCCGAATCGTGTGTGCGTGTACGGTGGTGAAATGGGTTAAGTTGTGGACTGCAAAACGAACAGTACTATTATGCATTTACGGGTTCGAGTCCCGCCCGCATCAAAAATTAAATGTGTGCAAAAATGTTTATACCCGCTACTCATAGAGTAGAAGGGTATTATAACTTTGTTCAAACCGAAAATGTATGTAACAGGCAGAAGGAGACACCTCCGACCCCATAAAGTATAAATATTCTGTCTCAGGATGAACAGCCGAGTTAATATAGCCATGTCCGTCTGTCTGCCCGCGTGAAAATCTAGATCTCAGCTATTATAAGAGCTAGGACTACCAAATTTGGTGACAATATGTGTTATTATTGCACGCTAATCAAGTTTATTTTGGATTTTGACCACGCCCCCTTCCGCCACCGTAATTCGAAAAAACATTGATTACAAGCGCAATTTTGATGCCATATTGTTCATTTTTGGTTTATATGATAACTATAGCCAGATTATCTCTGAAAATTGGGTAACAATCGGATAATATACACAGAAGTTATTCTGCTTAACGTTTTCCATAGCTGTAAACAGCGCTGCCGGCAGCGCAAATTCTTTATTTGTACATGAAATAATAGGAATGCCTTACAATGCAAATTTTTGCAGTTATTGGAAAACAGCGTCAGTAGCTTAGTGGAAAGCGATGAACTCCTGAACCGACAGGCCCGTGGTTCAATTCCAAGTTCATGCCGCGGAGGCTTTTTCTTTTTTTTTAAGAACTTTTACTTTAAGTTTTGAATATGCATTATTTGGTGGTCGTGCATTTAATTTAAAACTTAGTTAACAAGTGAAGAAGTGACAGTCTCTTAACTCAGATGTGTGCGATTGTTAGAGCGCAGCTTTTTCTTATATTTTTTATTTTTATTTTTTATTTAATTGTATGTTTAAGTTATGAGAATAAATAGCAACAACAACACACATCACGCATTCAGACTTTGTTTTTCGAGCAAGAATTTCCGAATGGTCTCATAATGTAACTTTGGCAAAATTTACATAATGGCTTAATGGCCGAATGGAGAAGTGGTGGACCTCTTAGGTAATGGGTCCAGTGTTCGATTCCGCATGCATGCGTGTCATGGTGGGGGAGATCGAACTTTTCTTATTTTTTGCAAAAAAAAGTTTTTCCCTCCCTTTTTGGGCTACCTTCATGAAACTTTGTATACATGTTTCGTATTGCTGCCCGCTGTAAATACATCGTATAGATGCAATAGAACCTATCGGTCGTTTTTTTTAACAAAATTTATTAAAAGTTAGAGTGCTCTAGAGCACTTTCCATTCAAGTATATAAAGAGGTATCGTTTTTTACATGCACGTATTCGATTTATAGTCCTCAACAGGTAGAATTATTATTTTTACTGTTTAAGTGATAAATCTTGTATTTTTTTGGTACCTGAATAAAAGTTATACGTTTTCAATACTTTTTACTCCTTTTGCCGGCAGCGCATCAAAAATTAAATGTGTGCAAAAATTTTTTTTTATTTTTAGTTTTTGACTTTGCATAAATATTGTAAGTCCATGGCTTTTTACCGCCAGAATATGATTGTAGCCGTGCTTGTACCGCAAATAATTTTGATGTACCAGCATCTGGGTAGCGGATATATTACTTACTTACTTACTTCCTTACTTACTTGTTTTTGTTTCATTTTTTGGAAATAATATTTTTGGGCTATTTGAATTTTATTTTCCTGAGCGTTTCAGTGAGCGATATTATGGGTTTGGTAATATTTTTTCGTCTTGTTCAGCTTCTGAATTTAGGTCAATTACTTTTTTAATGGATTGATTTTAAAGGATTGAAGTGTTCTGGATACAGTTTTTGAATCCATCCCATTATGTCTTCTGTCGTTTGAATTCCATTTATAACTTTTGGGTTGAAGTATTTTTGCAGTAATTTTAGTAAGTCATTGTCTGAAAATGTTATCTGTGCAATGTGGGGAATGGAAGTATCAATTTGCAGTTAGGTGGATGTTCTTTATGAATAAATATTTTGTTTTTAATTGCGGTAATCGGGACGTCGATACTAGGGATGAGATTTTGGTTTGAGCTATGTTGTGTTAAGGTAATTGAATTTATTTGATTTATATTAGGGGCTCCAGAAATAGCATCTGCCACTACATTTTCCTTTCTTGGTTTATAAAGAAATTGTTTGTTATATTCGTCAATGATGCGTGAAAAATCTCTAAACCTTTTTAGAAACATTATAAAGAAATATTAACAAATGCGGACGCGGAGTTCGGTTTCAAATTTTTAATACGCGTGTAGTTGGCTCCAAAGCACGACAAAGAGTCCGTCCATAAATGAGAGTGGGCCACAGTCCGACCACACTCCCCGAATTCGCCTTCGGCACTTGCCGATCGTCTTACACTAAGAGACTAAAACTAAGAAACTTCTTGTAATCTCTTAACTACTAGCTTAACTATCTATTTTTTCTAAACTATTGTATTTCTATTTTATTCAAATTGTTGGAATTGCTCCAACATTCCGGCCCCGTTGAAGAGCTCCGGTCTTTAAGAATTCGGGAGCACTGCCAGCTTGTGTACTGGGCGCCTAATTGCGCCTGCTGGTGTTTTTATTTCCGCTATCCGAACCTTGCCGTCGGTTCCTGCGACTATGCGCGTTACGCGCCCAATAGTCCACCGTTGCGGGGGTGTGTTGTCGTCGTGCACATAACGACCGCCCCTTCCACCAAATTGGCCTCCTCTTTGGTCCACTGCGTTCGCTGCTGTTGGCTGAGCAGGTAGTCCTTGGACCACTTGCGCCAGAAGTGCAGTTTGAGCGCCGACAACTGCTGCCACCTCTTCAAGAACGCGGGTCCTGGCTTGTTGCTCGACTCTCCTAGTCCTGATTCTTGCGGCAGCGCAAGCAAAGGCTGCCCGATGAGTAGATGCCCTGGTGTGATCACCTCGCCATCGTTGGGATCGGTGCTGTCGACGAGTAGCGGTCTGGAGTTGAACAACGCCTCGACGTCCACCAGATGCGTGCTCAACTCGTCCGGCGTTAGGTTCGCGTTTCCCGCTCCTCGCACCAGCCGGTGCTTGGCCGCCTTCACCGCTGCCTGCCACAGTCCTCCGAAGTGCGGTGCTCGAGGAGGAATAAACCTCCAATGCACCCCTCTCTCCGTTGCGTACCCCGTCAGTCGATTCTCGCTCTCCAAGAATGCCATCTGCAGCTCTTTCAGCACGTTGCCCGCTCCCACGAAGTTCGTTGCATTGTCGCTGAACATCGTCTCTGGTAGTCCGCGCCACCCAATGAACTATTTGAAGACATTCAAAAAAGCATCAGTTGATAGGTCCGTTACAAGTTCCAAGTGAACTGCCTTTGAGGCGAAGCAAACAAAAACGGCAACATACATTTTTACAGGGGGTCTCCCCCTGATCCTATAGCTGACATAAAACGGCTCACAGAAATCTACACCAGAGACTCTGAAGGGTCGGCCTTCTCGGAGACGGTTGGCAGGTAAATTACCCATTATTTGGCCCAGCAATTTTGGCTTATACCTAAAACAGTGTACGCAAGTTCTCACAACTGCAGTACATAAGCTACGTGCGTTCACCACCCAAACTTGCTGCCTCAACAACCCAACTAGCACCTTTGCACCAGCGTCGTAGTACCTAAGGTGCAAGTGTTTGACAAAGAGTTGCGCAAAGGCGGAATCCTTTGTCAATAAAAAGGGAAATTTAGCCTCATACGAGAGAGAACCGTGTGAAAACCTAGATCTCAGCTATTATAAGAGCCAGGACTACCAAATTTGGTGACAATATGTGTTATTATTGCACGCTGATCAAGTTTATTTTCGATTTTGGCCACGCCCCCTTCCGCCCCCGCAAATCGAAAAAACATTGATAACAAGTGCAATTTTGATGCCATATTGTTCATTTTCGGTTTACATGATAACTACAGGTAGATGATCTCTGAAAATTTGGTAACAATCGGATAATAAACACAGAAGTTATTCAGCTTAACGTTTTCCATAGCTGTAGCATTGCGCCGAATCGTGTGTGCGTGTACGGTGGTGAAATGGGTTAAGTTGTGGACTGCAAAACGAACAGTACTATTATGCATTTACGGGTTCGAGTCCCGCCCGCATCAAAAATTAAATGTGTGCAAAAATGTTTTTTTTTTTTATACCCGCTACTCATAGAGTAGAAGGGTATTATAACTTTGTTCAAACCGAAAATGTATGTAACAGGCAGAAGGAGACACCTCCGACCCCATAAAGTATATATATTCTGGCTCAGGATCAACAGCCGAGTCGATATAGCCATGTCCGTCTGTCCGTCTGTACGTTTAGATCTCAGCTATTACAAAAGGTAGAGACACCTAATTTCCTGTATACCATAGGTAGATCGAGTATATTTTCAATTTTTGATGTCGCGCCCACCGCCACGCAAAACGATAATTACGATTATTAGGAAAAGTATTGAAGTTATGGCTTTCTGCTTTGGTATAAACATAGATAATTAAAATATAAATCTATTTTCAAAATTACATTCCGATCGAACAATAAACACAGAAGATATTCATCTAAACGTTTTCCATAGTTACACTCTTTGCGCCTTTGCAGCATATCGTGACGTCATCGTCAAATTTCCACATTTTTCCTGAATTTTCGTATTATTTAAAATTCATTAAGAATATTTAAAGCTTTTAAAAATGTTTTAAAAATATTAACTGTCAATTTTCTTAATTTCAAAATATTTAAAAATTTCTATAATTTATTAAAATTTTTTTTATACTTCCCACTTTTCCAAAGTTCCATAATTTTTAAAATTGCTTATCAATGAAAAAGGGATTAACTCTTTGTTTCCCTTTTGATTTTTTTTGCCTTTCTTATCATTTCTAATATTCTAATATTCTATTCTAATATTCAGTTACCACTGTATTTAGTTAGTGGTTTCGGCACCTTAAGCAGTAAGAGATGTTGTGCCAGCGCTGACACTTTTGATTGAATTCCCAGCAGCATGCGTTGCAAGACTCCCCATACAGCGCCAACTGCCTGCGCCAACTACCTGTGCCTGCATCTGCGTGTACGTCGGCGTCGATTGTAATCAACACGCTGGGATCAATCAGCAAACTTTAAAACTGAACGCCACACAGCAGTCAGCTCGAATGAATCCATCAAACGTATCAATCATGATGACAGGTCACAGTGCGAGCACAGTATAACTGGAAAAGACCAGGCCAGACCAGACACAGGCAGGACCAGGCAAACGGCAGCAGGTCCAGTTTTAGCTTTTCCTAACATGTCTGTGAAACGTCTCAGTTGTTGTTTTTGTTGTAGTTGGCGTTGCCTCACTTGTGAAGTCTCCACGCGCGTTGCGCCCATTAAATTCGAATAATCTTAGTTGTTGTTGCTTTTTTTTCATCAATCTCCCCACTCTGGACTCGAGTTGCAACTGTCGCATATAGCAGCTGGACACGGTGCTTGTGTGAGACGCTGCAGGCAGGCAGGCAGCATCAGCCCAACTGATTTGAAATTCTGAAGTGATTTTTATTACTTGAGGTATTGATATTTTGACTTGTACGTTGATTAGATAGTTGAAGGCTTGTTAGATGCATGTCAGCAACAGCAGCGGCCTCAGACCGGTCTCACTGGCTGCATGTCTCTGTCCGTGTGAAAATCTAGATCTCAGCTATTATAAGAGTTAGAACTACCAAATTTGGTGACAGTATGTGTTATTGTTGCAAGCTGATCAAGTTTATTTTGGATTTTGGCCACGCCCCCTTCCGCCCCTGTAAATAAAAAAATTGATTACAAGCGCAATTTTGATGCCATATTGTTCATTTTTGGACTATATGATAAATATAGATAGCTAGATGATCTCTGAAAATTTGGTAACAATCGGATAATAAACACAGAAGTTATTCAGTTTAACGTTTTCTATAGCTGTAAGCAGCGCTGCCGGCAGCGCTGCTTGCAGCATTGTGCCGAATCGTGTGTGCGTGTACGGTGGTGAAATGGGTTAAGTTGTGGACTGCAAAACGAACAGTACTATTATGCATTTACGGGTTCGAGTCCCGCCCGCATCAAAAATTAAATGTGTGCAAAAATGTTTTTTTTTTTATTTTATATTTTGACTTTGCATAAATATTATAAGTCCATAGCCTTTTACGGTCAAAATATGATTGTAGCCGTTTTTTTGTTCCGCAAATAAATTATGTACAAGCAGCTGGGTAGCGGGTATATTACAGTCGAGCACACTCGACTGTAACTTTCTTTCTTGTTTTTTTAAGAACTTATACTTTAATTTTTATACCCGCTACTCATAGAGTAGAAGGGTATTATAACTTTGTTCAAACCGAAAATGTATGTAACAGGCAGAAGGAGACACCTCCGACCCCATAAAGTATATATATTCTGGCTCAGGATCAACAGCCGAGTCGATATAGCCATGTCCGTCTGTCCGTCTGTCTGTCCGTGTGAAAACCTAGATCTCAGCTATTATAAGAGCCAGGACAACCAAATTTGGTGACAATATGTGTTATTATTGCACGCTGATCAAGTTTATTTTGGATTTTGGCCACGCCCCCTTCTGCCCCCGCAAATCGAAAAAACATTGATAACAAGTGCAATTTTGACGCCATATTGTTCATCTCTGAAAATTTGGTAACAATCGGATAATAAACACAGAAGTTATTTAGCTTAACGTTTTCCATAGCTGTAAGCAGCGCTGCCGGCAGCGCTGCGTGCAGCATTGTGCCGAATCGTGTGTGCGTGTACGGTGGTGAAATGGGTTAAGTTGTGGACTGCAAAACGAACAGTACTATTATGCATTTACGGGTTCGAGTCCCGCCCGCATCAAAAATAAAATCTGTGCAAAAATGTTTTTTTTTTTATTTTATATTTTGACTTTGCATAAATATTATAAGTCCATAGCCTTTTACGGTCAAAATATGATTGTAGCCCATTTTTTGTTCCGCAAATAAATTATGTACAAGCAGCTGGGTAGCGGGTATATTACAGTCGAGCACACTCGACTGTAGCTTTCTTACTTGTTGAATATGTATTAATTGGTGGTCGTGCATTTAATTTAAAATTTTTTTAATGGCTCACAATGAACTTAGTTAACAAGTGGAGAAGTGACAGTCTCTTAACTCAGATGTGTGCGATTGTTAGAGCGCAGCTTTTTCTTATATTTTTTTATTTTTATTTTTTATTTAATTGTATGTTTAAGTTATGAGAATAAATAGCAACAACAACACGCATCATGCATTCAGACTTTGTTTTTTCGAGCAAGAATTTCCGAATGGTCTCATAATGTAACTTTGGCAAAATTTACATAATGGCTTAATGGCCGGATGGAGAAGTGGGGGACCTCTTAGGTAATGGGTCCAATGTTCAATGTCCAATGGTGGGGCAGATCGAACTTTTCTTATTTTTTGCAAAAAAAAGTTTTTCCCTCCCTTTTTGGGCTACCTTCATGAAACTTTGTATACATGTTTCGTATTGCTGCCCGCTGTAAATAAATTATACATCGTATAGATGCCATAGAACCTATCGGTCGTTTTTTTAACAAAATTTATTAAAGGTTAGAGTGCTCTAGAGCACTTTCCATTGAAGTATATAAAGTGGTATTATAAGGGCACATATCGTTTTTTACATGCACGTATTCGATTTATAGTCCTCAACAGGTAGAATTATTATTTTTACTGTTTAAGTGATAAATCTAAATCGATCTTTTCAAATTTGTCAATAAATGGATTTAATGATTGAAGCATTGGTGATAAGACAGCTGACAGCTACTCATAGAGTAGAAGGGTATTATAACTTTGTTCAAACCAAAAATGTATGTAACAGGAAGAAGGAGACACCTCCGACCCCATAAAGTATATATATTCTGGCTCACGATCAACAGGCGAGTCGATATAGCCATGTCCGTCTGTCCATCTGTCTGTCCGTGTGAAAATCTAGATCTCAGCTATTATAAGA
The DNA here is from genome assembly GCA_018904095.1 of Zaprionus ghesquierei. NCBI lineage: Eukaryota > Metazoa > Arthropoda > Insecta > Diptera > Drosophilidae > Zaprionus > Zaprionus ghesquierei. The sequence continues at coordinate 446,869 of JAEIGP010000462.1, read as the reverse complement.
GCTAGGACTACCAAATTTGGTGACAATATGTGTTATTATTGCACGCTGATCAAGTTTATTTTGGATTTTGGCCACGCCCCCTTCCGCCCCCGTAAATCGAAAAAACATTGATTACAAGCGCAATTTTGATGCCATATTGTTTCGGTTTACATGATAACTATAGCTAGCCAGATGATCTCTGAAAATTTGGTAACAATCGGATAATAAACACAGAAGTTATTCAGCTTAACGTTTTCCATAGCTGTAAGCAGCGTTGCCGGCAGCGCTGCTTGCAGTATTGTGCCGAATAGTGTGTGCGTGTACGGTGGTGAAATGGGTTAAGTTGTGGACTGCAAAACGAACAGTACTATTATGCATTTACGGGTTCGAGTCCCGCCCGCATCAAAAATAAAATGTGTGCAAAAATGTTTTTTTTTTTATTTTATATTTTGACTTTGCATAAATATTATAAGTCCATAGCCTTTTACGGTCAAAATATGATTGTAGCCGTTTTTTTGTTCCGCAAATAAATTATGTACAAGCAGCTGGGTAGCGGGTATATTACAGTCGAGCACACTCGACTGTAACTTTCTTTCTTGTTTTTTTAAGAACTTATACTTTAATTTTTATACCCGCTACTCATAGAGTAGAAGGGTATTATAACTTTGTTCAAACCGAAAATGTATGTAACAGGCAGAAGGAGACACCTCCGACCCCATAAAGTATATATATTCTGGCTCAGGATCAACAGCCGAGTCGATATAGCCATGTCCGTCTGTCCGTCTGTCTGTCCGTGTGAAAACCTAGATCTCAGCTATTATAAGAGCCAGGACAACCAAATTTGGTGACAATATGTGTTATTATTGCACGCTGATCAAGTTTATTTTGGATTTTGGCCACGCCCCCTTCTGCCCCCCGCAAATCGAAAAAACATTGATAACAAGTGCAATTTTGACGCCATATTGTTCATCTCTGAAAATTTGGTAACAATCGGATAATAAACACAGAAGTTATTTAGCTTAACGTTTTCCATAGCTGTAAGCAGCGCTGCCGGCAGCGCTGCGTGCAGCATTGTGCCGAATCGTGTGTGCGTGTACGGTGGTGAAATGGGTTAAGTTGTGGACTGCAAAACGAACAGTACTATTATGCATTTACGGGTTCGAGTCCCGCCCGCATCAAAAATAAAATGTGTGCAAAAATGTTTTTTTTTTTATTTTATATTTTGACTTTGCATAAATATTATAAGTCCATAGCCTTTTACGGTCAAAATATGATTGTAGCCGTTTTTTTTTTGTTCCGCAAATAAATGATATACGAGCAGCTTGGTAGCGGGTATATTACAGTCGACTGTAGCTTTCTTACTTGTTTTTCCATTAATTTCAATTCTTTTCTAAATGTGGTGCATTCTACCACGGCGATTAATTTAAGAAATTAGATTTTTCTTTTCAAGGCCGATACCACAAGAGAATCTGTTCTGAGCCGTTTGAAACAAAAACGAAGTATATATGCCACTATTCAAACAAGTCTTGCAAAGTTGGAATGACAATGTATCAAGTCTACGAAACAATTTAGCGAAGCTTTCGCTAGTGTGCCAACCATCACACTTTTTATATTCGCTACTCATAGAGTAGAAGGGTATTATAACTTTGTTCAAACCGAAAATGTATGTAACAGGCAGAAGGAGACACCTCCGACCCCATAACGTGTATATATTCTGGCTCAGGATCAACAGCCGAGTCGATATACCATGTCCGTCTGTCCATCTGTCCGTCTGTCTGTCCGTGTGAAAATCAAGATCTCAGCTATTATAAGAGCTAGAACTACCAAATTTGGTGACAATATGTGTTATTATTGCACGCTGATTGAGTTTATTTTGGATTTTGGCCACGCCCCCTTCCGCCCCCGTAATTCGAAAAAAACTTGATTACAAGCGCAATTTTTATGCCATATTATTCATTTTCGGTTTACATGATAACTATAGCTAGCCAGATGATTTCTGAAAATTTGGTAACAATGGGATAATAAACACAGAAGTTATTCAGCTTAACGTTTTCCATAGCTGTAAGCAGCGCTGCCGGCAGCGCGGCTTGCAGCATTGTGCCGAATCGTGTGTGCGTGTACGGTGGTGAAATGGGTTAAGCTGTGGACTGCAAAACGAACAGTACTATTATGCATTTACGGGTTCGAGTCCCGCCCGCATCAAAAATTAAATGTGTGCAAAAATGTTTATACCCGCTACTCATAGATTAGAAGGGTATTATAACTTTGTTCAAACCGAAAATGTATGTAACAGGCAGAAAGAGACACCTCCGACTCCATAAAGTATATATATTCTGGCTCAGGATCAACAGCCGAGTCGATATAGCCATGTCCGTCTGTCCGTCTGTCTGTCTGTCCGTCTGTCCGTCTGTCTGTCCGTGTGAAAATCTAGATCTCAGCTATTATAAGAGCTAGGACTACCAAATTTGGTGACAATATGTGTTATTTTTGCACGCTGATCAAGTTTATTTTGGATTTTGGACACGCCCCCTTCCGCCCCCGCAAATCGAAAAAACATTGATAACAAGTGCAATTTTGATGCCATTTTATTCATTTTCGGTTTACATGATAACTATAACTAGCCAGATGATCTCTGAAAATTTGGTAACAATCGGATAATAAACACAGAAGTTATTCAGCTTAACGTTTTCCAGAGCTGTAAGCAGCGCTGCCGGCAGCGCTGCTTGCAGCATTGTGCCGAATCGTGTGTGCGTGTACGGTGGTGAAATGGGTTAAGTTGTGGACTGCAAAACGAACAGTACTATTATGCATTTACGGGTTCGAGTCCCGCCCGCATCAAAAATTAAATGTGTGCAAAAATGTTTATACCCGCTACTCATAGAGTAGAAGGGTATTATAACTTTGTTCAAACCGAAAATGTATTTAACAGGCAGAAAATTTGGTAACAAATTTGGTAACAATCGGATAATAAACACAGAAGTTATTCAGCTTAACGTTTTCCATAGCTCTAAGCAGCGCTGCCGGTAGCGCTGCTTGCAGCATTGTGCCGAATCGTGTGTGCGTGTACGGTGGTAAATTGAGTTAAGTTGTGGACTGCAAAACGAACAGTACTATTATGCATTTACGGGTTCGAGTCCTGCCCGCATCAAAAATTAAATGTGTGCAAAAATGTTTATACCCGCTACTCATAGAGTAGAAGGGTATTATAACTTTGTTCAAACCGAAAATGTATGTAACAGGCAGAAGGAGACACCTCTGACCCCATAAAGTATATATATTCTGGCTCAGGATCAACAGCCGAGTCGATATAGCCATGTCCGTCTGTCCGTCTGTCTGTCTGTCCGTCTGTCTGTCCGTGTGAAAAATCTAGATCTCAGCTATCATAAGAGCTAGAACTACAAAATTTGGTGACAAAATGTGTTATTATTGCACGCTGATCAAGTTTATTTTGGATTTTGGCCACTCCCCTTTCCGCCCCTGTAAATCGAAAAAAATTAATTACAAGCCCAATTTTGATGACATATTCTTCATTTTCGGACAACTTAATAACTATAGTTAGCCAGATGATCTCTGAAAATTTGGTAACAATCGGATAATTAACACAGAAGTTATTCAGCTTAACGTTTTCCGTAGCTGTAAGCAGCTTAACGTTTTCCGTAGCTGTAAGCAGCGCTGCCGTCAGCGCAAATTCTTTATTTGTACACGAAATAATAAGAATGCCTTACAATGCAAATTTCTGCAGTTGTTGGATAACAGCGTCAGTAGCTTAGTGGAAAAGCGATGAACTCCTGAACCGACAGGTCCGTGGCTCGATTCCCAATTTATGCCGCTTAAGCTTGTTCTTTTTATTTTCTTTTTAAGAACTTTTACTTTAATTCTCTGCCGACGTCGCTGTTTTCGCTGCAGACGCTGCTGTCGCTATAGCCACTGCTGCCGTTGTAGCCGCTGCTGCCGCTGATGGTGTCCGATGTCGTTGACGTTCCCACGACTTGTCTTTTGGTCGTTATAGTTGCATTTGTTGTTATTGTCTGACTTCTGGAATTTGCTGATGTTCTGCAAACGCTGGGGTGACTGATCTGAAGTGCATGCTACAATGCATGCGTTGCAGCCGTGATTGAGTTTCGGTTGTTGTTTTGGGTCTTTTGGTGTTGATATAAGATTTGGCGTTAACTCCTCCCCCTTTAGACGCAGACGTCCTCGGATGCGATGAAAAGACGTTTCTGGGTTGGCAGGTGCAGGTGTCGCAGTTTTTACTTCCGGTATCTCGACTTCGTTGCTTATCCGGTGGCCCATATTGAGTAGCTTCTGTCTTACTACCCAACCAATTAATGCGATGAGCGCCAAGAGCAAAGTTGATTGTTGATTATTGCTTTCGTGGAATTACCGTCTCTTATTATTTCGAGCTCCTTGGTATTGTTTATGTTGAACTTTTTCAGCATCTGCAATGAGAGGTCTCCACTTTGCTCTTTCTTGCCTGCAATTGTAATACTGGGGGTGCAGCTTCGGCGTACGTCATCATCCTGGTCTCATACACATCGTCTTCTACGATGATTGTGGAGATATGGCTTTGAATTAGGAACGTTCCATCCAAGACTGTCTCTTCCTCGTCGATAATTACGGTGCCCTTGAATTACCAATCAAGATTTCCTCGTGATCTGCTACGTGCTGGCTGTTGATTATTTTGCAGTTTGGCTTGCGGCTTTTGAGAAGTGGCGTAATGCACGTATCGTCGCTTAGGTTTACTAGGTTTATTTTATTACAAAATGACTTATCGCTATGGGTTTCACAATTTTCTTTAAGGCCATAATTAGTTTGTTTACATTGGATTATTTTTGTGAATTTTATGTCATATATTGTTTTGCCCATTTTAATTGGTTTTAGTAATGTGTGTACAAGTTTCATTGGTAATTAAAGGTATGCTAATAATGTACAGCAGGCTTCTGCCATTGGTGGCTATCCTTATTTTGGAAAATTCTAACAATTCTTCTATATTTACAAAAATAAATTCTTCATTAAATAACTTTTCGATTTGTTCAATTTCGTATTCTGATAATACGAGGGTCGATCACGAACCACTTACGCACGATTGCAATTGGAAAGGTGGGATAGCTATTAGAAGGTGGAAGTCTTATTTGGATGAATATAATAAAGAGCCAGGGAAAGAAAATGTAGTAGCAGACGCACTATCGAGGGCACCAAGGCAAGTTGAAATTAATTCATTGACAGCAACTCAACATAGCGCTCAAAGTTCTAGCCACAATTTGGTATCAAATGTTGAATCTCCGATTATTGTTTTTAAAAAACCAAGTTTTTATACTTAAAGAAGAGCCACCTGACTATAAATTTACCCTTCCATTTCCCACATTCCAATATTGCAGCCAACATACTCAGACGATGATTTAATACAAATTTTAAGAAAACATCTTTATCCCACAGTCATTAATGGCATTCACACAATAGAAGATATAATGGGCCAAATACAACGAATTTATCCAGAACATTTTCGATCTTTTAAAGTCAGATTTAGTCAAAACCGGGTAGAAGACATAGTTAATGAAACAGATTAAGACGAACTTATCCTTAAAACTCATAATAGGGCACATAGAAATGCTGAAAAGAATAAGATCCAATTATCCGAAAAATGCTATTTTCCCAAAATGAAATCTAAAATTTTAACATTAGTAAAACAGTGTCAGGTGTGCAAGGAAGGAAAATACGAGGGTCGTTTGATAAGACCGTGACTTTTTGTATTTGCCGCGCACCTGCTCTAAATACAACACTGCTCCTGTCAGCAGTTATCGATTAACAGCTGACTGTAAAATTTTGAGAAAGCTGCGTTTTTTGGTTTGCGTTTTATAGGCATTGAAAGCAGACGATCTCGTGAATTTTAACGAAAATGGAAAAAAGTGAATTTCGTGTGCTAATTAAGCATTATTTTTTGCGTAAAAAATCCATCACCGAAACCAAGGAAAGACTTGATAAATATTATGGGGACTCTGCACCATCAATTTCAATGGTTAAGAAATGGTTTACTGAGTTCCGTTGTGGTCGTACCAGTACAAGTGATGCCGAACGTTCAGGTCGCCCAAAAGAGGTCGTCATGCCAGAAATCGTCGACAAAATCGTATTATAAGTCCATAGCCTTTTACGGTCAAAATATGATTGTAGCCGTTTTTTTTTTTGTTCCGCAAATAAATGATGTACGAGCAGCTTGGTAGCGGGTATATTACAGTCTAGCACACTCGGCTGTAGCTTTCTTACTTGTTTTTTTTTTTTATTTTATATTTTGACTTTGAATAGATTTTATAAGTCCATAGCCTTTTACGGTCAAAATTTGATTGTAGCCGTTTTTTTGTTCCGCAAATAAATGATGTACGAGCAGCTGGGTAGCGGGTATATTACAGTCGAGCACACTTGACTGTAGCTTTCTTACTTGTTTTACATTAAATGGAGCTACCCTCTGTAAGTAACGTAATGCAAACGTCTTGGCTGTTGGCACAACAACTCCACAACTCTTGTAATAGCATTTTGGCTTTTGTTATAATGGGACCCAGCAAACCAAGTGGATCAAACAAACGAGACGCTGTGGACAACATATTACGTTTCGTTGGTTTTAGCTCCACTTCAAGATGGTATTTAAATAAATCCTCTTGAGGTGCCCAACGTATTCCAAGAGTTTTCACTGAATTATGCTCCTCAGTTTTGAGAGTGACTTCTTCGCTAGACTCAGTGTTAGAAACCTGGATGCTATGGTTGGATGTCCATTTGGCTAGGGGAAACGCTCCCGATTCCAAAATTTCACGAACTTCCCTGCACATGATGTTCAGTTCTTTTCCGCTGTCTGCCCCTGCCAGCATATCATCAACATAAAAACGGGGTTTGATCACATCTGATCCAATCTGATCTTGGCCCTCTACTTTTTAATCTTTTTATTAATGACCTACCTTCTGTACTAACACAATCATCTATTCCTATGTACGCTGATGACGTTAAACTTTGTCTGACGTATAATGACAAAACTTTAAACTTTCTTCAAATGGATCTTGATAAGTTTTTTGCCTGGTGTCGTCATAACCTGCTACATCTTAATTGTTCTAAATGTAAAGTTATGTCATTTTACAGAGGAAACCCACGTCATGAACTACTCCTTTAATTTGACTCAACTTTTAAGAATATCTGAAGTAAATGATCTAGGTATTCTCTTTGATCAGAAATTAAAATTTGATCGTCACGTTACACACATTGTTAGCAAGGCTTTTCGTGTACTTGGTTTCATTAAAAGATGGGGCAAAGAATTTAACGATCGCTTTACAACCAAGTTACTTTTTACTTCTCTTGTACGTCCAATTCTTGAATATGGTTCTTGCGTGTGGTCCCCGCAGTACCAAATTTATCAAGACAGAAATGAGTCTGTTCAAAAGCAGTTTCTTCTTTTTGCTTTATGTAGTTTCAACTGGGTTCCAGGAGTAGATTTACCACCTTATCATAATCGGCTTCTTTTAATTAGCCTTCCTTCTTTAGCTAACCGTCGTATTATGTTAAGTGAGTTGTTTATCATAAGACTTATAAGATTTGAGGTCGATTCTCCTTCCTTACTCAGGCAACTTAACTTTAGTGTTCCTTCTAGAGTTACCCGTAATTTTCAGCCATTGTCATTAGACTTTTGTTCTAGTAATTATAGCTTGCATGACCCTTTCCGTCTTCTCTGCGATCAATATAATAAACTTTTTAGACTTTTCAACTTAGAGTCCTCTCTTTCTAAAATAACAAGTAAGAAAGCTACAGTCGAGTGTGATTGATGTAGCATACAACGTGTTATGGTACTGGAGCTGATGTCGGGTAGCTGTGGGTTGGTTAGCACGCGCTTGCATACGGCTCAAAGGTGTCGGCAATTAGGGGGGTTCATAACATAACCGCATCAACTGGTGCTCCAACCAATAATATAATAAATAAAAAGAAATATCGCGTGCTGCATTGCCAAACGACCATGAAAGAATCAACGGGAAACAGAGGAACAGAAAAGATCAGTCAGTCACAAGCATCAACAAAAAAAATCATAGCAGCCTTTGTAGCGCACTCCGATAAATGAAGTGGCTAGTTCCCCACCCTTCCATGATCGCCAGGTGCAATATCTAAATTGGCGATCCCTAATGGCAACTATGGTAATTTAACCGTGCGCCTCATTCTTGGTCCTCACGACTCCCGAAAAGAAAATCTATTTAAATATTCATGACAATTTTATTTCTTAGTTCTAATATTTTAAACTTCCAAGTATTATCATCTTTCTTCAAACAAAATTCAAAATTATTTAAACTAGCCTAACAGTTGGTTCCTTATTTATTTATTGTGTATGTGTATGCAACAGCTGGAACAAAAAATAATAATTCATGCAAAAAATAATATAATAAAAATAAAAAAACGTATAATTGCAAAAATCAAAGTGTGCAAAGAAGTAGATACAAAATCAATAAACAAAAGTATAAGAAAACAATGTTGACTCGAAAATTATTTAAAGCAAAAATTAAACAATGAATGCATATAACATTACCAATCAATAATTAAATAATTAAATAATAGAAAAATTAAATAAAAAAGGAAACATACTATGATAATGTTGAAGCTTGAAGAGCATTCTAAATAAATTGAAATTAATTGCAACCAAGAATTTAAGAAAACTAAATATGTGAAAAATAAAAAAATTGCACAACCACAATCATAACACACCAAAATAAATAATAAATTTTATAAATCACTTACAGCGTTTATAGTCCCTCGACGAAAGATCTTCCGTTTTTGGTGTAATTTTGAAATAGGTATAAGGTATTTATGATTCGATGGATATGATAATTGATGAATGGTGTGTATGTTGAGTTTTTAAGTAGGTACTTGCATATTGTTTCGTTTTTCCTTTGTTCACTTCATTTTTATAGATTCATAGTTTTAACTAGGAGCACAAAAAAAAAATTATATCTTGTCTGCCATTGCATCACATCACAGTTTAACACATTTTTGTTTAGAACCAAGAAAATTAATTATAATATTGAAAGCTACGTAAAAAAATGGGGAAAGGTAGATCGCTCTTTTACGATTTAAGATATATGATGATGAACAAAATTTTTTCTCTGAGCACGTGGGCTCGGGTATCACGACACTTGGCTTGTCAAGATAAAAAAAATACACTGGTTTAATTTTTTTTTTTTTTTTTTGTAATTTCGGGGGCTTTTTAAGGCAAGGGAGCTCGATGTAAAGTTTCGCCGATTGCCCAAAAGAGGATGGTAAAGTAAGCAATCGAGGATGGTCCAATCAGCTAACATATATCCCAATATAATATATATGTGTATCTGGGCCGCTATATATCCAAATATATATAGGTCGGGATATATATCAAAATATATATATGGTATGTGTCCCAAATATATATGTAGGCCGGTATATATCCAAATATATATATGGGATATGTCGCCAGAATCTGGATAAAAAAAAATATACTTTAGGTGATGGAGTAATTTTTGGAATCTTTTGTGGTTTTTTGTTACCTGGTCTGGCACCAACAAAAGAGACGAAGAAAAATAGTTGTTCAGCCACGAGGTTCGATTTTTCACCAATCTGGTTAAATCTCTGCAATCCTAGGGAATAATTTAAATTCTCCTATTAGAATTTATCTTATTTTTGGTATTTTTGTTGACTTACTGATTATTTTCTTTAAAAAGGTAACAAAATTTTTCTTTTATATAAAAAAGAAAAATAAGTGCCAAAATTTTAAAGTTGCAGAGAGAGTTACGTCTGTCGTCGAAGGCCGCTGGATCAGAAAAGAAAGACCGAGGCCCATGGTGATCGATAGCTCGATCGGCCTTGACCTACTTAAGAATGCAATTCGATAGACAGCACTGCATTCTGCATTTATATCTGATCAGCTGATCTGCATATTTCACAATGGATGGCGCTGCGGCCCTAGAAATTCGCGATAGGGGGTGCTGCAGCTTTATAAATGCACAATAGATGGTGCTGGGTGGATTAAGTTCACCAGTAGATGGCGCTACATCTTAAAACATTTCCATTGCCTACTTTTAAGCCGAAATTTTTATATTTTCTATTGCTTGCGTTTAGGCTGAAGTTTTTAAATTATCTATTGCCTGTTTTTAGGCTGCAGAAGAAACAAGCGCCACTTCAATTCCCCCCGACTAAAATCAGACTTGGTGGATTCCAACAAGGATGATACACGCTTGGAGCTGGTGTTTATTGTTTTAGGTCCTTAGCATGATATTTTCCTACGAAATTTCCTTGCATGTCCTCAACCTAATAGTATGCAGAGCCTAATTTTTTTATACGTGCTTTGATAAACGAGGGAGCTACTTTTGCATAAAAGCCTTTTGCAAAGTTACTTTGTTGACAATTGCGACGATAAATTTCTTGACCGGCTACGAATGAAACGTTTCGACTACGCGTGTTATATATAGTGTCATTGCATACATGCTGTTTTTGCATATGACGTGTAGCTTGTGATCTCGCATAATGTCTACGGACTCCTGATTATTGAAGGCTATTGCTCGATCTTCAAGAAGATTTAATCGTCTTAGCAACTCGTATGTATTTCCATTTGTTATCATATGCTGGCCAAATATGGAGTACTATTTACAGCTGTGTGGAAACTGGATCTTAATGAACCACATATCTGGCTTAGATTCTCGTCCCAACTTTCCTGTTTAGGGTCTATATATGCTTTGATAGCAGCTAGGACGGACCTATTTACTCGTTCGGATGCGTTCCCTTGCGGAGCATAAGCGGCAGTGTACGCATGTCGAACGCCATACTTTTACAATAGCAAATTAAACGCGTGCGATCTAAATTGCACCCCATTGTCAGAAACAACCGTTTCTGGGACTCCGAAACAATGAAACAAATCTTTTTCCATGTAGCTCAAAATTGCATCCACCGAAAACTTTTTTACAGGCTTAAGGAAGGGAAATTTCTTAAAATGATCGAGTACGATGAAAATTCCTATATGTCCTGATTTGGAGCGCGGGTATGGACCTAAGTAATCAACATATAGCCGCTGAAAGAAACGTTGACTCTCTGTTGCCTTGGCCAAAGGTGGTCGTAGTGTTTGATTAGGTGGCTTAGTGCTTTTACATATTTCGCACTCATTGACATATCTACGCACATCGGCTACCAAATTTGGCCAAAAGTAATAGCGTCGAATTCTTTCGAGCGTTTTGTTTATTCCGCCATGATCAGCTAGTGCATCTTGATGTGCCATTTTTAACACGGACGGGACTAATTGTTTGGGGATCCACAGCTTCCAAACAACATCGTCTGCTATTTGCTCTTCAGCTGCATGTTCAGCTCGCCGATAAGCAAAGCCATTAACGACTTTTACAGCCGAGGCGTTAAATGATCCCTTCTCGATCTGGGCTATTAGATCTTGATAAGCGGATGATTGAAAGTGTTCCGATTGAAAGTCTACCAGGGAACCATTGTCTATCGCTGAGTCTTCAGTAAAAGTTCGGGACAAAGCGTCAGGGACGACATTTTTATTACCCTTTCGATGTTCAATATTAAAGTCGTATCCCTGAAGTTTTAACGCCCACCTGGCTAATCTACTACTCAGATCCGTTTGAGACATCAGCCATTTTAACGAAGCGTGGTCTTTTATTACAGTAAAGTAGTGTCCTTCAACATACGCTCGGAATTTTTTAATGCTTAATATAGCGGCTAGACATTCTTTTTCTGTCACTGAGTAGTTTCGCTGACACGGATTAAGTTTTTTTGACATGTACGAAATTGTCACTTCGTCACCGTTGTCATTAAGCTGCATTAGCACACCTCCTACACCAGTATGGCTAGCGTCACAATGAATATAGAATGGACGCGTGAAGTCAGGTGTGTGCAACACTGGGGCTGTACTCTTTTTCTTTAACGCATTGAAAGCGTTATTTGCTTTTAAGAGCATCGGTTAAGGGTGTAGCTAGGGAAGCAAAGTTATGTATGAACTTTGGTACCACCCTGTCATACCAAGAAATCGGCGTAATTGCTTAACGGAACGTGGCGGAGGATAACTTAATATGGCAGATATTTTATCTGGGTCCATGGCTATAGCTCCATTACCTATAATGTGTCCTAAATATTTTACCTCCCTCTTACAGAATTCGCTTTTCTGCACATTGATAGTCAATCCAGCGTTCTTTAAACAAAGAAAGTACTGTCATATGACGTTCGAACGTATCGGATACTATCAATAGATCATCCAGGTAAATAAATACCTCATGCTTTAAGGAGGCAGGAATGACACGATCCATTAATTTAGACATAGTCGATGGGGCATTTGTGAGACCAAAAGGATTTACCGTAAACTGATAGAGGGCTCTACCAGGCACTGAAATGGCAGTTTTATCCCTTGAACTGGTCTCTAAGGGAATTTGCCAATAAGCATCTTTCAGATCAAGGCTCGTTATGTAGGTTGCTTTTGGGAGTAGACTAAGAGGTCCTTCAATTATAGGCATTGGATAAGCATCTTTGCGCGTAACCTGATTAAGTTTGCGACTGTCAGGACACAATCGTACTTTTCCACCAACACAACAGGTGATGACCATGCACTGTTGAACTCTTCAATCACTCCTAATTGAAGCATTCTGTCTAGCTCATCCTACATCATTTGCTCAATGGCAGGGGAGACGGGATAATGCCTTTGCTTTAACCCACAATATCGCCAACATCAATAGAATGAGCTAACAGTGTAGTTGTACCTAACCCTTTTTCTGCGAATGACGGAAACTTTTTTATAGTGATATTCAACTGTTCCTGTTGCACTCTCGATAAGGAACAGAAAATATTCACGTCAATGACAGAAAGACCCTTCGCCTGCATATTCTTATGAATGTCCATAGGTAACAAATCAAAACCTGTCCAAAAGTCAATTCCCAAGTATAACGATTGCTTTAAGGACGGAACAATATAGAAAGTCAAGGATTTAGTAACTCCATTGTACTTAACTGCAGTGCAAATTTTTCCAATTATATTTTGTTATTTTCTATCTGCAGTTTTTACATTGGTATTTACGGTGACATAGTTTAAATTGCTCTGCAATGTCTCTGCAGCAAAAATTCCTCCAATACAACCTATTGAAGCACCTGTATCCATCAATCCAGACAATGAACGACCTAACACATGTACGTTAGCATAAGGACGTGCATAAACCGCCTTCATGGATGAAACGATCATATTTTCAATTTTAAGTTGATTGTAGTAATTTTGAATTCGATGAGCGATTACCATTTTGCAAAGAGCCATCAGTGGAGTTGCTAGAAAACGGAGCGTCTGGGATATTTGTAAAATCAGGTAGTGTTTGGGAAGAACAACTAACAGTTACTCGGTGTTGGATGCTGTCGACTTCGTCGGTTTGCGTGCCCCTTTCCAGATGCACGCGCTTGGCAGTTTTTTGAAGAGCTGCACTGAGGACAAGATGGTCGATATGTATCTGCCTTTCCGCAACCGTAGCAGAAAACTCTACGTTCCTTGAGACAGTCTTGATATCGGTGGCCAGCGGTTCCACAATTCCAACAGGATAGAGTAAGTGTGTCTTACTCGATCTAAGCGAATTACGGAACCTGTAGGAGAACATCTCGGTTGAGTTACTGGGCTTCTAGGCATCTGGGTTGGAACTTCATTGGACGGAGGAGAAGTTGATGCTTCCAATCTGAGATTATTGGTCAATGCAGCTATCATACTCTGCATGCTTGATTGAAAAACCGCCGACAACATTTCAGTTTGTCGCGCAGCAGAAGCAGTAATAGCGTCAATTAAAATTTGATGTGATTCACTTGGTTGTACCGAAGCTCTGGCATTTGGTGCTTCTAGAACAGAAGGTTCACCTTCCATGTTGGCTTCATCAAATCTTTGCTGGCTACGTGTGCGTGGCATGGCAACTTCCGGTAAACTTTGTGTCGACTGACTTAAGTCGGTATTCACCGTTAAGTTGAGCAACGACGATTGTAAGGGCGATTTACACACGGGGCAAAAATCACGGTTCGAAACTCTTGTATTAAAGCACACCCAATGAAACGTATGGTGACAGTTTGTGGATAATAGTTGAGCTGTATATTCGATGCGTTTCAAACAAATAAAACAAGTCACATCTACTGCTATATTACTATAATATCACTGATATTTTTTACAAAAATCACTACTGATTTTTTTTTTCAATGTTAATGACTGACTGAAAAGGAAAAAGAAAATGGATAGGGAGACGAGCAAGAAAAATAAACAATATTATTTTCAGATAAGCGGGCAAACTATATAGTAAATAAATTACTTATTTCACTTTTGGTAAGAATCCATCTACTTACAGAAAAAAACCGTTTTATATTTATTGCTTTGACGAAAAAAAAAGATTTAAGGAAAATAGAGAAGGAATTATTAAGGGTATCTGAATGGTCGGGAAAAGAATTGATATTAATTAATTCTTTTCTAAAAAGACTATTCGGAATGGCTACATGGAGATAAATTTATATTAGTGGTAGAACAACAAACTCTGCAGAACTAACTCCAACTAATTATTTATTACTTTTCGTAAAATATTTTTGGTTGTAGTGGCAAGTCATCAGTTTACTCTCACCGACCTTTTCTAACTACAACAAAATTTCACCTAAAAGTATGCTGCCTTTTAAATATTTTGAAAATATCAAATTATTTATTATTGATTTTTTTTTTTTTTTTTTTTTTGTTTATTAAGGCATACGGGGAAGTCTGGGTACCCCTTTGTGACCTTTGTCATTTAATAGGGTATATTGACCCATATAATCAAAGGCCATCAAGAAAAATCCGCCATTAATAACATTCAAAACAACAAATAGGGAATTTGGAAATCGATTCTAAAAAGTCGCACTAGTCGAAAGATGTTGAAGACTATCAATAATTAATTCAATTCGGAACCTGCCGGATCGAGGCCCCACGTTGGGCGCCATTTTTATTTATTTATTATTATTAGATTTGTATCATACAACGTGTTATGGTACTGGAGCTGATGTCGGGTAGCTGTGGGTTGGTTAGCACGCGCTTGCATACGGCTCAAAGGTGTCGGCAATTAGGGGGGTTCATAACATAACCGCATCAACTGGTGCTCCAACCAATAATATAATAAATAAAAAGAAATATCGCGTGCTGCATTGCCAAACGACCATGAAAGAATCAACGGGAAACAGAGGAACAGAAAAGATCAGTCAGTCACAAGCATCAACAAAAAAAATCATAGCAGCCTTTGTAGCGCACTCCGATAAATGAAGTGGCTAGTTCCCCACCCTTCCATGATCGCCAGGTGCAATATCTAAATTGGCGATCCCTAATGGCAACTATGGTAATTTAACCGTGCGCCTCATTCTTGGTCCTCACGACTCCCGAAAAGAAAATCTATTTAAGTATTCATGACAATTTTATTTCTTAGTTCTAATATTTTAAACTTCCAAGTATTATCATCTTTCTTCAAACAAAATTCAAAATTATTTAAACTAGCCTAACAGTTGGTTCCTTATTTATTTATTGTGTATGTGTATGCAACAGCTGGAACAAAAAATAATAATTCATGCAAAAAATAATATAATAAAAATAGAAAAACGTATAATTGCAAAAATCAAAGTGTGCAAAGAAGTAGATACAAAATCAATAAACAAAAGTATAAGAAAACAATGTTGACTCGAAAATTATTTAAAGCAAAAATTAAACAATGAATGCATATAACATTACCAATCAATAATTAAATAATTAAATAATAGAAAAATTAAATAAAAAAGGAAACATACTATGATAATGTTTTTAAAGCTTGAAGAGCATTCTAAATAAATTGAAATTAAATGCAACCAAGAATTTAAGAAAACTAAATATGTGAAAAATAAAAAAATTGCACAACCACATCATAACACACCAAAATAAATAATAAATTTTATAAATCACTTACAGCGTTTATAGTCCCTCGACGAAAGATCTTCCGTTTTGAAATAGGTATAAGGTATTTATGATTCGATGGATATGATAATTGATGAATGGTGTGTATGTTGAGTTTTTAAGTAGGTACTTGCATATTGTTTCGTTTTTCCTTTGTTCACTTCATTTTTATAGATTCATAGTTTTAACTAGGAGCACAAAAAAAAATTATATCTTGTCTGCCATTGCATCACATCACAATTTAACACATTTTTGTTTAGAACCAAGAAAATTAATTATAATATTGAAAGCTACGTAAAAAAATGGGGAAAGGTAGATCGCTCTTTTACGATTTAAGATATATGATGATGAACAAAATTTTTTCTCTGAGCACGTGGGCTCGGGTATCACGACACTTGGCTTGTCAAGATAAAAAAATACACTGGTTTAATTTTTTTTTTTTTTTTTGTAATTTCGGGGGCCTTTTAAGGCAAGGGAGCTCGATGTAAAGTTTCGCCGATTGCCCAAAAGAGGATGGTAAAGTAAGCAATCGAGGATGGTCCAATCAGCTAACATATATCCCAATATAATATATATGTGTATCTGGGCCGCTATATATCCAAATATATATAGGTCGGGATATATATCCAAATATATATATGGTATGTGTCCCAAATATATATGTAGGTCGGTATATATCCAAATATATATATGGGATATGTCGCCAGAATCTGGATAAAAAAAAATATACTTTAGGTGATGGAGTAATTTTTGGAATCTTTTGTGGTTTTTTGTTACCTGGTCTGGCACCAACAAAAGAGACGAAGAAAAATAGTTGTTCAGCCACGAGGTTCGATTTTTCACCAATCTGGGTAAATCTCTGCAATCCTAGGGAATAATTTAAATTCTCCTATTAGAATTTATCTTATTTTAGGTATTTTTGTTGACTTACTGATTATTTTCTTTAAAAAGGTAAGAAAATTTTTCTTTTATATAAAAAAGAAAAATAAGTGCCAAAATTTTAAAGTTGCAGAGAGAGTTACGTCTGTCGTCGAAGGCCGCTGGATCAGAAAAGAAAGACCGAGGCCCATGGTGATCGATAGCTCGATCGGCCTTGACCTACTTAAGAATGCAATTCGATAGACAGCACTGCATTCTGCATTTATCTCTGATCAGCTGATCTGCAAATTTCACAATGGATGGCGCTGCGGCCCTAGAAATTCGCGATAGGGGGTGCTGCAGCTTTATAAATGCACAATAGATGGTGCTGGGTGGATTAAGTTCACCAGTAGATGGCGCTACATCTTAAAACATTTCCATTGCCTACTTTTAAGCTGAAGTTTTTTTATTTTCTATTGCTTGCTTTTAGGCTGAAGTTTTTTAAATTAGCTATTGCCTGTTTTTAGGCTGCACCAGAAACAAGCGCCACTACATCGACTGTGATATACCCGCTACCCAGCTGCTTGTACATAATTTATTTGCGGAACAAAAAAACGGGTACAATCATATTTTGACCGTAAAAGGCTATGGACTTATAATATTTATGCAAAGTCAAAATATAAAAAAAAAAAACATTTTTGCACACATTTAATTTTTGATGCGGGCGGGACTTGAACCCGTAAATGCATAATAGTACTGTTCGTTTTGCAGTCCACAACTTAACCCATTTCACCACCGTACACGCACACACGATTCGGCACAATGCTGCAAGCAGCGCTGCCGGCAGCACATATTGTAACCAAATTTGGTAGTCCTAGCTCTTATAATAGCTGTGATCTAGATTTTCACACGGACAGACAGACGGACATGGCTATATCGACTCGGCTGTTGATCCTGAGCCAGAATATATATACTTTATGGGGTCGGAGGTGTCTCCTTCTGCCTGTTACATACATTTTTGGTTTGTCTTAGTTTTAGTCTCTTAGTGTAAGACGATCGGCAATTGCCGAAAGCGAATTCGGGGAGTGTGGTCGGACTGTGGCCCACTCTCATTTATGGAGGGACTCTTTGTCGTGCTTTGAAGCCAACTACACGCGTATTAAAAATTTGAAACCGAACTCCGCGTCCGCATTTGTCATTATTTCTTTGTAATATTTCTAAAAAAGGCTTAGAGATTTTTCATTGGCGCCCGAGCAGGGACTCTAGATTCGGCGAATATTTTAATAAAATGTTGTATCGGAAGTAGTTGGCTTCGCGCGTTTCGTGGGTGGGTGAAAAATACATTAAACTGGACTCATCAAGCCGTTTTGTGCCTGATTTGTGCCTGATGGACAATAATCGTTCGATGTCTATTGATTCCCTAGACAGTCTCCAAGTACTCAGTGTCAAAAATGGAGCATATATAGGGCGTTGTATGCTGTCGCTTAGTTCGACATAAAATCTTATTAAATTAGCAAACAGCTCAATTTCTGACCCTCATTTTTATTACATATATAAAAAAGTGAACATACATACATACATATGAAGTTAATAGTCACTAACAATGTATTATTCTCATGATTTCAAATAAAACCAAACAAAACGGCAATATTATCGCAGATTAAAATATAGAATTGGTGGTTACATATTTATTAAAATTTAACAATTGTGTGTGTGTAAATGCAAATTATCACGGTTTGTCTTTGTGATTTTTGGTAGACGTACATTAGTGTATTTGCATATTTGGAATATCGGTTAATACATTATTACTTACATATTGGCGTTTGCATACAAGTTAATTTACTTGCAAGGTGCACAGTAAAAAAATAAAAGATTTTTGAGTTCAGATATGAACACGACTTCATTGGTCTAAATCCAGTTTGCAACTAATTACCCTAAGCTGTCCCTAACAAGCTGTGAGTCTTAGCCGTAAGCTGCGCTGCCCCTGGTGGCACAGGATCGACGTCGGCTTCCCTGTTTCCAATAGGCGACGACATTGGCTGATGTTATGTTGGTCGAATGTCGAATGCAGTTTTCTTGGAATCACATGCATTGGTGGGAGCGAAAGCAGTTGCCAAACAGATTCTTAGAGTTCTGCTTGGTAGCTCGGCGCGTGCAGGAAATTATGCAAGCGCTGAGCTTGCAGATTGTAACTTGCGTACTGGAGTTCATTACTCTAGATTATAATATTTTTGTTGTTAACTCTTCCCCCTCCAATTTGTGCTTGTCCACAAGCGGTCTCTAAAAGTAGGGAATGTTGTTGAACTAAGGTAGCTGATACTGTGCCTCAGTCAAAGATTGCTCGCCGGTTGATGGTGCGACGATCGCTGTGACTTTTGTCCCCATTCCAGGCGTGGGTCCTAATTGTAACGTTATGCTCTTCTGCCTTTGGTTATAGGTGTGCAAGCCCAGGATGAGAGTCAGAGCAATGCCAAAGTGCGTGAGCAGGGTTATGCTGTTGACCGTTGAATGGGCCTTTATATGCATCAGCTGTCCAGTATTATTCATGTGCAATGCTTCCAGTGCTTCAAGTGATAGAATTTTAAGTCTGTCTTTTTCTTCAGCCGTAAACTGCATAAGAGGTGCTCCAGGGGTGAGGATTGTAGGTTCCGCATTGCTGAACCGCTTGTTGTCAATAATAATCGAGTTGTTTGATAGCTGGATAAGGTATGTTCCCTCTAGGTGAAGCTCCCTTTTGTCCTAGGTTATATTCCTAACGAAATCGTTTAATAGGATGATTCCGTCGTCCACTTCTTCTATTTTGGGTACGTGATCGACATTGCTAAAACTACACAGCGCTTTCTTTCCCTGAACTAACTTTGGAATACAATTTGAATTACTTATATTAACAATTTTTTGCTTATTGCATATTTTAATATATTCTATTGTTTTACAATTTTGGGGAATGGCATAGGTGATGTTTTCGAAAACAAAGATTTCTCGAACATTTAAGTGTACAATTGTGTTTTTTTTTACTATGGGTTTTATCATAATCTCTTGGTATTGTGTTTCTTCTAAATTTGGAATTTTAACAATATACAAAAGCGTTGTTTTATTATGTAAAATTGAGACATCGGAAAACTCCATTATTTCTTCCGTTGACAGGGGTGGCATGCTGTTTCTTTTAAAAAATTTTCCAATTTCCATTAACTTTTCTTCATTTAGTAAAAGTGTGTTAACTACGTTAAGTCGTGCCCACTGAATGGCATATCTAATGTTAACAATTTCTTCTTTTAGAAGTCTAATCTGATTGTGCAAACTAATAGCTATTTCGATACTAACTGAACTACTTTTACTAATAGAGTTTGTGAGAGAGTTAGATATTGAAGTGAGTTTATTTATTCATTCTAACTGTTTGTTCACAATGACCTGTTGGTTATTGTTGTCTATAAGTTTATCTAAGTTCTGGTTGTAATTGTCTGGAATGTGTGAATAGTTGTATTTATCTCATGGTGAAGAGTAGAGTATTATGGACTGTGTATAAGGCTGTTTTCCGTATGTCCGTTTAAAATGTCTAAAGCGGTTTGGATTTGGTCTAGGTTAACGAGATGAATTAATTTGGTCGTTGAGATTTGTAATTTTCCGCTCCCTTTGGTTATTGTCAGTATCTGTGCATTCGTATAGTTTGTAAAGTTCATTGTTCCACCGACATCTTTCGTAATCCATAGTAGTATCTTGAAAAGTTTAAGATTTTGATATGGCTTTTATGTACTGTTTTTCCTAATTCTGTTATTACTGTAGTGTGCTTGTTTTCTTTAACTGTTTCTTTTTATACCCGCTACTCATTGAGTAGAAGGGTATTATAACTTTGTTCAAACCGAAAATGTATGTAACAGACAGAAGGAGACACCTCCGACCCCATAAAGTATATATATTCTGGCTCAGGATCAAAAGCCGAGTCGATATAGCCATGCCCGTCTGTCCGTCTGTCTGTCCGTGTGAAAATCTAGATCTGACAATATGTGTTATTATTGCACGCTGATCAAGTTTATTTTGGATTTTGGCCACGCCCCCTTCCGCCCCCGTAAATTGAAAAAATATTGATTACAAGCGCAATTTTGATGCCATATTGTTAATATGGAGTAATTTTTGGAATCTTTTGTGGTTTTTTGTTACCTGGTCTGGCACCAACAAAAGAGACGAAGAAAAATAGTTGTTCAGCCACGAGGTTCGATTTTTCACCAATCTGGGTAAATCTCTGCAATCCTAGGGAATAATTTAAATTCTCCTATTAGAATTTATCTTATTTTAGGTATTTTTGTTGACTTACTGATTATTTTCTTTAAAAAGGTAAGAAAATTTTTCTTTTATATAAAAAAGAAAAATAAGTGCCAAAATTTTAAATTTGCAGAGAGAGTTACGTCTGTCGTCGAAGGCCGCTGGATCAGAAAAGAAAGACCGAGGCCCATCAGCTGATCTGCAAATTTCACAATGGATGGCGCTGCGGCCCTAGAAATTCGCGATAGGGGGTGCTGCAGCTTTATAAATGCACAATAGATGGTGCTGGGTGGATTAAGTTCACCAGTAGATGGCGCTACATCTTAAAACATTTCCATTGCCTACTTTTAAGCTGAAGTTTTTTATTTTCTATTGCTTGCTTTTAGGCTGAAGTTTTTTAAATTAGCTATTGCCTGTTTTTAGGCTGCACCAGAAACAAGCGCCACTACATCGACTGTAATATACCCGCTACCCAGCTGCTTGTACATAATTTATTTGCGGAACAAAAAAACGGGTACAATCATAAAAAAAAAAAAAAAAAAAATTTTTGATGCGGGCGGGACTTGAACCCGTAAATGCATAATAGTACTGTTCGTTTTGCAGTCCACAACTTAACCCATTTCACCACCGTACACGCACACACGATTCGGCACAATGCTGCAAGCAGCGCTGCCGGCAGCACATATTGTAACCAAATTTGGTAGTCCTAGCTCTTATAATAGCTGTGATCTAGATTTTCACACGGACAGACAGACGGACAGACGGACATGGCTATATCGACTCGGCTGTTGATCCTGAGCCAGAATATATATACTTTATGGGGTCGAAGGTGTCTCCTTCTGCCTGTTACAAACATTTTCGGTTTGAACTAAGTTATAATACCCTTCTACTCTATGAGTAGCGGGTATAAAAATATAGAATGGTAATTGCCTACCGAAAATTAAAGAGCGGAACAATAGCAGACAAATACCCCATACCAGATATCTACTCAGTATTAGCACAACTAGGCAGTAACAAATTGCATTCCGTCCTTAACCTCAAGAGTGGATTTCACCAAATACATTTAACAGAGAGCGACATAGAAAAAACAGTATTTTCCATAAATAACGGAAAATATGAATTTACTACTACCTTTCGGACTAAAAAACACACCCTCTATATTACAACGCGCTCTCGACGATATCCTCAGAGAACACATAGTTAAAATCTGTTAGTTTTTAGCCAGGACGAAGAAACACACTGTAAAAATCTTGATCGAGTTTATGATACTCTAAATTCAGCTAATATTAAATGTCAACTAGATAAATGCAAATTATTTTAAAGCAAAGTAGAGTTTCTTGGATTTTATATTTCCAATAAAGGAATAGAAACAAATCCAGCAGAAGTGGAAGCAATAGCCAACTATCCCCAACCAAAAACAGTTAAAGAATTAAGAGCATTTCTTGAAATATGGAGTTACTATAGAAGATTTATAATGGGTTACGCATTGTTGGAACAATTCCAACAATTAGAATAAAATAGAAATACAATAGTTAAAAGAAAATAGGTAGTTAAGCTAGTAGTTAAGAGAGCACAAGAAGTGTCTTAGTTTTAGTCTCTTAGTGTAAGACGATCGGCAATTGCCGAAAGCGAATTCGGGGAGTGTGGTCGGACTGTGGCCCACTCTCATTTATGGAGGGACTCTTTGTCGTGCTTTGAAGCCAACTACACGCGTATTAAAAATTTGAAACCGAACTCCGCGTCCGCATTTGTCATTATTTCTTTGTAATATTTCTAAAAAGGCTTAGAGATTTTTCATTGGCGCCCGAGCAGGGACTCTAGATTCGGCGAATATTTTAATAAAATGTTGTATCGGAAGTAGTTGGCTTCGCGCGTTTCGTGGGTGGGTGAAAAATACATTAAACTGGACTCATCAAGCTGCCAGCCGTTTTGTGCCTGATTTGTGCCTGATGGACAATAGTCGTTCGATGTCTATTGATTCCCTAGACAGTCTCCAAGTACTCAGTGTCAAAAATGGAGCATATATAGGGCGTTGTATGCTGTCGCTTAGTTCGACATAAAATCTTATTAAATTAGCAAACAGCTCAATTTCTGACCCTCATTTTTATTACATATATAAAAAAGTGAACATACATACATACATATGAAGTTAATAGTCACTAACAATGTATTATTCTCATGATTTGTCTTTGTGATTTTTGGTAGACGTACATTAGTGTATTTGCATATTTGGAATATCGGTTAATACATTATTACTTACATATTGGCGTTTGCATACAAGTTAATTTACTTGCAAGGTGCACAGTAAAAAAATAAAAGATTTTTGAGTTCAGATATGAACACGACTTCATTGGTCTAAATCCAGTTTGCAACTAATTACCCTAAGCTGTCCCTAACAAGCTGTGAGTCTTAGCCGTAAGCTGCGCTGCCCCTGGTGGCACAGGATCGACGTCGGCTTCCCTATTTCCAATAGGCGACGACATTGGCTGATGTTATGTTGGTCGAATGTCGAATGCAGTTTTCTTGGAATCACATGCATTGGTGGGAGCGAAAGCAGTTGCCAAACAGATTCTTAGAGTTCTGCTTGGTAGCTCGGCGCGTGCAGGAAATTATGCAAGCGCTGAGCTTGCAGATTGTAACTTGCGTACTGGAGTTCATTACTCTAGATTATAATATTTTTGTTGTTAACTCTTCCCCCTCCAATTTGTGCGGTCTTCAAGCGGTCTCTAAAAGTAGGGAATGTTGTTGAACTAAGGTAGCTGATACTGTGCCTCAGTCAAAGATTGCTCGCCGGTTGATGGTGCGACGATCGCTGTGACTTTTGTCCCCATTCCAGGCGTGGGTCCTAATTGTAACGTTATGCTCTTCTGCCTTTGGTTATAGGTGTGCAAGCCCAGGATGAGAGTCAGAGCAATGCCAAAGTGCGTGAGCAGGGTTATGCTGTTGACCGTTGAATGGGCCTTTATATGCATCAGCTGTCCAGTGTTATTTATGTGCAATGCTTCCAGTGCTTCAAGTGATAGAATTTTAAGTCTGTCTTTTTCTTCAGCCGTAAACTGCATAAGAGGTGCTCCAGGGGTGAGGATTGTAGGTTCCGCATTGCTGAACCGCTTGTTGTCGATAATAATCGAGTTGTTTGATAGCTGGATAAGGTATGTTCCCTCTAGGTGAAGCTCCCTTTTGTCCCAGGTTATATTCCTAACGAAGTCGTTTAATAGGATGATTCCGTCGTCCACTTCTTCTATTTTGGGTACGTGATCGACATTGCTAAAACTACACAGCGCTTTCTTTCCCTGAACTAACTTTGGAATACAATTTGAATTACTTATATTAACAATTTTTTGCTTATTGCATATTTTAATATATTCTATTGTTTTACAATTTTGGGGAATGGCATAGGTGATGTTTTCGAAAACAAAGATTTCTCGAACATTTAAGTGTACAATTGTGTTTTTTTTACTATGGGTTTTATCATAATCTCTTGGTATTGTGTTTCTTCTAAATTTGGAATTTTAACAATATACAAAAGCGTTGTTTTATTATGTAAAATTGAGACATCGGAAAACTCCATTATTTCTTCCGTTGACAGGGGTGGCATGCTGTTTCTTTTAAAAAATTTTCCAATTTCCATTAACTTTTCTTCATTTAGTAAAAGTGTGTTAACTACGTTAAGTCGTGCCCACTGAATGGCATATCTAATGTTAACAATTTCTTCTTTTAGAAGTCTAATCTGATTGTGCAAACTAATAGCTATTTCGATACTAACTGAACTACTTTTACTAATAGAGTTTGTGAGAGAGTTAGATATTGAAGTGAGTTTATTTATTCTTTCTAACTGTTTGTTCACAATGACCTGTTGGTTATTGTTGTCTATAAGTTTATCTAAGTTCTGGTTGTAATTGTCTGGAATGTGTGAATAGTTGTATTTATCTCATGGTGAAGAGTAGAGTATTATGGACTGTGTATAAGGCTGTTTTCCGTATGTCCGTTTAAAATGTCTAAAGCGGTTTGGATTTGGTCTAGGTTAACGAGATGAATTAATTTGGTCGTTGAGATTTGTAATTTTCCGCTCCCTTTGGTTATTGTCAGTATCTGTGCATTCGTATAGTTTGTAAAGTTCATTGTTCCACCGACATCTTTCGTAATCCATAGTAGTATCTTGAAAAGTTTAAGATTTTGATATGGCTTTTATGTACTGTTTTTCCTGATTCTGTTATTACTGTAGTGTGCTTGTTTTCTTTAACTGTTTCTTTTTATACCCGCTACTCATTGAGTAGAAGGGTATTATAACTTTGTTCAAACCGAAAATGTATGTAACAGACAGAAGGAGACACCTCCGACCCCATAAAGTATATATATTCTGGCTCAGGATCAAAAGCCGAGTCGATATAGCCATGCCCGTCTGTCCGTCTGTCTGTCCGTGTGAAAATCTAGATCTCAGCTATTATAAGAGCTGTTATTACTGTAGTGTGCTTGTTTTCTTTAACTGTTTCTTTTTATACCCGCTACTCATTGAGTAGAAGGGTATTATAACTTTGTTCAAACCGAAAATGTATGTAACAGACAGAAGGAGACACCTCCGACCCCATAAAGTATATATATTCTGGCTCAGGATCAAAAGCCGAGTCGATATAGCCATGCCCGTCTGTCCGTCTGTCTGTCCGTGTGAAAATCTAGATCTCAGCTATTATAAGAGCTGGGACTACCAAATTTGGTGACAATATGTTTTATTATTGCACGCTGATCAAGTTTATTTTGGATTTTGGCCACGCCCCCTTCCGACCCCGTAAATTGAAAAAACATTGATTACAAGCGCAATTTTGACGCCATATTGTTCATTTTCGGTTTACATGATAACTATAGATAGCCAGATGATCTCTGAAAATTTGGTAACAATCGGATAATAAACACAGAAGTTATTCACCTTAACGTTTTCCAAACCTGTAAGCAGCGCTGCCGGCAGCGCTGCTTGCTGCATTGTGCCAAATCGTGTGTGCGTGTACGGTGGTGAAATGGGTTAAGTTGTGGACTGCAAAACGAACAGTACTATTATGCATTTACGGATTCGAGTCCCGCCCGCATCAAAAATTAAATGTGTGCAAAAATGTTTTTTTTTTATTTTAGATTTTGACATTGCATGAATATTATAAGTCTATAGCCATTTACGGTCAAAATATGATTGTATCCGTTTTTTTGTTCCGCAAATAAATGATGTACGAGCAGCTGGGTAGCGGGTATATTACAGTCGAGCACACTCGACTGTAGCTTCCTTACTTGTTTTTATCTTGGGGAAAGCTTAGAACCTAATATAGTGTTTATTTTAACGAATATTTTTTCTCCTGGCTGGTAATTACGTATTTCTTTTTATACCCACTACTCATAGAGTAGAAGGGTATTATAACTTTGTTCAAACCGAAAATGTATGTAACAGGCAGAAGGAGACACCTCCGACCCCATAAAGTATACATATTCTGGCTCAGGATCAACAGCCATTCGATATAGCCATGTCCGTCTGTCCGTCTGTCTGTCTGTCCGTCTGTCTGTCCGTGTGAAAATCTAGATCTCAGCTATTATAAGAGCTAGAACTACCAAATTTGGTGACAGTATGTGTCGGCAGCGCTGCTTGCAGCATTGTGCCGAATCGTGTGTGCGTGTACGGTGGTGAAATGGGTTAAGTTGTGGACTGCAAAACGAACAGTACTATAATGCATTTACGGGTTCGAGTCCCGCCCGCATCAAAAATTAAATGTGTGCAAAAATGTTGTTTTTTTTATTTTAGATTTTGACTTTGCATAAATATTATAAGTCTATAGCCATTTACGGTCAAAATATGATTGTATCCGTTTTTTTGTTCCACAAATAAATGAAGTACGAGCAGCTGGGTAGCGGGTATATTACAGTCGAGCACACTCGACTGTAGCTTCCTTACTTGTTTTTATCTCGGAGAAAGCTTTGAACCTAATCTAGTGTTTATTTTAACGAATATTTCTTCTCCTGGCTGGTAATTACGTATTTCTTTTTATACCCGCTACTCATAGAGTAGAAGGGTATTATAACTTTGTTCAAGCCGAAAATGTATGTAACAGGCAGAAGGAGACACCTCCGACCCCATAAAGTGTATATATTCTGGCTCAGGATCAACAGCCATTCGAAATAGCCATGTCCGTCTGTCTGTCTGTCCGTCTGTCTGTCCGTGTGAAAATCTAGATCTCAGCTATTATAAGAGCTAGAACTACCAAATTTGGTGACAGTATGTGTTATTATTGCACGCTGGTCAAGTTTACTCGCTACTCATAGAGTAGAAGGGTATTATAACTTTGTTCAAACCGAAAATGTATGTAACAGGCAGAAGGAGACACCTCCGACCCCATAAAGTATATATATTCTGGCTCAGGATCAACAGCCGAGTCGATATAGCCATGTCCGTCTGTCCGTCTGTCTGTCTGTCCGTCTGTCTGTCCGTGTGAAAATCTAGATCTCAGCTATTATAAGAGCTAGAACTACCAAATTTGGTGACAGTATGTGTTATTATTGCACGCTGGTCATTTTTATTTTGGATTTTGGCCACGCCCCCTTCCGCCCCTGTAAATCGAAAAAAATTGATTACAAGTGCAATTTTGATGCCATATTATTCATTTTCGGTTTATAAGATAACTATATCTACGCAGATGATCTCTAAAAGTTTGGTAACAATCGGATAATAAACACAGAAGTTATTCAGCTTAACGTTTTCCATAGCTGTAAGCAGCGGTGCCGGCAGCGCTGCTTGCAGCATTGTGCTGAATCATGTGTGCGTGTACTGTGGTGAAATGGGTTAAGTTGTGGACTGCAAAACGAACAGTACTATTATGCATTTACGGGTTCGAGTCCCGCCCGCATCAAAAATTAAATGTATGCAAAAATGTTTTTTTTTATACCCGCTACTCATAGAGTAGAAGATCAATTTTATTTTGGATTTTGGCCACGCCCTCTTCCGCCCCTGTATATCGAAAAAACTTGATTACAAGCGCAATTTTGATGCCATATTGTTCCATATGATAATTATAGCTAGCCTGATGATCTCTGAAAATTTGGTAACAATCGGACAGTAAACAAAGAAGCTATTCAGTTTAACGTTTTCCCTAGCTGTAAACCGCACTTCCGGCAGCGCAAATTCTTTATTTGTACAGGAAATAATAAGAATGCCATACAATGCAAATTTTTGCTGTTGTTGGATATCAGCTTTAGTAGCTTGGTGAAAAAGCGATGAACTCCTGAACCGACAGGCCCGTGATTCGATTCCGAATTCATGCCCCTTAAGCTTTTTCTTTTTTTTTTTAGGAACTTATACTTTAATTTTTTAATATGCATTAATTGGTGGTGCATTTTATTTAAAAATTTTTTAATGGCTCACAATGAACTTAGTTAACAAGTGGAGATGTGACAGTCTCTTAAATCAGCTCTGTGCGATTGTCAGAGCGCAGCTTTTTCATATATTTTTTTTATTTTTATTTTTTATTTAATTATATGTTTATGATTGTTATTTATGAATAAATAGCAACAACAACACGCATCATGCATTCAGACTTTGTTTTTGTCGTGCAAGAATTTCCGAATGGTCTCATAATGTAACTTTGGCAAAATTTGCGTAATGGCTTAATGGAGAAGTGGTGGACCTCTTAGGTAATGGGTTTCGATTCCGCATGCATACGTGTCATGGTGGGGGAGATCGAGCTTTTCTTATTTTTTGCAAAGAAAAGTTTTTGCCCCCCCTTTTGAGCTACCTTCATGAAACTTTGTATACATGTTTCTCATTGCTGCCCGCTGTAAGTAAGTCGGAACGAGCCGGTACGCACCGATACATCGTGTAGATGCCATATATCGGTCGTTTTTTTTAACAAAATTTATTAAAACTTAGAGTGCTCCAGAACACTTTCCATTCAAATATATAAAGAGGTATTAAAAGGGCACATATCGTTTTTTACATGCACGTATTCGATTTAAAGTCTTCAACAGGTAGAATTATTATTTTTACTGTTTAAGTGATAAATCTTGAATTTTTGTGGTACCTGAATAAAAGTTATACGTTTTCAATACTTTTTACTCCTTTTCCCGGCAGCGCTGCTTGCAGCATTGTGCCGAATAGTGTGTGCGTGTACGGTGGTGAAATGGGTTAAGTTGTGGACTGAATAACGAACGAAACTATTATGCATTTATGGGTTCAAGTCCCACCCGCATCAAAAGTTAAATGTGTGCAAAAAATTATTATTTTTATTTTAGATTTTGGCTTTGCTTAAATATTGTAAGTCCATGCCCTTTTACGGTCAAAATATGATTGTAGCCGTTCTTTATTGTTCCGCAAATAATTTTGATGTACGAGCAGCTGGGTAGCGGGTATATTACAGTCGAGCACACTCGAATGTAGCTTTCTTACTTGTTTTTTTTATTTTATATTTTGACTTTGCATAAATATTATAAGTCCATAGTCTTTTACGGTCAAAATATGATTGTAACCTTTTTTTGTTCCGCAAATAAATTATGTACAAGCAGCTGGGTAGCGGGTATATTACAGTCGAGCACATTCGACTGTAGCTTTCTTACTTGTTTATTTTTATTGTGGTTTGTAGGTCCGTTTTCTGTTTATCTTTAAGTCTTTTAATGTTATCTTGTCTGGCTGTTTCGTATTGGTCCGGGTCTGTTGTCACTCTCCTGGCAAAGAATACTTCTAATGGTCGTTTCTTGGTAACTGAATGAAAGCTGTAATTGTACTCGTAAACTGCCCTTTCTAAAAGTTCCTTTAAATTCCTTTCTGTGCTTTCCTTCTTGAGGCATCTCATTATTTCTGAAAGTGTTGAATGGAAGCGTTCTATCTGACCGTTAACGGTATGCTTATATGGTGGGGCGGTGTAGAATACTATTTGTAGCTGTTCCAGCATGAACTTGATTGATTAGGAATTGAAAGCTTTTTCGTTGTCCATAACGATATGTTTAGGGACTCCGAAATAAGATATGATACCACGTAGAGGAGTTCTGATGTCCTCTATCGCTTTAGAATTTATAATCTTAGGTTGTGCTAGTTTAGAGAACTTATCTATTGCAGTGAGTACTAAGTGTCGTTCGGTAGAGTAGATGTCGATATGCAATATGTGACCGGGGTATTCTGGAATAGGCGTTTCTTGAAGTTCGGGATTTGGGGGGTGTCTGTCATATTTAGCTTCTTTGCAAACTTTCCATTGCTTGATTAATTTTTTGTTTCATTCTTGGGAAGTACCAGGTTTCTTCTAGTTGGTTTTTTAGAGCATTACGATGTGCTCTCCTATGTATTTGAAAAATTCTTTCTTCCTGTTCATTTTCGTCTGTCAAGTCTTCTAGCCTGGGTGAATCGAATTTTGTGTTCTTTAAAGTGACTTCAATAGATTGTCTGTATTTTTCCCATTATATCTTCAGTCGTGTAAATACCGTTAATAACGGATGGGTTGAGATGTTTTTTTAGGTCTGTTATTATGTCGTCTGTAGTGTATTCGCGCCAGTATATTTAATGTCTATGGAAAGTAGGAAATGGGATGGTAAACTTGTAATCGTATTCATCTGATTTGTAGAAGAATATTGGATTTCTGAAAACGTTTATTGGGGCATCGACGCTAAAGATTAAGTCATGGCTAGAACTTTCGACGCTATGTTGTATAGAGGCAACAGAGTTAATCTGCTCTAAAGGTATTCTTGAGAGTGCGTCTGCAACAACATTTTCTCTTCCTGGTTTATAGAATATTTCATAATCATATTCCTCTAGATATGCTTTCCATCTCTTGATTCTGGCATTTTCATTCCAGCTACTCAGAGAATGTGTCAAAGGTTGATGGTCTGTAAAGATCTTAACCTTTGATTTACCGTACAGGTAATTTTTGAGGGCCTTGAGTGCCCAAATTATGGCTAGCATCTCTTTCTCGTTTGCCGCATAATTCTCTTCGGCTTTGGAAAGTGTTCTAGATAGAAATGATATAGGGTGATTGTCTTTCGATAGAACTGCTCCGATCGCGAAATTTGAAGCAACAGTAGTTAAATGGAACTCCTTATTGAAATCTGGATAACGGAGAACTATTTCTGATGACACCAAGCTTCTTTTAAGCTTCTTAAAAGAGTCTAGAGCTTCATTGTTCAGCGTATTTAATTTTTTTGATGACATTCTTTTTGACACGTGTCCATCTTCCCCTCTTGAAAGTGAAGTTAGGGGCTTTGCCAGTTTGGCATAGTTTTGTACAAATCTTCTATAGTAGCCGGATAGCCCTAGGAAGGATCTTAGATCCTTCCAAAGTTTTAGGGCAGGGATAATTTGCTATCGCTGCCACTTTACTCGGGTTTGTTTCTATTCCCCTATCGGAAACAACAAATCCAAGGAATTCGACTTTGTTTTTCATGAACTCACATTTGTCTAGCTGACATTTCATGTTAGCGTTCTGTAAAGATTGAAAATTATATTACCTATATTAACAATTTTTTCCTTATTTATTTTATATTTATTTAATTTAATTTAAAGTTAACTAATAGCAGTCGACGTAAAAGTTACAGAGAAACAGAAAAAAAACTATGTATAAAGAAAAACTACTTAACAAAAGCAGTTTTGATTAAAGCTAAGAAAATTAATTTTATGCATGAATTTTAAAATTTTAATTTTTTAAGAAATTTTAAAACGGAAAATAAAATATTTTAATTATAAAATTTAATACATTATAATTTAATTTAATTTAATTCCGGGAAAAAACAAAAATTCAAACCGATCCAACATTTGTTGCAATGGATTGGGGAAAACAAACCCAGAAAAACCCAATCAGATTAGAAAAGTTAATATTAGTTATTAGTATGAAGTGTTAATGAGTTAAGAATAGAAATTTTTATATTAGAAAGAGAGGACTCTAAGTTGAAAAGTCTAAAAAGTTTATTATATTGATCGCTGAGAAGACGGAAAGGGTCATGCAAGCTATAATTACTAGAACAAAAGTCTAATGACAATGGCTGAAAATTACGGGTAACTCTAGAAGGAACACCAAAGTTAAGTTTCCTGAGTAAGGAAGGGGAATCGACCTCAAATCTTATAAGTTTTATGATAAACAAGACACTTAACATAATACGACGGTTAGCTAAAGAAGGAAGGCTAATTAAAAGAAGCCGATTATGATAAGGTGGTAAATCTACTCCTGGAACCCAGTTGAAACTACGTAAAGCAAAAAGAAGAAACTGCTTTTGAACAGACTCAATTCTGTCTTGATAAATTTGGTACCGCGGGGACCACACGCAAGAACCATATTCAAGAATTGGACGTAGAAGAGAAGTAAAAAGTAACTTGGTTGTAAAGGGATCATTAAATTCTTTGGCTCATCTTTTAATGAAACCAAGTACACGAAAAGCCTTGTTAACAATGTGTGTAACGTGTAGATCAAATTTCAATTTCTGATCAAAGAGAATACCTAGATCATTTACTTCAGATATTCTTAAAGTCCGCAAACAAATCGGCAGTAGCCTGTTCATTAGTTGATTTGTTATTTTCAAAAAAAAAAGATTAGATGGGAATTTATTAGTTTTACGTTTCAAATTAACAAAGTTATAAAACTGCTTAGGATCTTGGGCAAACTGTAGGCGACAACGATTCAAGTAATCATTGTAGCAGCGTGTATTTAGAGAAAAAAAGTTAGCTCTAACAACGATATAACGAGAATAGTCAGAAGGACTTCCAGTAGATTTAAACTTTTTAAAATATCTGGATTTTAAATTTTTTAAAACCATCAATTCACGAGAAAACCAAGGTGGCCTATCACACTTAACTGGGTAAGCATTAGGAACACATTGATCATAAAACGAATTGATAGATTTATAAAAATATGAGATACAAATATCCAAATCTGAACACAAATAAAAAGTAGACCAATCATGATTTAAAATCAAATTGTTAAGCTTAATGAAATTAGTCTTGCGAAAGCAGCGAGATTTTAATTTGGAAAGAGAATTTGCAGTTTGCACAAGAGTAGGCAATTTTAATGACAAGTCTAATGTAGGATGGTAAGGATCTTCAGGTAAAACTAAAGGATCACTTCTAGAAATAGTGTTTTGCAACATTACATCAGATGAAAAGATAAGATCAAGCATTCTACCATTTAGGTTAGGAATTAGTTAGTTAGTTAAAATAATGAAAGTTCAGAAAGTCCTATAAGAAATTTATTAAAGCTAGAGGGAACCAAGAAATCTGATTGAGAGGTCCATGCAACTTCTGGTAAATTAAAATCACCAAAAACTAAAAGAAAATCTCTATCAGATAGCTTGGATGCAACAGACTGGATAGAGGAAAGATGTTCAAGGTAGATGGAAACATCTAAAGAAGGGGGAATATAAGAACAAGTAATGTATATTGAAATTTGACACATTGTTACTTTAACACAGATAAATTCTGGGCAAACAATTAACAGTTGTTCAACAGGTAAATCAGACCTAGCAGCTATAAGCACGCCTCCACCAGTTCGACCTAAACGGTCGCATCTGAAGGAAGTGAACTTATCTGTAAAGATTGAGCTACTCAGTACATCTGGTTTCAACCAAGTTTCAGTAAATATTAAAATATGGTAATTAAAAGAGACACAATCAATAAACAATTTAGAGAGTTTAGAGTGTTTAGTCCTCTAACATTTTGATAAGCAATAAAAAGAGAAGATGGATTTAGTTTTTTGATGTTCTACTCGAAGACGGGACACTACAAACTACTGGCAAAGAAACTGAGGGACGAGTTTTTTTTTTTTATATTTATTTTAACGAATATTTCTTCTCCTGGCTGGTAATAACGTATTTCTTTTTTATTTTTATTGTGGTTTGTACGGTCCGTTTTCTATTTATCTTTAAGTCTTTCAATGTTATCTTGTCTGGCTGTTTCGTATTGGTCCGGGTCTGTTGTCACTCTCCTGGCAAAGAATACTTCTAATGGTCGTTTCTTGGTAACTGAATGAAAGCTGTAATTGTACTCGTAAACTGCCCTTTCTAAAAGTTCCTTTAAATTCCTTTCTGTGCCTTCCTTCTTGAGGCATCTCATTATTTCTGAAGGTGTTGAATGGAAGCGTTCTATCTGACCGTTAACGGTATGCTTATATAGTGGGGCGGTGTAGAATACTATTTGTAGCTGTTCCAGCATGAACTTGATTGATTAGGACTTGAAAGCTTTTTCATTGTCCATAACGATATGTTTAGGGACTCCGAAATAAAATATGATATCACGTAGAGGAGTTCTGATGTCCTCTATCGCTTTAGAATTTATAATCTTAGGTTGTGCTAGTTTAGAGAACTTATCTATTGCAGTGAGTACTTAGTGTCGTTCGGTAGAGTAGATGTCGATATGCAATATGTGACCGGGGTATTCTGGAATAGGCGTTTCTTGAAGTTCGGGATTTGGGGGGTGTCTGTCATATTTAGCTTCTTTGCAAACTTTCCATTGCTTGATTAATTTTTTGTTTCATTCTTGGGAAGTACCAGGTTTCTTCTAGTTGGTTTTTTAGAGCATTACGATGTGCTCTCCTATGTATTTGAAAAATTCTTTCTTCCTGTTACCGTTAATAACGGATGGGTTGAGATGTTTTTTTAGGTCTGTTATTATGTCGTCTGTAGTGTATTCGCGCCGGTATTTTTAATGTCTATGGAAAGTAGGAAATGGGATGGTAAACTTGTAATCGTATTCATCTGATTTGTAGAAGAATATTTGATTTCTGAAAACGTTTTTTGGGGCTTCGACGCTAAAGATTAAGTCATGGCTAGAACTTTCGACGCTATGTGGTATAGAGGCAACAGAGTTAATCTGCTCTAAAGGTATTCTTGAGAGTGCGTCTGCAACAACATTTTCTCTTCCTGGTTTATAGAATATTTCATAATCATATTCCTCTAGATATGCTTTCCATCTCTTGATTCTGGCATTTTCATTCCAGCTACTCAGAGAATGTGTCAAAGGTTGATGGTCTGTAAAGATCTTAACCTTTGATTTACGGTACAGGTAATTTTTGAGGGCCTTGAGTGCCCAAATTATGGCTAGCATCTCTTTCTCGTTGGCCGCATAATTCTCTTCGGCTTTGGAAAGTGTTCTAGATAGAAATGATATAGGGTGATTGTCTTTCGATAGAACTGCTCCGATCGCGAAATTTGAAGCAACAGTAGTTAAATGGAACTCCTTATTGAAATCTGGATAACGGAGAACTTTTCTGATGACACCAAGCTTCTTTTAAGATTCTTAAAAGAGTCTAGAGCTTCATTGTTTAGCGTAATTAATTTTTTTGATGACATTTTTTTTGACACGTTTCCATCTTCCACTCTTAAAAATGAAGTTAGGGGCTTTGCCAGTTTGGCATAGTTTTGTATAAATCTTCTATAGTAGCCGGAAAGCCCTAGGAAGGATCTTAGATCCTTCCAAGTTTTAGGGCAGGGATAATTTGCTATCGCTGCCACTTTACTCGGGTTTGTTTCTATTCCCCTATCGGAAACAACAAATCCAAGGAATTCGACTTTGTTTTTCATGAACTCACATTTGTCTAGCTGACATTTCATGTTAGCGTTCTGTAAAGTTTGAAAAATTTTAGCCAAGTTCTCGATATTCGTATCATCATCTTTGCTAAATATGATGAAGGCGGTCTTTTCTATGTCATTATTTTTTAAAGAGATTTGATGGAAGCCACTATTCAAATCTAAATCAGAGAATACTTTATTGTCCCCTAGTTGGATAAGTACCTCATTTATCTCGGGAATGGGATATTTATCTGCAATGGTTATTTTGTTGAGTTTGCGATAATCTATAACCATGCGATATTTCTTTTCGCCTGAAGCGTCTGCCTTTTTAGGTACAATCCACACTGGTGAATTGTACGGGGACCTAGAAGGTCGAATTATACCATCTTCTAAAAGTTCTTTTATCTGTTTGTTTACCTCATCTTTCAGCGTCATTGGATACTGATAGAATTTCGAGTAAGCCGCAGTATCGGACGAGGTTCGGATAGCTACCTTCACATTTGTTGTGTAGGTCAGTTTCTGGTTTGGGTCTGCAAACAAGTCTGGAAATGACTTGAGTAATTCGTTTAGCTTGGCTTTTTGTGTATCGGACAAGTAGGACGTTCTCAGAATAATTGTGTTGACTGCTTCAAATGTTTTTTCTTTAATGGGGATCGAGATGCCGTTTTTTTAACGTCATAATATTTTTGCTGGTTTTTATCTCAGCCCCTAATTCTTTTAAACTGTCGTTACCCAAGATGGCATCAAAGGATTTTAATGTGGGCAACAGGAAAAACTTTACTTTAACGTC
Organism: Zaprionus ghesquierei; assembly: GCA_018904095.1. Classification (NCBI taxonomy): domain Eukaryota; kingdom Metazoa; phylum Arthropoda; class Insecta; order Diptera; family Drosophilidae; genus Zaprionus; species Zaprionus ghesquierei. The sequence goes on along the minus strand of JAEIGP010000462.1, from coordinate 410,550 downwards.
CTGAATATTGAAAAGGTTCGCTACTTTATGGTGCGTAACTACTGTACTACCGTCTACTGAGACAGCATTGATAGGTGATTTGTTCTGTATAGGGTTGTTGACGAATTTAGGTTGTATGTAGTTCCTGTTTGAACCGGTGTCTATAAGTATTTTAATAAATTTGCCATTCCACATCTTGCATACGAAATATGGAAGAGAGGAATTCTTTATTCTAAAAAATTCAATGCAGCGTCATCGTAGTAGTCGTAAGCGTTATTGTCAGCGTCGGCTTTATCTATCTGATCTACATAATCGTCCAGGTCGTCGTCAAGATTGTTGTAGTGCTCGTACTCTGCCATAGCTTGTGCATAGTCCGTTATTGTTAATGGAGTCTCAGTGGGTTGCGTTTCGTTTCCTTCCGTTGTAGTCTGCATGGTAAAGTTTCTATGTCGCTTTGTTCCATCTCGTATTGGACCGGGTGGTCTTTTGCCTGGTTCAAAGCGAGGTCTGTTCATCTAGTTTACCATTCTGGTCTGAACACTGGGATCCACATCCATGGGTTCTGGACGAGGCAGTGGCTTTGGGGCCTGTGGCCTAGGTGACGCTGACTGTTGTGACGGAAATTGCCTATATTGAAAAGGTGCAGCTGCTGGCTGATAGCTGAAGTTGTTTGAATTTTGTCGTGGGAAAGCGGTCGGTGGTTGCTGTCCGATTTGATAATATTGAGTTCTTGGGGGTGGAATTGGTGGTTGTCTATTAATAAATGAATTACCGCGAGGAGCAGGTGAAGGTTTTGAAAGTTCTGGTTTTATTACTTAAGGCAAAGGTGCAATGCTGAGGGTAGGTCTACTGGTTCTTTGATTCGCAGTAGTCGAGGCAAGTCGCCTTGTAATTGTATTGTAGGACTCTAGTGCCATGTCGGCATGTCCTACAATCTTATTACGTATGGTATGTAAGATACCATAGTATTTTGAGGTACCCTGGTAAGCACTGTATGCTTCTAAGATACGGTCTACTCCCTATTTCCATGAGCTGAACTCTGAAGGATCTCCTGAAAAGTCTCGGATAGTTTTCACTATATCCGGGACTCTGTCTGAGTCACCTAAGTTCCCTGCATGCTCTGGAGCGAATTCTTCTGGAGAATTGTGACGTCTCAACAAACCTGGCAATTGTTGTTAGGATTTCGCTCACAGTTGCTGCTAATGCAGCTCTATCTACATTTTCAACCATACTTCTATTAAGTTCTTGTTCTGCCTGTAGTTTAAGGCGTTGTCTACAAGCTTCTGCACTAAGTATCGCGGGCCTGATTAGCTTGTTCGCGTTAGCCATAAAACACTAAGTGAATCTGAGTTAAGAATGGGTCGAGTTTTGGATGAGTCAAGGGAGCAAATGATGGAGCTTATTTCTTATTATTTTGACGTGGGTTGGTAAGATATTATGTTTTCTTAAATATAATTCGTTCTTAGCGTATGTGTGTGTGTGTTTAAGTTTTTATAAGTTTTATAACCAGCTGATTTTTTCCTTTTACTTTAGAGGGTCCCTTGGGAGTCATAAAGTTGGAATAAGTTATATCACTTTTGTAATTTTTTTGTTTGATTTATCGTTTTACGTTTTTTTATATCAATATCCGTGTTTGCTTAAGTCTATTTGTATTTCTTTTAGTTTTGTTAGTTTTTTATATTGGTTTGTGTAATCTTACAGTATTATAGATAGTTTCGATGATGTGGCTCCTCCCTCCGACGATCCGGATTTCATCCTTTTTGTCCCATGACTACTAGGGATCCTGCGATGCGTACAGGGTTGAGGGGTGGTCTGTGGCCCTGCCTTCAGTCCTTAGAGTCCACCGATGGGCATATGAACAAGTTAAGTTCAATTTGCCGGAGTCAATTTGAACGAACGAAAAATGTCAGTTTTTCGGAGTTGCACGTTCACTATCACTCGCGTTTAGACTGGTTGCAGGAAATGTAATTGCTAGCCACGAACTTACAAGACGTTTTGCTGTATCGTACGCGTACCGGTCGCTGCGGGGCGCCAGTTAATTTACTTGCAAGGTGCACAGTAAAAAAAATAAAAGATTTCTGAGTTCAGATATGAACACGACTTTATTGGTCTAAATCCAGTTTGCAACTAATTACCCTAAGCTGTCCCTAACAAGCTGTGAGTCTTAGCCGTGAGCTGCGCTGCCCTTGGTGGCACAGGATCGACGTCGGCTTTGCTGTTTCCAATAGGCGACGATATTGACTGATGTTATGTTGGTCGAATGTCGAATGCAGTTTTCTTAGAATCACATGCATTGGTGGGAGCGGAAGCGGTTGCCAAACAGATTCTTAGAGTTCTGCTTGGTAGCTCGGCGCGTGCAGGAAATTATGCAAACGCTGAACTTGCAGATTGTAACTTGCGTACTGGAGTTCATTACTCTAGATTATAATATTTTTGTTGTTAATTTATACACACATACAGTTGTCTTTACGTCCGTTCACCTACGGACCTTTCGTTGCGCTTGCAGTTCGTCACCCCGCACCCCGCATATTCTGTTGCTGTTTGATTCACTTTTTCGCTTGATCCCTTTTCGACCACTGAGAGTGCGTGTGTATATATTCTGTCGTTTGCATTGCATACCCCGCACCCCGCATTTTACATTGCTGCCTTCAAACGTAGTTACAGCAAAGGTTTAGCTTGCTTAATTTGGATCGCTTGGATCATTTTCGTTTGTTTGCTCACTCAACGCATTGGTTGCATGTGTGTGTGTATCAAGCAAGCTAGACTTACATAGTCAGCGTCGTTGCGAGGGTAGCTCACAAAGTTTGTGACATTTATTTCTTTTGTTGGCCTTAGTAAGCTTCTTTATTAAATATGTCTGAGTCCGAAAAGATGAGTGAAAAGCCACAAATCAGCAAGACAAGTGCAAAATTATCACTATGCTTGCAAAGATTTGACAAAGTAAGTGCTGATATTGCTCGTATGCAAACAGCAATTAGAGCAAAGACCATCTCGATTGATATAACAGAGTTAGCATGTCGACTAGAACTTTTAGAAGGATATATAGGAAAGGCAATGGATTTACAGGCTGAGCTAGATAATTTAAGCCCTCTCAATGATTCTAGAGGTCCATTAGAGGATTTATGTGTCGTTACGAGGGCTTTATATATAAATGCATCCAAGCCAACGTCAGAGCCAAGACCTGAGCACTATTGCTCCGTAGTTTCGAGCCAGCGATCTCAGTTGCCGAAAATGCGTTTGCCAAAATGTAGTGGCAAACATTTGGAGTACAAAAATTTTATGTGCCTATTCGAAATTCTAGTCAATTATGACAATTCCTTGTCAAACGTCGAAAAGTTCAATCATTAAGTTTCGTGTTTGTCAGAAGAAGCATTGGGGGTAGTTAAGCCGTATCAATTAACGGATTGCAACTATCCAAAGGCCCTCGCTAGCCTCAAAGCAGTATATGATACGGTATAATAAATGTCTTATATTCTTTGATACAGTTTCGCAATTGTTCGATATACCTAGCATGACAAAACCATCTGCATCGGGTTTGAGATCGATCATAGATACGGTGTCTGCTATATATGCGTCGTTGTCGTCGTTAGGAAACGACAAAGATATTGCTAATGCAATGATCATTCGTAAGGTCATGGCAAAAGTGGATCATATTACCAAGTCTCGATTTGAAGAGCAGCTTGACTATGATACGCTGCCGTCTTGGGACGAATGTGCTAGAAAACTGAACAAAAGGTATCAGTATTTGTCAGCAGAAGAGTCAACTCGTGACAAAACAAAGTCACGAATTGAACATAAGAAGCCCCAACATTCCAAGTCGTTCTTTGCTTGTGGTAAAGGAGGACGCACTCCATCGCCTGTAGAATATGTTCAAAGCCTCACCATTCCTTGCTTCACAGGTATAATACACCTGTTCAAGGTGAGACACCTTCTCTTCACGCGACTGCTTCAGAGGCATATTTGGGACATGTGCTCAATAATGAGCAAGTCGTTCTTGCCACAGCTGTCGTTAATGTACGGGATAGATTCGGTCAGTCGCATCCTGCCAGATCCTTTTTCGATAGTGGTTCCCAAATAAATTTGATGTCTGAAAGCGTGGCTCAAATGCTACGACTCAAGCGGGAGCCAACTACCCAAGCTATCTCAATGGTTGGTGGTGCAACAATAGATAGCAAAAATAAGATATGCGTCTCTATCCAATCGCGTCTCAATTCACATGCCTTTTCCACTGACTGCTGGGTTCTGAAATCTATTTCTACGGCTCAACCTGGGCAGTCAATTGCCATATCTAATTGGAATGTTAAAAAAAAAAAATGTTAATCTGGCAGATCCAGAGTTTTATAGGCCATCTAAAGTGGATATTCTCTTGAGCGCAGAATTGTTCTATGATTTGCTATGCGTTTGACAAATAAAATTGCGTTCCGAACTCCCTATTATGCAAAAAACGCTGCTGGGTTAGATAGTAGAGGGAAAATATTCTCAACAAGTACCTCGTCATTAGTTCAGTGGGTGTTCAGTAGCTCAAACTAATGATTGTTCTCTCGACTCCTTAGTCAGCCGTTTCTGGGAATTGGATCAATGTTCATTTGAGCCGAAGGCTGTTCGCCAAACAGCTGAACAACAGGCTTGTGAACTATTTTTCAAGAAGACTGTCAAGCAGTTATCTTCCGATCGATTTCAAGTCAAGCTTCCTTTTAAGACTCATCCCAAGGTTCTCGGTCTGTCCTTTCAAACTGCTGAACGGCGTTTTCTACAACTTGAGCGCAAATTATCGAAGGATGCAATTCTTCGAAACATGTACCATGACTTCATGAAAGAATATCTCGACTTAGGACACATGTCCATTCTGAAGTCTGCTCCTATAGAATAGCATTACTTTATTCCTCATCAATGCGTTCTTAGACGTAAAAGCACCTCCACCAAGCTTCGTGTAGTTTTCGACGCTTCGAGTAAGACGTCAACAGCTGTTTCACTTAATGAAACTCTAAGGGTGGGGCCAACTATTCAGAGGGAGCTGTATTCAACCTTAATAAGCTTTCGATTGAATAAATATGCCGTAACTGCTAACATTTCTAAAATGTATAGACAGATAAATATTTCTGAATAAGACAGAAAATTTCAGCTAATTTTGTGGAGAGAAAACACTTCACAAAATATACAGGCATATAAGTTGAATACCATTACATGCGGTACAGCATCCGCACCATTTTCGGCAATACGCTGCCTGTTTGAGCTCGCTGACATACATGCACAATCACATCCTATTGGATCAGATGTTAAAAACCGTTTTTATGTGGATGATATGCTGGCAGGGGCAGACAGCATAAAAGAACTGAACCTCATGTGCGGGGAAGTTCGTGAAATTTTGGAATCAGGAGGGTTTCACCTAGCCAAATGGGCATCCAATAAAAGAACTGAACATCATGTGCAGGGAAGTTCGTGAAATTTTGGAATCAGGAGGGTTTCACCTAGCCAAATGGGCATCCAACCATAGCATCCAGGTTCCTAACACTGAGTCTAGCGAAGAAGTCACTCTCAAAACTGAGGAGCATAGTTCAGTGAAAACTCTTAGAATGCGTTGGGCACCTCAAGAGGATTTATTTAAATACCATCTTGAAGTGGATAGTTTCGCATCGCTAAAACCAACGAAACGTAATATGTTGTCCACAGCGTCTCGTTTGTTTGATCCACTTGGTTTGCTGTGTCCCATTATAACAAAAGCCAAAATGCAATTACAAGAGTTGTGGAGGCTTAAGATAAATTGGGATGAGGCCATTCTTATGAGTTTTCACACTGCATAGCAGAAGTTCACCCTGACATTGCGTGATTTGCATAAGATCAATTTGTGGCAAATAGAGTCGCTGAAAGCCAGGAGTTGTCAAATGGTGTTGTATGGCGTCATATTCCAACAGACGCCAATCTTGCTGACTTGGTATCGAGAGGAACTGATTTAAATGAACTTATGGATTCTTTATGGTTTAAAGGGCCTAGTTTTTTGATGAAAGAAAAAGACCAATGGCCACAGCTTCATCAGTTCCAGATAACGTTGACCTTGAAAACGTCTGAAGATAAAAACAAGTAAGAAAGCTACAGTCGAGTGTGCTCGACTGTAATATACCCGCTACCCAGCTGCTCGTACATCATTTATTTGCGGAACAAAAAAAAAACGGCTACAACGCTGCCGGCAGCGCTGCTTACAGCTATGGAAAACGTTAAGCTGAATAACTTCTGTGTTTATTATCCGATTGTTACCAAATTTTCAGAGATCATCTGGCTAGCTACAGTTATCATGTAATCCGAAAATGAATAATATGGCGTCAAAATTGCGCTAGTAATCAATGTTTTTTTTATTTACAGGGGCCGGAAGGGGGCGTGGCCAAAATCCAAAATAAACTTGATCAGCGTGCAATAATAACACATATTGTCACCAAATTTGGTAGTCCTAGCTCTTATAATAGCTGAGATCTAGATTTTCACACGGACAGACAGACGGACAGAAGGACATGGCTATATCGACTCGGCTGTTGATCCTGAGCTAGAATATATACACTTTATGGGGTCGGAGGTGTCTCCTTCTGCCTGTTACATACATTTTCGGTTTGAACAAAGTTATAATACCCTTCAACTCTATGAGTAGCGGGTATAAAAACGACCGATAGGTTCTATGGCATCTATACGATGTATCGGTCCGTACCAGCTCGTTCCGACTTATTTACAGCGGGCAGCAATAAGAAACATGTTTACAAAGTTTCATGAAGATAGCTCAAAAAGGGAGGCAAAAACATTTTTTTGGAGAAAATAGGAAAAGTTCGATCTCCCCCACCATGACACGCATGCATGCGGAATCGAACCTTGGACCCATTACCTAAGAGCTCCACCACTTCTCCATTCGGCCATTAAGCCATTACGCAAATCTTGCCAAAGTTACATTATGAGACCATTAGGAAATTCTTGAACGACAAAAACAAAGTCTGAATGCATGATGCTTGTTGTGGTTGCTATTTATTCTCATAACTTGAACATACAATTAAATAAAAAATAAAAATAAAAAAATATAAGAAAAAGCTGCACTCTAACAATCGCACACAGCTGAGTTAAGAGACTGTCACTTCTCCACTTGTTAACTAACTTCATTGTGAGCCATTAAAAAAATTTTAAATAAAATGCACGACCACCAATTATCGCATATTCAAAAATAAAAGTAAAAGTTTTAAAAAAAAAAAATAAAAAGAACAAGCTTAAGCGGCCTGAACTGGGAAACGAACCACGGGCCTGTCGGTTCAGGAATTCGTCGCTTTTCCACTAAGCTACTGACGCTGTTTTTCAACAACTGCAAAAATTTGCATTGTAAGGCATTCTTATTATTTCATGTACAAATAAAGAATTTGCGCTGCCGTCAGCGCTACTTACAGCTATGGAAAACGTTAAGCTGAATAATTTCTGTGTTTATTATCCGATTGTTACCATATTTTTAGAGATCATCTGGCTAGCTATAGTTATCATGTAAACCGAAAATACGCGTGTAGTTGGCTTCAAAGCACGACAAAGAGTCCCTCCGTTAATGAGAGTTGGCCACAGTCCGACCACACTCCCCGAATTCGGTTTTGGCAATTGCCGATCGTCTTACACTAAGAGACTAAAACTAAGACACTTCTTGTGCTCTCTTAACTACTAGCTTAACTACCTATTTTCTGTGAACTATTGTATTTCTATTTTGTTCTAATTGATGGAATGGCTCCAACATTGCGTAACCCATTATAATTCTTCTATAGTAACTCCATATTTCAAGAAATGCTCTTAATTCTTTAACTGTTTTTGGTTGGGGATAGTTGGCTATTGCTTCCACTTTTGCTGGATTTGTTTCTATTCCTTTATTGGAAATATAAAATCCCAGAAACTCTACTTTGCTTTAAAAAAAATCGCATTTATCTAGTTGACATTTAATATTAGCTGAATTTATCAAGATTTTTACAGTGTGTTTCTTCGTCCTGGCTAAAACTAACAGATTTTAACTATGTGTTCTCTGAGGATATCGTCTAGGGCGCGTTGATATATAGAGGGTGTGTTTTTGAGTCCGAAAGGTAGTAGTTAATTCATATTTTCCGTTATTTATGGAAAATACTGTTTTCTCTATGTCGCTCTCTTTTAAATGTATTTGGTGAAATCCACTCTTGAGGTTAAGGACGGAATGCAATTTGTTACTGCCTAGTTGTGCTAATACTGAGTAGATATCTGGTATGGGGAATTTGTCTGCTATTGTAACGCTCTTTAATTTTCTATATTTTTTTATATTTGAGGCGTCTAGTTTTTTAGGTAAAGTATATATATAAAGTATATATATTCTGACTCAGGATCACTAGTTGATCGATTGAGCCATGTCCGTCTGTCCGTCTGTCTGTTTGAACGTCTAGATCTCAGCTATTATAAAAGCTTGAGACATCAAATTTCATCATCATCAAATGAAAGTTCCTGTATACCATAGGTAAATCGAGTTTATTTTCAATTTTCGATGTCACGCCCACCGCCCACGCAAGTCGATAATTTACTATTATTAGGAAAAGTATTGAAGTGACTTTTCTGCTTTGGTATAAACATAGATAATTAGAATATAAATCTATTCTCAAAATTACAATCCGATCGAACATTTTCTTTACTTGTTTTAAAATAAAATTGTACTTTGAAGTGATCAAACTTTTCCTATTGTGCTTTGATTAAATTGATTTAAAATGGATTTTAAAGTCGAAGGTTTGTTTTTTTTTTATGTTGTTGCTTATAATAAACTTGAATGTCATTTTGCCATGTGAAAATATTTTGATTGAACTAATCATTTTGTGTATTTTGTGAACGTTTTTTTTATGTTTAGCTAAAGTTTTAGTTATATTCCCCCCAAAACCCACCAATGTGAGTATAATCTGTATTTTCTTTATTGTTTTAAGATAATAAAATCGTTGAGTTTTGCAGCCGTAAGTTTCCGTGTATTGTCATGAATAAAGAGTCTTATTATCTTATCTAACTTATTTTCAATATTAAATTTATGACGCTATCGACTACTATTCCTTTATGTTTGTGCTGCTGCTGTCTTTTTGTCATTTGTGTTTTGTGCTTAATTTAGTATATTAATTTTAAAGATTTTTATCTTTTTTGTGCATTTTTTCGATTTTGTTCTTTTAGGAGCTTTTTATAAGTGGGTGTTTTCACGCATGCATATTTTTGAGCTTTGGTGCACAGAAGAGGGCGTATGCAGAAAAAGCTCAGGCTGTGCTGAATTCAGTAATAATTAGCATTAAAAACAAGGGCTTTACAGTCGAGTTGACCGCGGTTGAAAAATGTATAGGTTAAATTTGCATAAAATATTACCACTTTTTGGGTTAAATACAATCGTGCGAAGAAAGCAGTTTTAAAACATTAATTCAATTGTCTTGACACTATAGAAATTATTATACGTAAGCGTCCTTTTTTTCCACCATAAATGGCTACAAGTATTTATCGTGGACGCTCTAAAATTGATTTTCCTAAGTCCTCTAAAAGGACTAAACGCCGCCGAATAACTCTGCTAGAAGAACGTGATGAGTCTGCTTCTTCTATTTTGCGATCATCCGACTAGAATGATATTGTAGCACTAAAACTCTTCTGGAAATATATTTCGCTTCCATTCCTATATTCTTAATGCATTGATTTTTGTTTTTCTGTGTTATTTCTTAAAAAAATTAAAGCATTTATACATATATTTCATGTAAAGAAATTGTAGCATGCTTTTAGGTGAATATTTTGGTTTTTGCCTTCCTGTGGGCGTAAATATTATCGATCAAGCCTATTTTTTACATTTTAACAATTCCTAATTTTTAAAGAGCTTACAGTGTCAATTTCAATTTTGCTATCACCACTAGAAGTATTTTTGGCCGCGACTCCATACAAGCCCAACCAGTGTGCAATGCCGTCAGACAGACATTGGCACAACAACAGTCCCAGTTTCAAACACAAATAAACTCGCTAGCTGCTCGGGTACAAAGTTTGCAGGTGGAAGCACCGCAAATCATCACGTACGAAAAGGTTACTGTGAATCCTGAGGTTAGGTGTGACTTACCACTAGACATAATCAAGTCCGTGCCAGAGTTCTCTGGCACCCAAGATGAGTATGTGGCCTGGAGGCAATCAGCCATATACGCTTATGACCTTTTCAGGCCTTATAACGGCAGCAGTGCGCACTACCAAGCTGTAGCTATCCTACGAAATAAAATTCGAACCGCAGCTGGAGCGTTTCTCGTGTCTCACAATACTGTACTGAATTTCGATGCCATTTTAACCAGGTTAGACTGCACGTATTCGGACATGACATCCCTACGCTTACTGAGGCAGGGATTGGAGATGGTCAGGCAAGGTGACCTGCCATTGATGCAGTACTATGACGAAGTCGAGAAAAAGTTGACGCTCGAAGATTGTGATGACACACGAGCAAGAGGAAGCTGACTTGCTCAACGCGGAAGTTAGAGCCGATGCCCTGCATGCTTTCACCTCGGGCCTCAAAAAGTCCCTCAGAGCTGTGGTTTTCCCGGCTCAACCTAAAGACTTGCCATCTGCACTGGCTCTGGCCAGAGAAGCGGAAGCAAGCATTGAGAGGAGTATGTTCGCAATTTCCTACGCCAAGGCCGTAGAGGAATGTGCACAAACGTCTGGAAACGGCAAGGGCCCCTTCCAGGGTAGACAGGGAAAAGACAACAGGGATGACAAAAGGGTAATTCTAAGGGTAATGCTAATGGTCAGACCAATAATAACAACCAGGCGCAGGCAACTCAACCTATGGAGGTCGATTCGTCCTCCAAGTTCAGGAAGCGCACTGAGTACAATAAGAACAACCCTAATGAGGCCAATGCCTCTAAGAGGAGAAATTCCTCGGACCGTTCGACATGTCCGATACGCCAACGCCTTAAAAATATTGTCCAAGAAACCCCCAAAGCTAAAGACCCTAAGACAAAAGACCCCAAGCAGGAGTATGAGAAGGCAGCAAAGGCTGCAGTCGAGGAAATCGAAAGTGACAATGAGTACGCTACAAGCGATGATTCATTAAATTTTTTAGGGAACGCTCCCGGTTGCCGTTCAATGAACGACGGTTGGCTGGGAGAACTTTAAAGATGTTAATTGACACCGGCGCGTCAAAAAAATACATAAGGCCCGTAAAGGAGCTAAAAAATGTAATCCCGGTCGCCAGCCCATTCTCGGTGAGCTCTATACATGGCTCCACCGAAATCAAACAAAAGTGCTTTATGAAGGTCTTCAAGCACACCTCTCCATTCTTACTATTGAATTCTCTTAACTCGTTCGACGCTATTATAGTCTTAGACCTGTTAACACAGGCCGGAGTCAAGTTGAACCTAGCTGAGGACTCTTTAGAGTATCAGGGCATTTGTGAGAAACTTCACTATTTTAGCTGCCCTAGTGTAAACTTCACTGACGTGAATGACATTGTGGTGCCTGCCTCCAATAAAAAGGAGTTCAAGGACAGAATTTTGAGAAGGATTTTGCCTTCTCTACTTCACATGAAGCTCTCCCTTTCAACACCGCTGTCACTCCCACAATTCGTACAGTAGACAACGAACCAGTGTACTCAAGAGTGAAGTCAAACAATTTCCAAAGGATGGCATTATCAGGCCATCAAGGTCACCCTATAACAGCCCGACGTGGGTTGTTGACAAAGAGGGCACTGACGCTTTCGGTAACCCGAACAAGACTTAAGAAAGCCAAATGAGCGCACTATCTCAGACCGTTACCCTATGCCTAGCATCCCCATGATTCTAGCGAATCTAGACAAGGCAAAATTCTTCACCACCCTTGATCTTAAATCAGGGTATCACCAAATATACCTCGCGGAACATGACCGTGAGAAGACGTCGTTCTCGGTAAATGACAGCAAATACGAATTTTGTCGTCTACCGCTCGGCTTGAGAAATGCAAGCAGCATTTTTCAAAGAACCTTAGACGATGTACTAAAAGAACAAAGTGGGAAAATATGTTACGTCTATGTAGATGAAGTAATAATTTTCTCAGAAAACAAGTCCGACCATGTCTGCCACATCGATGCGGTGCTGAAGTTCCTAATAGATGCCAATATGAGAGTAAGCCAGAAGAAAACTAGGTTCTTTAAAGAAAGTGTAGAATACCTCGACTTTATAGTCAGTAAGGACGGAACTAAATCCGATCCGGAAAAGGTAAGGGCCATTCAATACCCTGAACCAGATAGCGTTTACAAAGTTAGTTCTTTCCTTGGATTAGCCAGCAACTACAGAGTCTTTATCAAAGACATTGCTGCCATAGTTCGTCCGATTACAGATATCCTTAAAGGGGAAAATGGTTCGGTGAGTAGACATATGTCTAAAAAGATTCATGTTGAGTTTAATGAAACTAAACGTAACGCATTTCAAAAGAATTCTAGCATCTGAGGATGTTATACTCAAATACCCCGGCTTTAAAAAGCCTTTTGACCTTACCACAGATGCTTCGGAAAGTGGCATCGGTGCAATCCTATCAAAAGAGCCCGAGCAGAACTATGCTACAAACGAAAGGGAATTGCTGGCGATTGTATGGGCCCTAGGTAAGATGCAGAACTTCCTGTATGGATCTAGGGATATCAATATATTTACCAACCACCAACTTCTCACTTTTGCTGTTGCCGACAGGAACAAAAATGACTAGATTAAGAGGTAGAAATCTTACATAGACCAGCATAATGCCAAGGTTTTCTACCAACCCGACAATGAAAATTTCGTGGCAGACGCCCTCTCTAGGCAGAATTTGAATGCCTTACAAAGCGAACCCAAATAAGACGCTGCGACCATTTACAGCGAGCTCTCCCTGACCTACATGGTCGAAACCACAGACAAACCTTTAAATTGCTTCAGAAACCAGATTATTCTGGAGGCAGCACGTTTTTCGCTCAAGCGAAACCTAGTCCTGTTTCGAAGCAAATCTCGTAACTTAATCAGTTTTACTGACAAGAGTTGCCTGTTAAAAACCCTCAAAGAAGTTGTTAATCCTGACGTCGTAAACGCTATTTATTGCGACTTGCCCACACTAACAAGCTTCCAACACGACCTCATCACGCACTTCCCTGCAACCCAATTTCGTCACTGTGAGAATGTCGTGTTAGATATAACCGACAAAAACGAACAGCTTGAAATCGTCACTGCTGAGCACAACCGTGCTTACAGAGCCGCTCAGGAAAATGTTAAACAAGTCCTTCGGGATTATTATTTTCCTAAAATGGGCAGTTTAGCAAAGGAAGTGGTAGCTAATTGTAGGGTCTGCACCCAAGCAAAGTATGACCGGCACCCGAAAAAGCAAGAGCTCGGGGAAACGCCTATACCCAGTTATACAGGTGAAATGGTGCATATTGTCATATTCGCAACTAACAGGAAGCTATTCCTGACGTGCATTGACAAATTTTCTAAATTTGCCATAGTGCAACCAGTGGTGTCTAGAACAACAGTGGACATCACAGCACCCCTGTAGCAGATTATTAACCTTTTTTTCCCAATATAAAAACGATCTATTGTAACAATGAGCCCGCATTCAACTCAGAAACTGTCACCTCAATGCTCAAGAACAGCTTCGGCATGGACATAGTGTATGCGCCCCCACTGCACAACTCGTCCAATGGCCAAGTTGAACGGTTCCACAGCACATTGGCCGAAATCGCCAGATGCCTGAAGTTGGACAAAAAGACAAATGACACAGTAGAACTAATCCTGAGGGCAACGATAGAATATAACAAAACCGTGCACTCAGTTACTCGTGAGAGACCAATTGAGGTGGCCCACGAGCGCTGCCTAGAAATCAAGGCAAGATTAGTAAAGGCACAGCAAGACAGCATCGGAAAATGCAACCCATCCCGACAAAACCGTGTGTTTGAGGTGGTAGAACACGTGTTTGTAAAAAACAACAAGAGGTTAGGAAATAAACTGACCCTACTATGCACTGAACAAAAAGCGTGCACTTTTTGTTGACCTGGGAACGTCTGTTCTTATTAAGGGGAGGGTGGTCCACAAGGACAATCTCAAGTAGGTATTCCCTTTACAGTTGGGTAGTAAGTTATGTTAAGGAAAACCCGAGCACTGTAGTATCACCTTGTCTTTAATTTCCAGGTTCACCCTTATGATGTTTATGTCCTTGGTAGTAGAGAATGCTCGGATCACCGACTTTTCGCATGCCAACTACATTCCTCTGTTAGATGGGGATGCGCTGGTGTTTAAACAGCGTGACCTCTTGAAACATTCGAGTAACCTCTCCGAGTACGCTAGTATGATAGACGAAACACAGAAACTGTCCGAGTCCTTTCCCCATAAATATCAATGTAATCTTAAAACACTAAGAAAAAAAAAACCATTGAAAAGAAATGCTCTAATATAAATTCATTACCCTACTTTGGAAATTTGTATCTAAAATGAAAAATGAAAACGATATACCCGAATCGAAACTGAAACACTAAATTGAATTGAAAATTAATTAACTATTAAGCTACACTATTATGTTGCAACACACTATTGCACTACCCCATTATACCATCATGCTAGAACAATTAACAGTATTTAACATTGTTGATATATTATAATGTTTAACTAATATATTTCTTCGGATGAAAATAGTCTGAGCTTGCATATCAGCCTATATGTCTAGGGATTTCCTTTTAATTTCGCCAAGAGGAAATCATGGTAGGGCGGGTAAAGAAGGCGGGCTGCACCAACACCTATAGCAGCCTCGTCATTATTTTAATGGCGTCAGTAAACTTATAACCTGTATCCTTGATCTGAAAAAAGGCAACGGGACTAAAAGTTTTTTTTTGTAAAACTACCAATTGTTCTCTATATATCTTAACACCTTTTCTATTCATTAAACTCCCCAGCCGGATGATGACTAGCCGCATCCAGGGTCCCCTCCAACTAGAGAATGAGACATTAGCAGTTGTATAATAGAAGCCAACTCGAATCTGTCAAGTAATTAAGAAAAGGGGCTGTGGACAAAATATTAAAAACAAATTTTTTCTTTCTTTATTTGAAATGTGTAACAAAGCAATGCGCGTGTGCCAGGCACTTGCCTTGGCAACAACAAAACGCTACCTTGTTTACACACACTCACATACACAACATTAACAAAACTCAGCATCCCAGCCTTTTGCAGCAACAAAACCCTTACACATGCATGCTCGCATACGTCACACACAGTCATTCTGGAAATGGACCAGGCGCTGGGCATGCAAAATTTCCTATTACCACATTTCACAGGCAGCGCATACAAACGCAAGCGAGCAAGTGCATACATAGCACACATACATTGGAACGATCACTGCGCGCGGATATACGCACGTGCGCTGTCATTGTGCGACTGAATCAATGTTGCTTTGCGCTGCTTCGAGTTCTGTACAGGCAGAGGGCCGAGCGCAAAGCAGCGCTACGTCTGTGGTTCTGCGTTTGTAAAAAAACAGCTGGGCTGGATGCTCTGTACACGCCATATGACAAGTCTATTATAGTTCTTTTGTTACTGGTATTACCTTATTCATAAAATTAAGTTTAGCGTGTCCAATTAATTTCTGTTTCTTAACTTTGTTTTAACGAGGTTCATTTGGCGTTCATTTTTGCGTTCCTCATCGGCGTTTGACCACGGTAAAGACATTAAAATTATGCCGAATGCGCAAGAAGAGTTATTATACCTACCAGCTTAAAAGTGCCAAAGGGTTGCAGGTTATCATTAAAGGAATAGAATCATCAGTGACCCCATCCGAAATTACCGAGGCTCTAAAGCAGAAAAACTTCAACGCAAAAACGGTGATCAACTTTCTTAACAGGAAGAAAGAGCCGCATCCACTCTTTAAAGTCGAACTCGAGCCATCGAGTCAAAAAATCAGCAAAAATGAAGTACATCCTATTTATTTTAATTTTATTTTTATTTATTTAACTTAATTTAAAGTCAACTAATAGCAGTCGACGTAAAAGTTACAGAGAAACTACTTAACAAAAGCAGTTTTGATTAAAGCTAAGAAAATTAATTTTATGCATGAATTTAAAAATTTTAATTTTTAAAGAAATTTTAAAACGGAAAATAAAATATTTTAATTGTAAAATTTAATACATTATAATTTAATTTAATTCCGGGGAAAAAAACAAAAATTCTAGCCGATCCAACATTTCTTGCAATGGATTGGGGAAAACCCAGAAAAACCCAATCAGATCAGAAAAGTTAATATTAGTTATTAGTATGAAGTGTTAATGAGTTAAGAATAGAAATTTTTATATTAGAAAGAGAGGACTCTAAGTTGAAAAGTCTAAAAAGTTTATTATATTGATCGCAGAGAAGACGGAAAGGGTCATGCAAGCTATAATTACTAGAGCAAAAGTCTAATGACAATGGCTGAAAATTACGGGTAACTCTAGAAGGAACACTAAAGTTAAGTTGCCTGAGTAAGAAAGGGGAATCGACCTCAAATCTTATAAGTTTTATGATACACAAGACACTTAACATAATACGACGGTTAGCTAAAGAAGGAACGCTAATTAAAAGAAGCCGATTATGATAAGGTGGTAAATCTACTCCTGGAACCCAGTTGAAACTACGTAAAGCGAAAAGAAGAAACTGCTTTTGAACAGACTCAATTCTGTCTTGATAAATTTGGAACCGCGGGGACTACACGCAAGAACCATATTCAAGAATTGGACGTAGAAGAGAAGTAAAAAGTAACTTGGTTGTAAAGGGATCATTAAATTCTTTGGCTCATCTTTTAATGAAACCAAGTTCACGAAAAGCCTTGTTAACAGTGTGTGTAACGTGTCGATCAAATTTCAATTTCTGATCAAAGAGAATACCTAGATCATTTACTTCAGATATTCTTAAAAGTTGAGTTAAATTAAAGGAGTAGTTCATGACGTGATGGTTTAGGTCATTAATAACAAGTAAGAAAGCTACAGTCGAGTGTGCTCGACTGTAATATACCCGCTACCCAGCTGCTCGTACATCATTTATTTGCGGAACAAAAAAACGGCTACAATCATATTTTGACCGTAAAAGGCTATGGACTATTTATGCAAAGTCAAAATATAAAACAAAAAAAAAAAAACATTTTTGCACACATTTAATTTTTGATGCGGGCGGGACTCGAACCCGTAAATGCATAATAGTACTGTTCGTTTTGCAGTCCACAACTTAACCCATTTCACCACCGTACACGCACACACGATTCGGCACAATGCTGCAAGCAGCGCTGCCGGCACCGCTGCTTACAGCTATGGAAAACGTTAAGCTGAATAACTTCTGTGTTTATTATCCGATTGTTACCAAATTATCAATCAGAGATCATCTGGCTAGATATAGTTATCATGTAAACCGAAAATGAACAATATGGCATAAAAATTGCGCTTGTAATCAATGTTTTTTCGATTTACGGGGCGGAAGGGGGCGTGGCCAAAATCCTAAATAAACTTGATCAGCGTGCAATAATAACACATATTGTCACCAAATTTGGTAGTCCTAGCTCTTATAATAAGATCTAGATTTTCACACGGACAGACAGACGGACAGACGGACATGGCTATATCGGCTCGGCTATTGATCCTGAGCCAGAATATATATACTTTATGGGGTCGGAGGTGTCTCCTTCTGCCTGTTACATACATTTTCGGTTTGAACAAAGTTATAATACCCTTCTACTCTATGAGTAGTGGGTATAAAAAGGTTAAAAAGTAGAGGGCCAAGATGACTACCCTGAGGAACCCTAGATGTAACAAATATAAGCTTAGATTGGCAAGAGTTAAAAAGGATTCTTTGCGTCCTCTTAGTTAAATAATTAGATATCCACAAAATAAGTTTTTCAGGAAAACCAATGAGATCTAATTTATGAAGCAAAAAGTTATGATTAACGGAGTAAAATGCTTTACTGAAATCAGTGTAGACCACATCAGTTTGCATTTTCCTCCGAAATCCTTTGGTTATAATTGAGGAAAACTCAAAAAGATTAGTAGTTGTGGATCTAAATTTGACAAATCCATGCTGATAAGGGGAAAGAACGGACTTACACATATATGTTAATTGTGCAGTCAAGATTTTTTTTAAAAATTTAAGGAATAGCGGATAATTTAGAGATACACCAATAATTCTTCACATCTTGGTTAGAGCCACATTTATGAAGATATACATATATATATATAGGCGGAAAGTAACTCGTGGCTACGGACAAATCAAGCAACTTAAATATAGGCTTACAAATGGTAACAGCACAGAATCTAAGTATATATGCTGGAACACCATCAGGACCGGGAGAAAATACAGGCTTAGAGGATTTAAGATAGCTTAGTAAAGAGATTTCGTTAATAGAAGGGCAAAAAAAAAGGAGTTAGAATTATTTAAAGAATACGGATAAGATTGCATAGTATAGTTCAGTGGAGTAAGTAGATTGAAAAAAGTCCGCAAACAAATCGGCAGCAGTCTAATCATTAGTCGCTTTATGATTTTCAAAAAAAAGATTAGATGGGAATTTATTAGTTTTACGTTTCAAATTAACAAAGTTATAAAACTGCTTAGGATCTTGGGCAAACTGAAGGCGACAACGATTCAAGTAATCATTGTAGCAGCGTGTATTTAGAGAAAAAAAAAGTTAGCTCTAACAACGATATAACGAGAATAGTCAGAAGGACTTCCAGTAGATTTAAACTTTTTAAAATATCTGGATTTCAAATTTTTTAAAACCATCAATTCACCTGAAAACCAAGGTGGCCTATCACACTTAACTGGGTAAGCATTAGGAACACATTGATCAAAAAACGAATTGATAGATTTATAAAAATATGAGATACAAATATCCAAATCTGAACACAAATAAAAAGTAGACCAATCATGATTTAAAATCAAATTGTTAAGCTTAATGAAATTAGTCTTGCGAAAGCAGCGAGATTTTAATTTGGAAAGAGAATTTGCAGTTTGCACAAGAGTAGGCAATTTTAATGACAAGTCTAATGTAGGATGGTAAGGATCTTCAGGTAAAATTAAAGGATCACTTCTAGAAATAGTGTTTTGCAACATTACATCAGATGAAAAGATAAGATCAAGCATTCTACCATTTAGGTTAGGAATTAGTTAGTTAGTTAAAATAATGAAAGTTCAGAAAGTCCTATAAGAAATTTATTAAAGCTAGAGGGAACCAAGAAATCTGATTGAGAGGTCCATGCAACTTCTGGTAAATTAAAATCACCAAAAACTAAAAGAATATCTCTATCAGATAGCTTGGATGCAACAGACTGGATAGAGGAAAGATGTTCAAGGTAGATGGAAACATCTGAAGAAGGGGGAATATAAGAACAAGTAATGTATATTGAAATTTGACACACTGACACTTTAACACAGATAAATTCTGGGCAAACAATTAACAGTTGTTCAACAGATAAATCAGACCTAGCAGCTATAAGCACGCCTCCACCAGTTCGACCTAAACGGTCGCATCTGAAGGAAGTGTACTTATCTGTAAAAATTGAGCTACTAAGTACATCTGGTTTCAACCAAGTTTCAGTAAATATTAAAATATTTTAGTAAATATCGGATAGCCTTTTTTATTTAGTAGTCAATTGAAGTTTTTAGGCTCGTTTATTTTAATTTCACAATGCGCGTCCGTACAATTCTGCGTTGCTTGGAAAAGTGAAGTGCGTCACTTCTCCTCTCTCTTTACTCCTCTTGTTCTCGCTAGAGGCCGCTTAGTGAACTGTTTAACCTACAATAATTACAATAGATGGCGTTGAGCCACGCTCGACAAACTAAACGATACATACTATTACACAAAGTCTTACATACTAATTATAACTACACGTACTACATATTACTACAACTCGGCCGTTCTGACATTGAGGATCTCCTGATACTCGTTGATTTGCTTCTTGATACAATATTGCTTTGAACATACTTACTTATAATTCTATTGTTCACAAGTTTATTTTTATCTTTTTCTACACTTATATTATCATTTAAATTTACATTATCACTTTCTTTATTAACATCATTTTTTAGAGTAACATCGATTTTTTCTTCGTTGTCCTCATCATTTTCTTCACTTAGCTCATTTTCCGACATTGCAACACTTTTTGAATTGATCCATTGTTTAAGATTATGTATAGCCCAAATTCCTGAATACGGTATTTGTGACTGTTGAAAATTTTCCACGTCTTAAATTAAGTATCGATCATTGTCTAAGACTTTTGACACTACGTATGGTCCTTTAAATTTTGGTATAAGTTTACTAGATGCGCCTTGCAAGGAATTAAAATTTTTTACTACTACATAATCGCCTACCGAAAAGACTTTAGGTTTTTGGCGTTTTGCATTTGCATAGGAATTATTATATGCTTGACCTTTTTCTTGGCTTATCTGGGCATTTCGGCTAATTTCTTCTAAGTTTCTTATCGTTTGGTTATTTGGATCTATGACGTTCTCTTTCAGACTATCGACACTGTTTCCTTTCTATTTTACCCTAAAAAGCATTACGCTTGGACATTCATTTGTACTTCTATTTCTTGTATTATTCACTGTGTATTCCACTTTGTACAGAACTTTATGCCACGCCTCATTATTTTCTGTATCTATTATTTTAGCTATCATCGGACCTAAATCCCTATTTACTCTTTCTACTTGTCTAGCTTGTGGAGACGCTGTAGCTACTTTAATGTGATTAACGTTATTTTCTTTTAGAAAGTCTTCGAATTCGTTAAAAGTGAAAGAACTGCCTCGATCAGATATTTAATTTTTAGGCCTATTATATGCAATAAAATAGTTATTTAAAGCTTCAATTGCTTTCTTTGAACTTGTCGTTTTGGTTGGGTATATTTTAACAAACCTCGTACACGCATCTATTACTACCAGTATATGTCTCTTTTTCGTATCTTTACTATTGATAGGTCCATAGTGGTCAACATGTAACACTTAAAATGGATCACTGCCTTTTGGAATCGAGAGTAAAAACCCCTCTACTCTACCCGACTTATTGGAAAACGCAATACACTTGAGACAATTGTTAATGTGATCTGTTACTTTTCTTCGTACGTTCGGAATCCAATAAGTATTCGTAATCGATTCCACCACTTTGTCAACCCCTACATGTCCCATCTCATCATGATACTTAAAAAACACATTGGTTTCCATTGACATTGGCACATAAAACATTAACCTCTGACGTTTTTTTCTATAAACGACACCATTGCGCATTTCATAATATTCACTTTCCTGTTCAGACAATTTATTTTTTATATTTCTAATATTTGCATCCTTTCCCTGGCATATTATTAAGTTTTCTTCAAACGTGTTTGTTTCTATTATCATTATACTATTACTTCTACTTAATGCATCCACATGCTGCATTCTTTTTCCTGACCTATGTTCAAGAACGTAATCATAATTTTGTAGCTCGAGAGCCCACCTTGCAATTCGTGGATTTAATTCTTTTTTGTTTAAAGTTAACGTAAGCGAATTGCAATCTGTTACTATTTTAAAATTAATGCCTTGTAAATAGACTCGAAACCTTTTCAACGCGTTGACTATTGCAAGTGCTTCTACCAGTTTTTCCTTAAGCATATTGAAAGCTCTTATCTCTTTCTCTCCGAACATGAATTTTTTATCTTTTCTTGTAAGATCATATAATGGTTTTGCCACTAGAGCGAAATCCTGAATGAATCTTCTAAAATAAGAGCATAGACCAATATAACTTTGTACTTCATGAACCTTGGTTGGAACCGGAAACGATTTAATGGCTTCTATAGCTGACTCGTTTCCTTTTATGCCTTCACCTGTTACTGTGTAGCCTAAATAATCTATAAACGACTTCAAAAACTCACACTTGTCTTGTCTAAGTTCTAAATTATTTTCTACTAAGCATTGAAAAACTTCTTTCAGGATATTAAAATGTTCTTCTAGTCCTTCTGTAGCAATCATTATATCATCAAGATATAGAATAACTTTGCCTTCTCGTACCATATCTTCGAATATTTTATTTATAAATCTTTGAAACGTAGAAGGAGCGTTTGTCAACCCGAACGGCATTCGAAGATATTCGAATTGTCCTAATGGTGTTATAAATGACGTATACTTTGTAGAATCACTATCCATAAAAACATGATTAAAGCCACTCTTTAAATCTAACTTTGAAAATAACTTTTTATTTACTAACCTAACTAACAAATCATCTATCAGTGGTATGGGATAACTATCTTTTGACGTAACTTTATTTAAACGGCGGTAATCTACACACATCCTTAATTCCCCTGTCTTCTTTTTAACAAGCACTATCGGTGAAACATATTCTGACTCACTTGGCCGTATATATCCCTTAGCCATATTCTCATCTAGTATCCTTTGTACCTCTGCCTTTTTAGCGTACGATAGTCGTCGAGGGGGGCATCGAAACGGTTTTTCGCTATCAACAATAATTTTCATATACCTTTTAATTTTGGGTTCAACTGGCCTAATAGGTTTAACATAATAATTCTCAAACAGATTCTCTAATCTCTTCGTGTTCACATTATTCATCTCTTCTCCCACCTTGTATTATTTTTTATTTTCAGAGTGATCGATGTATCAGCAACATTTGCGTTTCGAAACTTTCTTCTTTTATCTCATTTTTTATTCCGTTCATGCTCATTTTTCTTTGACGTTCGTCCTCATTGTTTCGATATCTTTCTGCTTCAACGTTTTCACTTAGCATATCTTTTACATTGTCTATCTTTTCTCGAAATTGCATTTTATTTACTTTATCTTTACTCTGAGTCTCTCCTATATTGTTATGTCTTCGATTTTCTGCACTACTTTTGCTTTGCATATTAGCTAATTGTCCTCTACCTTGTATGTCTTTTAATTTGCCTTTACTTTTAATTTTATTCACATTGTTTTGTCTTTGTTCTTTTACATTTTCTTCGCTTTGTACATCTCCTAACTTTTCTTTACTTTGCATGTCTTTTAATTTGTCTTTACTTTTAATTTCATTCACGTTGCTTTGTCTTCGTTCTTTTACATTACTTTTACTTTGCACATCTTCTAACTTTTCTTTACTTTGCATGTCTTTTAATTTGTCTTTACTTTTAACTTCATTCACGTTGCTTTGTCTTTGTTTTTTAACATTACTTTTACTTTGCACATACTCATTGCTTATATTCTCACCAACCTGAATTAACTTATAATTACTCATATTAAAAAAATCTCTGCCTAAAACCACTGGGTGCCTTATGGAATCATTACTCACAACAAAAGATTCAATAGTTATTACTTTATTTAAATTTTTAAACAAACACGTAATTTTTCCAAGTACATTCAATGTACTTTCATTAATACCAAAATAAGTATTTGCCGATTCATTGTGGCTTAACTGTAATTCTTTAGGAATTGTAGATCTTCTTAAAATTGTTATCGGACTCCCTGAATCTAAGAGGCACCCTATGGAGACAAAATTTGACTTACAATTATTTGCACCACAGAAACTTATATCAAAGTATCTTACATAATTGTCCTTTGCTGTTGCCTTCTTGTATAGTGAACATTCTCTAGCCAAATGTCCCTCTTTGCCGCACGCATAGCACGCTCCATCTGGAGGCTTCGGCTTTCGGCACTCTGCAGCTATAAACATTTAACAACCCTCTGGTCCGGGGTCGAAGTCTTTGGAACTGCTCCAGACTGACTTTTTCTCTACAAGATTGCCTCTCCTTCCGAATCGAATTTGCATTTGTGAAAAAATGTCATCTATGTCTCCTGACAACAGTGAGGGTTGTGACAACAGCCAATAGTTTGCTTTTCCTTTGGCACGAGCACAAATAAGCGGGCGCATAATATCGTCACTGATATTGAATACCGCTCGCACATTTTTAGCCACTGTCAACCACTCATTTACATTTCTTTCTCCGTCATATTTAGGCATAAATTCTTTGACAGTGTTGAAATCAACATTGCTAGGTTGTGTCGTAGCTTTTACATTATTATTGTCATTTGCTTTGCAAAAACGAACAGCATCCAATGTATTGTTCACAAATGAACTTGCACCGTGAGCGATTTCTTCAGTGTTGCCAGCTTCGCTCATTAGGTGATCGTTGCCAGCTTGTTGACTTTCAATTTCATCACGAAGTGTATTGACGTCGTCAATATTGCTCACTGTTGCCATCTCGCTGTTTTCGTCGTCTGCCTGTTCCGTTATTCCGTCGTAAGGCGCTCCGCTGCCCGGCAAAGCGGTAGTTTTGCTGCTTAGGGGTGCTTTGCCACGCAGACTTGCTCCACTTGCACTTGTTGACGGTAGCATACTGTGATGATACTGTTGAATTTGCAACACTAATGCCGATTTGCTGCCTTTGGTTGGTAATTTAAGCTTTTCGCACCACAACTTTAAATCGTGTAAACTTAAGTCATTCAAATCGCCGCTTAAATTTTGTATGTCCATATCATCCATAATAGTTTTAAAAAACTTTGACTAAATATAAGCGTAGATTCACGACCACTTCTGAATTTTAGTAGATATCGGATAGCCTTTTTTATTTAGTAGTCAATTGAAGTTTTTATTTTAGGCTCGTTTATTTTAATTTCACAATGCGCGTCCGTACAATTCTGCGTTGCTTGGAAAAGTGAAGTGCGTCACTTCTCCTCTCTCTTTACTCCTCTTGTTCTCGCTAGAGGCCGCTTAGTGAACTACAACTGTTTAACCTACAATAATTACAATAGACAGCGTTGAGCCACGATCGACAAACTAAACGATACATACTATTACACAGAGTCTTACATACTAATTATAACTACACGTACTACATATTACTACAATATGGTAATTAAAAGAGACACAATCAATAAACAATTTGGAGAGTTTAGTGTTTAGTCCTCTAACATTTTGATAAGCAATAAAAAGAGAAGATGGATTTAGTTTTTTGATGTTCCACTCGAAGACGAGACACTGGAAACTACTGGCAAAGAAACTGAGGGACGAGTTTTTTGTTTAGGAGTATACTCCTTAACAATTAAATCAGACTTTTTTAAAGCTCTCTGCAGGAATATTAATTTTGAACGATGCAATGTCTCGTGCATAGTTAAATTTAAATTTCTCAACAATAAGGTTCGTTATAAAAGAATTCAATCTTGGATTGAATGAATGCTTGCACATCTTCAATTGAAGTATCGGGGGCCAAGCGAGAAACAAAAATAACTTTCTTTGGCTTAACGGCGACAAGGGACTTAGTTATGTTTGGAGGCATAACTACAGAAGAGCTGCAACCAGTGTTATTTACTATACTCCTAGACACAGGCGAAGTAGGAGAAGTGACGACCACAATAGGTGGATCAATGAAACTAACCGTGGAGGCTTGAGGGAAAATAGGCGAGACAGCGAGAGGAGTGTTCGCATGAGATAACGGAGTTTAAGGAGTTGATGGAAGAACTGACACAAGCGGAGGGTCCTCTAGAGAATTAAGGTTATTCAGTTGGGATTCTAGTTCAATGAACTCCGAATGCAACTTAGAAAACGAAGCCCGCAAACGAGCAACGTTCAATTTGGTCTGCCTCAGGGTCTTACATACGTTAAGTTCACCTACGCGACAACCTTCACATGATCACTTAAGGCCAATTTTGCTATTAATAGCATCTTTTATACGGCCGGTAAGGCCAATGCACTTAACGTGAAAAACGTTATCGCAGAGCAAGCAATCAACAAAATCTGACTTAGAGTCAGCAGAGGATTTGCAGTTTCTAGTCGAGCACGACAACATCTTCATAGAAATGAATGTACTTCAAAAAACGTAGGAAACACCAAAAAAAAAAATATTAAAGTAGGAAAGAAATTTAAAAAATAAAAATAATAAAAACAAAAAGCTGCAAAGAACTGTTAGAGAGACAAAGTAAACGGGAGAAGCGATAAGAACAGACGCACAATGCAAACGCAGTAAACTCGAGGTAAGTAAGCTAAGCTAAAAACTACAACAGCAACGCTACGGTAAGAGTAAACACTCAACACACGCGTAACAAGCTCAAAGAGCGTAAGTAAAAACGTGAGAGCGGGAGAGTGTGGAAGAGTAGACTCAAAACAAAAACATCAATTGACGCCAAAGACGCGCAAGTTGATAATTGTGTAAATTGTGTAAATTTAGTAAAATTGCAAAGCACCAGGGGTAACACGAAGTGTTATGAACACGCACCGGGTTAGCACAAACTAAAATACCCCAAAGTAAATTAAAACCGCAAATTATTTGCAAAGATTAGGCGGAAAAAAAATAAACAATATTGAGAGTAAAGGTCAACACAACCGATCACCAGAAAGTCACTCAAAATCACTCGAAATTATAAAATACAGTTTTTACTACACCGAAGAATAACCGTCGAAGAGCCACACAAGCGCTAATGTAGAACCAGAACACCTTTATTCAAATGCTCGTTTTTTCTTAAACAAAATAATGACTTCTTTAATAATAGCAACCTGGAACGCTAATGGCGTTTCGCGGCAAAAACTAGAACTTACTCAGTTCTGAGCCGACAGAAACATTGATATTATGCTACTCTCAGAGACTCACCTTTCTTAAAAGTACTATTTTCAGATATCAGAATGCAAATTTTACTTTACTTCATAGAGGCACTGGCTCACTTATACGATCGCGAAGTAAACAGCATTTTCTTAGTAACTTCCAAGAAGACCAACTAGCCAAGTATCTTCCTCTATAAGCCTCCAATGTTATAACGGTGCTCTCACTCTGGCTGCTGTCTATTGCCCACCCCCCTTCATAATATCTGAGGACAAATTCACATCACTTTTCGACTCGCTCGGTAAAAGGTTTGTTGTAGCTTGCGATTGGAATGCCAAGCACACGTACTGAGGATCCCGGATAGCGATCCCTAAAGGAAAACAGCTGTACAACGCAATCATTAAACCGCAAAGCAAGCTTAATTATGTTTCTCCAGGTTATTGACTTTGCCATCACCAAAAGGATATCCCAATCAATAATTACAGCTGAGGCACCAGAACTTTCATCTGATCACTGTCCGCTGCTCTTTTATATGTTGTACCAGCTGCAACACATCGAGCGGCCATATAGGCTCACAAGCACAGGACCAACTGGGAGAGGTACAAAAAATATGTTTGTTCCCATACCTACTTTTCAAGCCCCTTGGAAACCGAGAAAGACATTGATGAGTTTGCTGGTGACCTAGAATCAAGTCTAGTTCCAGCATCAAAAGTGTCAACTCCACAAGATATCCACGCAAGTAGTATAAAGTTTAACACGACAAGTCGAGATACTGAACTGCTTGTACTTGAGGGAGTGGCAGGAGCACAGATCACCTGTCGCAAAGAGTAGACTAAAAGCAGCTTCTCGCAGACTTACTTGCTTATGAAAGAAGATGCGGACTCACAACTACGCTACATCGAGAGTCTCACGCCCACCAGCACAAAGAACTCATTGTGGAAAGCCCACAGGAATCTACAGGCACCAACAGAAACTGTTGTACCCCTCTGTATGTCTACCGGAAACTAGGCTCGTAGTGACATGGAAACAGCAAGATCATCTCAAAATGTATTCCAACCAAATTCAGCCGCTAACTCATTTACTCTCCCAAAACAATGACAAAACAATGCCGTCATCATACAGGCCAATAACCTTAATTACTTTGTAGAGGTATGATATATATCCCCCTTGAGTAAAACGCACAACTCAGTTTCTCTCTTTAATTTATTCACACTTGACGCTAATAGCAAAAGCCTTTGACTGACTGTCTCTCCGTTTGCGATCTGCCTCTTCGCATGTTGCTAGGGAGCCGATGTTGCGAAACAGCCAGATTACCACCCGGAAGCGAACGACAACTTACGCATAATGTTTATATACAATGTTGATATAACAAACTTATATACAATGTGAATGCATACTATTAGTCTACTACAATTCGGCCATCCACCCTCTTAAGATCCGCTGATCTTGTCGAAATTTTCAACTTATAGCTACGAGGGTCGTTTGATAAGACCGTGACTTTTTGTATTTGCCGCGCACCTGCTCTAAATACAACACTGCTCCTGTCAGCAGTTATCGATTAACAGCTGACTGTAAAATTTTGAGAAAGCTGCGTTTTTTGGTTTGCGTTTTATAGGCATTGAAAGCAGACGATCTCGTGAATTTTAACGAAAATGGAAAAAAGTGAATTTCGTGTGCTAATTAAGCATTATTTTTTGCGTAAAAAATCCATCACCGAAACCAAGGAAAGACTTGATAAATATTATGGGGACTCTGCACCATCAATTTCAATGGTTAAGAAATGGTTTACTGAGTTCCGTTGTGGTCGTACCAGTACAAGTGATGCCGAACGTTCAGGTCGCCCAAAAGAGGTCGTCATGCCAGAAATCGTCGACAAAATCCATGGAATGATATTGGATGATCGGAGAATGAAAGTGCGTGAGGTAGCTGAGGCTGTAGGCATCTCAACTGAACGGGTACATCACATTTTACATGAATATTTGGACATGAAAAAGCTTTCCGCGCGATGGGTGCCGCGATTGCTCACACACGACCATAAGCGCAACCGTGTGACCATTTCAAAGGAGTGTTTGGCGATGTTCAACCGCAATCCAAACGAATTTTTGCGCCGTTTCGTTACCGTAGACGAAACATGGATCCACCACACCACACCAGAGACCAAAGAACAATCAAGACAGTGGGTTTCTCCGGGTGAACGTGCACCAAAGAAGGCCAAGGTGGGTCTGTCGGCCAACAAGGTCATGGCCACAGTTTTTTGGGATGCACAAGGTATCATTCACATCGATTACCTTGAAAAGGGTAAAACGATCACCGGCGAATATTATTCAGAGCTTTTGGACAGATTCGATATTGATTTGAAGCAGAAACGACCGCATTTGGCGAAAAAAAGTGCTGTTCCATCAGGACAATGCACGGGTGCACACGTGTGTAGTCAGCATGGCAAAATTTCATAAATTGGGCTACGAACTGCTACCCCATCCAGCATATTCTCCAGATTTAGCCCCCTGTGACTATTTTTTGTTTCCAAACATGAAGAAATGGCTCGGCGGTAAGAGATTCGGGTCAAATGAAGAGGTCATCACAGAAACAAACGACTATTTTGAGGGCCTTGAGAAAACCTATTATTTGGAAGGAATAAAAAAATTGGAAAAACGCTGGACTAAATGTATAGAGCTAAAAGGAGATTATGTTGAGAAATAAAACGCTTCTTTGACGAAAAAAATATATTTTATTCAAAAAGTCACGGACTTATCAAACGACCTTTGGTCTTTAGTCGATATTTGGTTAGTTCTTTTTTTATACCCGCTAGTCATAGAGTAGAAGGGTATTATAACTTTGTTCAAACCAACAGCCGAGTCGACAAAGCCATGTCCGTCTGTCCGTCTGTCTGTCCGTGTGAAAATCTAGATCTCAGCTATTATAAGAGCTAGGACAACCAAATTTGGTGACAATATGTGTTATTATTGCACGCTGATCAAGTTTATTTTGGATTTTGGCCACGCCCCCTTCCGCCCCCGCAAATCGAAAAAACATTGATAACAAGTGCAATTTTGATGCCATGTTGTTCATTTTCGGTTTACATGATAACTACAGCTAGCCAGATGATCTCTGAATTTGAATAATTTGGTAACAATCGGATAATAAACACAGAAGTTATTCAGCTTAACGTTTTCCATAGCTGTAAGCAGCGCTGCCGGCAGCGCTGCTTGCAGCATTGTGCCGAATCGTGTGTGCGTGTACGGTGGTGAAATGGGTTAAATTGTGGACTGCAAAACGAACAGTACTATTATGCATTTACGGGTTCGAGTCCCGCCCGCATCAAAAATTAAATGTGTGCAAAAATGTTTTTTTTCTTTATTTTATATTTTGACTTTGCATAAATATTATAAGTCCATAGCCTTTTACGGTCAAAATATGATTGTAGCCGTTTTTTTGTTCCGCAAATAAATTATGTACAAGCAGCTGGGTAGCGGGTATATTACAGTCGAGCACACTCGACTGTAGCTTTCTTACTTGTTTTATTTTATATTTTGACTTTGCATAGATATTATAAGTCCATAGCCTTTTACGGTCAAAATTTGATTGTAGCCGTTTTTTTGTTCCGCAAATAAATGATGTACGAGCAGCTGGGTAGCGGGTATATGACAGTCGAGCACACTCGACTGTAGCTTTCTTACTTGTTTTAGATTTTTCTAATATACTTAATTATAAAAATTCATTTTCTTCTCCCTATCCAATGTTTAATATTTTGACTACTTCAGACACCTTGATATGGATTACGTGCCAATTGTTAACCTTCAACATCTTTAATCGAAAACCTATAATTTTTAAATACCTTCTCTATTACATATGGACCTTTATGTTTAGGTATTAGCTTTCTAGCAACTCCTCCTGTACTATCGAAATTCTTAACTGTAATGTAATCTCCTACTTTGTACTGCGTACCTTGTAATTCCGCTCCTTTCTAATTTCTTTCAAGTTTCTAATTTCACTAAAGTTATCTAACTCTTCTTATTTTTGTCTTAACTCATCAATAACTTTCCCCTTTTGCTCAATTCCAAACCACATCTTGCTCGAAGATTGCGCTATACTTCTTTGCTTGATATTATTCAAAGAAAATTCTACATATTCGATAACTGCATCCCAATGCAATCCCTTTTCAATGTCTATTCTATTGACTCTTTCTAGCCTGTCCATTGGCCTGGGGTGAAACTGTCGCTATCTTTATGCGCTTAATATTATATTTTTCCATAAACTTTGCAAAATCTTTGGATGTAAAACAGCTTCCCCTATCTGATACTACAATATAAATTTCGGCCTGCTATATGATCAAAAATAATCCTTTAATGCTAGAACCACTTCTTTTGTGTTCGTTGTCTTTGTTGCATATAACCTAACATATTTAGTGAATCCGTCTATTTTTACAAACAGATGTTTCTTTACCCTACCGTTATGTGTAATATCTCAAACGGCACGTTCCCCTTTGGAATGCTATGCAGCATTCCTTCTTCTTTTTCAGACTTTGGTGAAAGTGCCACACATATCAAACAATTTCCTAACAACTTTTTCTTTTATATTCGAAAAACAATAAGTCTTAACAATAGCGTCAATAACATTATCTCTTCCTAAGTGCCCTAATTTATTGTGATATTTGTATAACATTTTTTTTCCATTTCTTCTGGCACACAAAACAACAATCTTCCATCATTTGCCTTTCTATAAAATACACCATTTCTCATTCAAAAGTTTTATCTTCCGTTTTCTCAAACTTTTTCCTTATATTTTTCAACTTATCATCTTTTACTTGACAAATAGCTAAAGTATCTTCAAAATTATTAGTTTCTATCACTAATAAGTCGTATTTGTGCTTAATGCATCTACATATGCAGCATGTACTTCCCTGCTTTATGAACTACCTCAAAATCGTACTCTAATAGTTTTAATGCCAACTCGCAATCCGATATCCGATAACTCTATTTAACGTTAACGTTAATGCGTTGCAGTCCGTAACAATTTTAAATCTCTTTCACTGTACATTAATTCTAAGTCTTCTCAATGTATACAGGATGGCTAATGTTTCCAATTCGAAACTAGTATATTTGGCCTCATCCTTCGCCATGGCTTTCGAGTAATAAAATATAGGGTGCCATTTCTTATCCTCTTTCCTTTGCAATAACACTGCACCAAAACCGTTTGCACTTGCATCTGTATGTAACTCTATTTCATCCTTATAGTAATATAAACCTAATACTGGAGCTTTCACTAAATTTTTCCTTAGTGTCTTAAAGCATTCTAACTCTTTTTCCTCAAACGTAAATTCTTTGCCTTTCTTCAATAAGTCAAATAAATGTTTTGCAATAGTTGAAAAACCCTTATTAAATATTCTGAAATATTCACACAATCCCAAAAGGCTTTTGACACCATGCACCTTGTCTGGTACTGGAAAATACCTAATTGCTTCCATTCCCTTGTCATTGACCTGTATTTCCCTACTTGTTATTAAATTATTCTTTGAAAAACCGCCGGTACATTTTTCAACCCCATCGGCGTCCTTAAAAATTCGAACTGTCCTAAAGGTGTCATAAACGAAGTGCATTTAATTGATTCCTTATCAACAAAAACATGAAAGTATACATGTTTAAGATCTAGCTTCGAAAATATAGTTTTATTTACTAACTTATCCAACAAATCATCAATGAACGGGAGAGGATAATTATCTTTAACCATCGTTTTTTAAGTTTTCTGTAATCAACACATAACCTTAGATCTCCTGTTTTCTTTTTTACTAACACTATTGCAGATGCATATTTTGATTCAGTCGGTTTCATGATTCCATTTTCTAAATACTCATCTAAAATAATCTGCAACTTTTCTTTTTCGGTTTATGCTAATCTTCTCGGCGAACAACTAAACTTTTTGGAGTCCTCTAATCTAAGTTGTATCTCTCACCGAATGTCCGGTTCTTTCAGTCTTACTTTTCATACCATTCGACCATTAACGTAGGGCGCGCTCGACTATAGGTTTCTTTACTTCTTTAACATAACAATTTTCTACCAACTCAGTGAATTGACATCACACATTATGATCTATCTGGTCACCTATTTGGTAATCAATTAAGTCATCTATTACATTAATTTTAAACAATTCCCTTTCCACTATTCTTATTTAAAAATTTGCAGCCTTCCCAATCTTGTAACTTATTTGATTTTCACTACTACCCCGACTAACTCTATTGCTAACTGTTTTATTATTGTTTAAAAATGAATTAATATCACTTAACGTCGGAGTAATATTAACTGTATTCTAATGTATTGTATTAATTTTGCTTGCCCATGTGGCAATAAGTACAAAACAAATTGGGCTGCGGAGTAAGAATGAGTAGTCAAGTGAGAGTTACCTTTCATACTGACTTAATTTTCGTTCTTGTTGGGTTTATATACACATTTCTTACAAGCTAGGTATTTACTTAGGTTTTACATGATAAGACAAATCTAAGTCTTATAATATGATTTATGGTATGCAGATGGTGCGAAATCCTGCATCTGCATGCTTAGCGATAAAGGGTCATTATTTATTAAGGCCGCCTGCATATCAGCGAACGGTCACTATTTATTAGGTTTGTATGCCTACCAGCGAGGGTCAGTGCATATCAGTTAAGGGTCACTGTTGATTTAGGTACGAGTGAAACGTGCCCTGTCGCCGTATCATCTGTAGCGTACGATTTTCTGCAGTTATGTAAAATCGTACATCTTCCCGGCCGTTGAACATATGTTCAGGAATCGTCGATATTGATTCTAAACTGATGTAGGTTCTCTTCGGTTGGTGGAGCTGATTTGGCGAGTGACCTTCCTTTGAATTTTTTGTTTCTAATATAGATTATGGACATGATCATCATGAACAGGAGTCTACCGTATAATGAGATGTGATGATGTTTAATTGGTTCAATTTCTTGAGGTAAATGAAATGAGTTGTTTGGAAAAAGTTTCTTTCGTAGTTGTTGTAAGTCGATGTAATGTTGCATCAACTCTTCCTTAGTTAGTGTGGGGCCAGGTTGTGCGGTTTTTGTTTTAATTTTGTTGCTCATATCTCCAAAACGCGCGCACGACGTAGGTATGACTGTCCTGATGGTGTCTTGACTGGTGAGAGTCATCAATGAGTTTCGTAGTGTACATCCAGCAGTTACACTTAGTATTCCAGCGTTTTGTAGAGTGAATTTTAATTGAATGAATTGTACTTGCAAATTTGTAGCAAATATCCACTGATTTCTTGCATGCATGTTTAGTAGTGTAACGGTTTTGTTTGACTGTGTCAAATGACATGATGCATCTGTTCTGTTGTGAAACAATTTCATTTCGCAAGTAGTTTCAGTTGTGAATTTTGTTTGTTTGTTTCTGCATATAAAATCGTCAGTGTCTCTTGATTAACAATATTTAAAAATCGATTTCTGTCAATTCTACAAATTCATCTCGATGATCGTTGATTGCCATGTACGGAATTTTGATGTCATAGTCTCGGTTGTTAACGGAATTGGACTGAGCAAAAATTTTTCAAGCATTTGCGTAGATACTAGCGGTAAAGTAATTTTGATAATTACATGATTATTTACTATAGTTCCCTCAGCCCTCATCATTTTGTAGGGCTTTAGCATGTTGTCCGGCGTGACCGCTAGCATTCTTCAGGTGTTCTCGTATTTGATTCAATTGTTGTAATTGTAATTGTAATTTTCTTTCTTTGGAGCTGTCATGAATCCTTCTATGACTGTGAGTCTTTTGGAGTTGGACACTTCATCTCGACGTATACATTAATTGTTGAATCGATTAATGTGGTTTGATTTTCAATCAGCTTTAATAAATGATTCTCATTGTCTTTTACCTTCATGATAGTATTCGACAATATTTTATAACAATATCCAACAGTGCTCGTCGAGTTCGCGGTTTTGTTATTAAATCATTTTCTGTTTATAGATCTTCTTCGATGTGCTTAAAATATTGGTACATGCCTTTACATGCCTGAATTTGACTGAATTCCAGACATATTTCTCCAATCTTCTTTGTTCCCAATGAAAATGTCATAATATCTTGCCAATAAGGTTGTAGGTCGTAATATGCAACAATATTCTTATCGGTTGTCGTGAATTGCGTTGTGTCAATCCTTTCAAAGAAGATTCCTGGCTATCGCCCAAGCTGGGGTATGTTTATTGATTGAGCCATTGAGAGTGGCAATAGCAACATCATAACTAACAACGTCGTTGTCAGTGATGGCGTATTTAATTGGCGTCGTTTGGGTTTCGTTTCCACTTCGCATTGTTCCTCGTCTTCCAGCGGATGTCTGTGATCTGGTTCTTCTTCCGGAAATAATAGTGCAATATGTTGGATGACCCTTTTAAAGATGCCTCTTGCTGTTTTCAACTCCACAACGAAGGCATCCTTTCCAGGGATTGCATTAATTATGCGTCCCATTGGCCAATGCAAAACTGGTGTGTTGTCCTCTCTTATTAGCACCAGCATGTCTTTTTTAACATTTACATATGATTTTTTCCATTTATACCGTTCTTGGAGTTGCTGTAGATAGTCCGTTGACCACTGCGACCAGAACTGAACTGAACTGAAATTAAAATGTACTTCTTTTTGATTGCAGCTGTCGATAATGGCCTTTTTAGCCTTGTCTGACTGAATAACTTCTTCCAGTTTTTGGAGCTTGTTGCTGGCTCCAACGAAGTTTATTGCATTGTCACAATGCAGAGTCTGACACTGCACGTCGACTGATAAATCTTCGAAGATCCTCTAGAAACGCATCGGTTGTAAGGTCGCTCGTAAGCGATTGCACTGCCTTTGTTGAAAAACAGCAGAATATGGCAATATATGCTACATGTGGTTGCTTACCACGGAGCTTATAGTGAATCTTTACCGGTCCACAACGGTCTACCCCAGCATTAAGAAATCGTCTTGCTTGAATGACTCTTAACGGTGGTAGTTTTCATGATTTGTTGGATTAATTTAGCCTTGGCTCTTGTGCATCTTACACAATTTTGCACGATATTCCGGGCAAATGTTTTTCCTTTAATGGCCCAGTACCTTTGCCGCATTGTTGCTAAAAGAGCTTAAGGTCCACAATGCATTTTATCCTTATGACCTTGCTTAAATATCAATTTTGTTATCGGATCATGGTATGGCAGCAGCATAGGATGTTTTGCGTCAAATGTCTGCTGCTTCTAGTCTTCCACCCACTCAAATAATATTATTATTATCGAGGAATGGTGCTAGAGCATTTAAGCTGCTGTGTCTATTCACTTCACGATTTTTCTGGAGATCCTTAAATTCTGCCATAAAGCCATCTTATTGAATGTTCCGAATGACTATCTTTTGGGCTTCATTTATTTCTTCCAATTGTAGTATTGGCTCGTTGGCTTTCCGTTTTCGAAGACGCATCATATATGCAACTATTCTCAACAATTTATTGTATGAGTTGCCATGATTGATTGTGTAAATCAATTTTTCTGATTTGGTTGCTGCTAATACGACTTCAGGGACGACCTTGGATGGTTCAGTTCCTATTGGTACAAACGGCGATGGCCATGTCGGTGGAGGTCCATACAGAAATAGTGGACCATAGAACCACAAGCTGTGATCCTAAAACTTTGAGGCAGTTGTTTTTTCTATTCTTTTCTGATGCCTCTACAAATGTGTGAATTTCCCGTTGGATAGGAACTTGCCTTTTATAGACATTTCTGTCAATTTTAATTTCGTTGAGAACCTTCAGATCCTCTCGATATTGCTTCCACTCCTTCTGCAGTGGTTGTGGTAATTCTTCATCATACTGATACCCTTTTCTAGTCAGTTCCTGCATGAAGATCTTTGCTTTAATTACCACTGGCGTAAATAATTCCAGTGGGTCAAATATTTTAAAGATTTCCGAAACAACATTTTGGCTTGTTATTGCTTGCTTCTTGCTAGTATGTATTGTGCAGCATAATTTGTCCGAACTTGGGTTCTATGTAGTTCCCAGTGTTCTAATGAACGTTGGGCGTAATGTCTTCTTTAGGCAAACCAAGTAGTAGTTGATTATGGTTTGCACACCATTTTCGTAACTTGAATCCAGATTTTGATAAAATCAATTCGCGTTGTTTCTGGAGGGCTTCTGGGATTGTTTCAGCGCCTGTGAAACAATCATCCACATAGAAGTCGTTTTTTAGTGTTTCAGCTTCTAAAGGATACTCTCGCATCGCTTTTGTTGCTAAATACTGCAGAAATTTTGTGGGCAGATATGGAGCTGCCTCTGTTCCATATTTGACAGTTTTTAGTCGGTAGTATTTTATTTCTTCCGATGGTTCACTTTTCCATATAATCATCTGTATGTGTCGATCCTCTGGGTTCATCCATATTTGGCGATACATTTTTTCGATATCTGCTGTGAACATGTATTTGTGTGTTCTGAATCTTAGCAGTATAGAGAACAGCGTGCTCTGAACTGTAGGTCCTTTATGTAGAATATCGTTTAATGATTTCCCAGATGATGTTACCGCTGATGCGTCAAATACTACTCTTAACTTTGTAGTTTGACTATCTGGCTTGACTACACAATGATGGGGTATCAAATAATGTTGTTTGGGTAAATGTTCTGGTGGCGCTTGTTTCATATGTCCAAGATCTTCATACTCCTTCATGAATTGAAAGTACCCTTGCTTTAGTGTTGAATCCTTTTGTAATCGTTTTTCTAATGATAGGAATTTTCTTGACGCTATATCATTCAAATTGCCAACTATTGTGCAAACTAAAAATTCTCTTTCCAAATTAAAATCTCGCTGCTTTCGCCAGACCAATTTCATTAAGCTTAACAATTTGATTTTAAATCATGATTGGTCTACTTTTTATTTGTGTTCAGATTTGGATATTTGTATCTCATATTTTTATAAATCTATTAATTTATTTTTTGATCCCAGTTAAGTGTGATAGGTCACCTTATTTTTCTCGTTAATTAATGGTTTCCAGATATTTTAAAAAGTTTAAATCTACTGGAAGTCCTTTTGACTATTCTAGTTATATCGTTGTTAGAGCTAACTTTTTTTTCTCTAAATATCGCTGCTACAATGATTACTTAAATCGTTGTCGTCTACAGTTTGCCCAGGACCCTAAGCAGTTTTATAACTTTGTTAATTTGAAACGTAAAACTAATAAATTCCCATCTAATCTTTTTTTTGAAAATCATAAAGCGACCAATGATTAGACTGCTGCCGATTTGTTTGCGGACTTTTTTCAATCTACTTACTCCACTGAACTATACTATGCAATCTTATCCGAATTCTTTAAATAATTCTAACTCCTTTTTTTTGCCCTTCTATTAACGAAATCTCTTTACTAAGCTATCTTAAATCCTCTAAGCCTGTATTTTCTCCCGGTCCTGATGGTGTTCCAGCATGTATACTTAGATTCTGTGCTGATACCATTTGTAAGCCTATATTTAAGTTACTAGATTTGTCCGTAGCCACGAGTTACTTTCCGCCTATATGGAAGGATTCCTTCTCTATACCTCTTTACAAATGTGGCTCTAACCAAGATGTGAAGAATTATAGCTGTATCTCTAAATTGTCCGCTATTCCTAACAATTTTGAAAAAATTTTGACTGCACAATTAACACATATATGTAAGTCCGTTCTTTCCCCTTATCAGCATGGATTTGTCAAATTTAGATACACAACTACAACTTCTTGAGTTTTCCTCAATTATAACCAAAGGATTTCGGAGGAAAATGCAAACTGATGTTGTCTACACTGATTTCAGTAAAGCATTTGATTCCGTTAATCATAACTTATTGCTTCATAAATTAGATCTCATTGGTTTTCCACAAAAACTTATTTTGTGGATATCTAATTAGTTATTTATTTATTATTTAACTAAGATACGCAAAGAGTCCTTTTTAACTCTTGCCAATCTAAGCTTATATTTGTTAGATCTGGGGTTCCTCAGGGTAGTCGTCTTGGCCCTCTGCTTTTTAACCTTTTTATTAATGACCTACCTTTTGTACTAACACAATCATCTATGCTTATGTACGCTGATGATGTTTAACTTTGTCTGACGTATAATGACAAACCTTTAAACTTTCTTAAAATGGGGCTTTTGAGATGTTTTTTGCCTGGTGTAGGCATAACTGCTACATCTTAATTGTTCTAAATGTAAAGTTATGTCATTTTACAGAGGAAACCATCACGTCATGAACTATTCCTTTAATTTAACTTAACTTTTAACAATATCTGAAGTAAATGATCTAGGTATTCTCTTCGATCAGAAATTGTTAGCAAGGCTTTTCGTATTCTTGGTTTCATTAAAAGATGGGCCTAAGAATTTAATAATCCCTTTACAACCAAGTTACTTTTTACGTCTCTTGTACGTCCAATTCTTGAATATGGTTCTTGCGTGTGGTCCCCGCAGTACCAAATTTATCAAGACAGAATTGAGTCTGTTCTAAAGCAGTTTCTTCTTTTTGCTTTACGTAGTTTCAACTGGGTTCCAGGAGTAGATTTACTACCTTATCATAATCGGCTTCTTTTAATTAGCCTTCCTTCTTTAGCTAACCGTCGTATTCTGTTAAGTGTCTTGTTTATCATAAAACTTATAAGATTTGAGGTCGATTCCCCTTCCTTACTCAGGCAACTTAACTTTAGAGTTACCCGTAATTTTCAGCCATTGTCAGTAGACTTTTGCTCTAGTAATTATAGCTTGCATGACCCTTTCCGTCTTCTCAGCGATCAATATAATAAACTTTTTAGACTTTTCAACTTAGAGTCCTCTCTTTCTAATATAAAAATTTCTATTCTTAACTCATTAACACTTCATACTAATAACTAATATTAACTTTTCTAATCTGATTGGGTTTTTCTGGGTTTTCCCCAAACCATTGCAACAAATGTTGGATCGGCTAGAATTTTTGTTTTTTCCCCGGAATTAAATTAAATTAAATTAAATTATAATATATTAAAAAATTTCTTAAAAACTTAAAATTTTAAAATTTATGCATAAAATTAATTTTCTTAGCTTTAATGAAAACTGCTTTTGTTAAGTAGTTTTTCTTTATACATAAATTTTTTATCTGTTTCTCTGTAACTTTTACGTCGACTTCTATTAGTTGACTTTAAATTAAATTAAATTAAATAAGTGGAAAAGCGATGAACTCCTGAACCGACAGGCCCGTGGTTCGATTCCCAGTTCATGCCGCTTAAGCTTTTTCTTTTTTCTTTTTTTAAGAACTTTTACTTTAATTTTTAGACGATGGATTTTAAAAAAATATATTTTTATTAAAAATTGGGCCACGCCTACTTCCGCCCCCGCAAATCGAAAAACCGTATTGCAAGCGCCTATATCTCAAAAACTAAAAAAGCTAGAGCCACCAAATTTGGTGGCAACACTTATGTTAATCATACATATATTATATTCTGACTCAGGATCACTAGCTGAGTCGATTGAGCCATGTCCGTCTGTCTGTCCGTCAGTCCGTTTGAACGTCTAGATCTCAGCTATTACAAAAGTTAGAGACACCATATTTCACATGAAGGTTCCTGATTACCATAGGTAGATCGAGTTTATTTTCAATTTTTGATGCCACGTTCACCGCCCACGCTAATCGATAATTTTTGATTATCAGGAGAAGTATTGAAATTACAGCTTTCTGCTTTGGTATGAACATAAATGCATTGCAATATAAATCTATTGCCTAAATTACAATCCAATCGAACGATAAACACAAATGTTATCCATGTTTCCGTTTTCCGTACTTCCGCTGATTGCGCCTGTGCTGCGCGTCGTGACGTCATCGTCACGATGCTTCGTTTCAGCCGTAGCGTGTGTAAAGCTATGCCGTTTTCACATGTAGATGGCGCTATTCAAAAATAGATCTAATTTAAACAATAGGTGGCGGATAAACTTGTGCAGCGTTTTTTTGATGGAATAAAATGTGTGATAGTTTGTTTCGAAACTGGGCGAATGGTATCTTATTGTCGGGCGCGCTCGACTGTAGCTTTCTTTACTTGTTTTAACAAAATTTATTAAAAGTTAGAGTGCTCTAGAACACTTTCCATTCAAGTATATAAAGAGGTATGAAAAGGGCACATATCGTTTTTTACATGCACGTATTCGATTTATAGTCCTCAACAGATAGAATTATTATTTTTACTGTTTAAGTGATAAATCTTGGATTTTTTTGGTACCTGAATAAAAGGTATACGTTTTCAATACTTTTTACTCCTTTTGCCGGCAGCTCTGCTTGCAGCATTGGGCCGAATGGTGTGTGCATGTACGGTGGTGAAATGGGTTAAGTTGTGGACTGCAAAACGAACAGAACTATCATGCATTTACGGGTTCAAGTCCCACCCGCATCAAAGATTAAATGTGTGCAAAAAATTATTTTTTATACCAGCTACTCATAGAGTAACAGGCAGAAGGAGACACCTTCGACCCCATAAAGTTATGCCATGTCATAACAATATGGCATCAAAATTGCGCTTGTAATCAATGATTTTTTTGATTTACAGGGGCGGAAGGGGGCGTGGCCAAAATCGAAATCAAACTTGATCAGCGTGCAATAATAACACATACTGTCACCAAATTTGGTAGTTCTAGCTCTTATAATAACTGATATCTAGATTTTCACACGGACAGACAGACGGACATGGCTATGTCGACTCGGCTGTTGATCCTGAGCCAGAATATATATACTTTGTGGGGTCTGCCATGTCATACTTTTGCACAAATATAGTATACCATTTTTGACCATTTTCAATAGTCGAATGGTATAAAAATAATTTTAATTTATAATATCCATTCGCAGGTTACTCATTTTGCCAACATATTTCGGACTAACTACCATACTAGACTAGTGTAGTCACACTCACTCTCAACTTATCCCAATAAAAACGGGAAAGGCGGTTTTACAAAATGGGACATTCAAAATTATCCACGTGTTCAGCATTGAAGAATACGATTCCGCGTTCGGTGATATATCGAACAGATTAAGCGATTAGGTTGTAGGTTGATCTAGTAACCTCTGCATTAGTGCCGTACCGAGCACTCGATTGTTATTAAATCTTTCTTAAAAATTTCTTTCATTCAGTGAAAAATGGCGTATAAGTATTTCTGCATCGCCAATTACATGATTTTTTAGATACCACATTTTTTGAATAATGGGTATTGAAGTGGCTTCATGAATCATTTTCTTAAACATGTCATGAAATTGCTGCCATTTGAGGAAGTCTCCATCCAACTTCGGGATGGAGACCTTTGGTAATGGTAATGGTGGTGTCGATGTCACTATTTGTGGGACATTTACATGC
Organism: Zaprionus ghesquierei; assembly: GCA_018904095.1. NCBI lineage: Eukaryota > Metazoa > Arthropoda > Insecta > Diptera > Drosophilidae > Zaprionus > Zaprionus ghesquierei. The sequence continues at coordinate 368,763 of JAEIGP010000462.1, read as the reverse complement.
TGTTTGGTTTTTAATCACAGCAATCTCGGCCGATACGTACTGTTGTAATTTGCAGCCGAGAGAGACTGGGTCGGCAAACCTTTTATACATTTGAACATGGATATTCTTGATATCCTTCCAATATTGTTCAATTATAGGTTTGAATCCAGCTTGAATTTCGTCTGATATCATTTTCATTATGCGATCCAGACTTTCAAGCAAAACCCGCTGTTCCCGAATCATGGGCTGAATCTCGCTTTCGTCCGTTGATGTCATGGATTCAGCGTCCATTTCCAGAATACGCATTTGTTTCTGGAATAATTCTATATATTCATTCGTAGCGCTTTTAATTACTTTAAAGTACTTCCCACTAAAGTACTCATGTTCCACCGTTGTTCCTTGTAAAATCGTTTCTGTTGTGCCTTGACTCACACCGTGTTCTTTCTAACTGTATAAATTAACAAATGATAGGGTTTTTAATTTTATTTTAGAAGTTTGTCGCCTTGTTCACAACTTCGATAGTCCAGCGTCGTGATCCTAAAGTCCTTGTCGCCTGGTTGACAACTTCTATAATTCCAGAGTCAGAGGTTACTAAGCCTTTGTCGCCTGGTTGACAACTTCTTGTGGTCGTAGTCGGGGGTCACTAAATGTTTAGAAATGAATTGATAACACTCAACGTCGGAGTAATATCAACTGTATTCTAATGTATTATATTATATTAATTATACCCGCTACTCATAGAGTAGAAGGGTATTATAACTTTGTTAAAACCCCAAATGTATGTAACAGGCAGAAGGAGACACCTCCGAACCCATAAAGTATATATATCCTGGCTCAGGATCAACAGCCGAGTCGATATAGCCATGTCCGTCTGTCCGTCTGTCTGTCCGTGTGAAAATCTAGATCTCGGCTATTATAAGAGCCAGAACTACCAAATTTGGTGACAAAATGTGTTATTATTGCACGCTGATCAAGTTTATTTTGGATTTTGGCCACGCCCCCTTCCGCCCCTGTAAATCGAAAACAAAGTGATTACAAGCGCAATTTTGATGCCATATTGTTCATTTTTGGTTTGTATGTTAACTATAACTATTCAGACGATCTCTGAAAATTTGGTAGCAATCGGATAATAAACACAGAAGTTATTCAGCTTAACGTTTTCCATAGCTGTAAGCAGCGCTGCCGGCAGCGCAAATTCTTTATTTGTACAGGAAATAATAAGAATGCCTTACAATGCAAATTTTTGCAGTTGTTGAATAACAATGTCAGTAGCTTAGTGGAAAAGCGATGAACTCCTGAACCGACAGGCCCGTGGTTCGATTCCCAGTTCATGCCGCTTAAGCTTTTTCTTTTTTTTTTATTTAAGAACTTTTACTTTAATTTTTGAATATACGTTAATTGGTGGTCGTGCATTTTATTTAAAATTTTCTTAATGGCTCACAATGAACTAAGTTAACAAGTGGAGAAGTGACAGTCTCTTAAATCAGCTGTGTGCGATTGTTAGAGCGCAGCTTTCTCTTATATTTCTAGACCATGGATTTTAAAAAAATACATGCTCTATTGTGTTTGTCGAAATGTGCGTAACAGATAGAAGGAGGCGTCTGCGACCCCAAAAAGTATATATATTCTTGCTCAGGATCACGAGCTGAGTCGATTAAGTCATGCCTGTCTTTCCGTCTGTATGAACGCCTATATCTCAGAAACTAAACAAGTAAGAAAGCTACATTCGAGTGTGCTCGACTGTAATATACCCGCTACAGTTGCTCGTACATCAAAAATATTTGCGGAACAATAAAGAACGACTACAATAATATTTTGACCGTAAAAGGGCATGGACTTACAATATTTATGCAAAGTCAAAATCTAAAATAAAAAAAATAATTTTTTGCACACATTTAACTTTTGATGCGGGTGGGACTCAAACCCCTAAAATGCATAATAGTTTCGTTCGTTATGCAGTCCACAACTTAACCCATTTCACCACCATACACGCACACACTATTCGGCACAATGCTGCAAGCAGCGCTGCCGTGAAAAGGAGTAAAAAGTATTGAAAACGTATAACTTTTATTCAGGTACCACAAAAATCCAAGATTTATTACTTAAACAGTAAAAATAATAATTCTACCTGTTGAAGACTATAAATCGAATACGTGCATGTAAAAAAAGGATATGTGCCCTTTTAATACCTCTTTATATACTTGAATGGAAAGTGTTCTGGAGCACTCTAACTTTATTAAATAAATTTTGTTAAAAAAACGACCGATATGTTCTATGGCATCTATACGATGCCATTCGGCCATTAAGCGATTACGCAAATTTTGCCAAAGTTACATTATGAGACCATTCGGAAATTCTTGCACGACAAAAACAAAGTCTGAATGCATGATGCGTGTTGTTGTTGCTATTTATTCATAAATAACAATCATACCCATATAAAATAAAAATAAAAAAAATAAGAAAAAGCTGCGCTCTGACAATCGCACAGAGCTGATTTAAGAGACTGTCACTTCTCCACTTGTTAACTAAGTTCATTGTGAGCCATTAAAAAATTTTTAAATAAAATGCACCACCAATTAATGCATATTAAAAAAATAAAGTATAAGTTCTTAAAAAAAAAAAAAAAAAAGCTTAAGCGGCATGAATTGGGAATCGAATCACGGGCCTGTCGGCTCAGGAGTTCACCGCTTTTTCACTAAGCTACTAACGCTGTTATCCAACAACAGCAAAAATTTGCATTGTATGGCATTCTTATTATTTCCTGTACAAATTAAGAATTTGCGCTGCCGGAAGCGCGGTTTACAGCTAGGGAAACCGTTAAACTGAATAGCTTCTTTGTTTATTATCCAATTGTTACCAAATTTTCAGAGATCATCACACGATTCGGCACAATGCTGCAAGCAGCGCTGCCGGCACCGCTGCTTACAGCTATGGAAAACGTTAAGCTGAATAACTTCTGTGTTTATTATCCGATTGTTACCAAACTTTTAGAGATCACCTGCCTATATATAGCTATATAGCTATCATATAAACCGAAAATGAATAATATGGCATCAAAATTGCACTTGTAATCAATTTTTTTCGATTTACAGGGGCGGAAGGGGGCGTGGCCAAAATCCAAAATAAACTTGACCAGCGTGCAAAAATAACACATACTGTCACCAAATTTGGTAGTTCTAGCTCTTATAATAGCTGAGATCTAGATTTTCACACGGACAGACAGACGGACAGACAGACAGACGGACAGACGGACATGGCTATATCGACTCTGCTGTTGATCCTGAGCCAGAATATATATACTTTATGGGGTCGGAGGTGTGTCCTTCTGCCTATTACATACATTTTCGGTTTGAACAAAGTTATAATACCCTTCTACTCTATGAGTAGCGGGTATAAAAATGGAATTTCGGAGACCTACGAGTCGACTTGAGTTGCTCTATGCGAAGCCAATGTTCCCCAAAAAATAAATTTTTGCAGTACTTGCAGTAATCTTAGATAGATAGATTCTATCTATCTATCAAAAAAGATGGAAGACTAAATTAAAATAATTAATAATTTAAAAGCAATTTAATAACTAGATAATTCAATATTAATAATTAAAAGAAATAATAAATAAATAAAAGTACAATATACAAAATATTAAAAATTTTGTATAAAAATTATAATAGTAATTAATAATAATAATAATAATAGTAAAAATAATAATAATAATAATAATAATAATAATAATAATAATAATAATAATAATAATAATAATAATAATAATAATAATAATAATAATAATAATAATAATAATAATAATAATAATAATAATAATAATAATAATAATAATAATAATAATAATAATAATAATAATAATAATAATAATAATAATAATAATAATAATAATAATAATAATAATAATAATAATAATAATAATAATAATAATAATAATAATAATAATAATAATAATAATAATAATAATAATAATAATAATAATAATAATAATAATAATAATAATAATAATAATAATAATAATAATAATAATAATAATAATAATAATAATAATAATAATAATAATAATAATAATAATAATAATAATAATAATAATAATAATAATAATAATAATAATAATAATAATAATAATAATAATAATAATAATAGTAATAATAATAATAAGTAAATCAATAAAACAAATTAAATATCTAAACCTCTGAGCTTCCGACACTAACTAAAATCCCACTATGGTGACTATAAATGGTCTCATATGTGCGCGCATTGGCCCTACCGTCCAAAATATTTGACATAGCCCAATCAACATGGGTATCCAAATTTGCTGTAGACGAAGCCAAATCTAAGAGGGACTCATATTGCAAATTCTCTAAGAAATTATAAACACTACGACTACACCCTCTGAAAGATCGCAAGCACATATTAAAGTCTCCTAAAACTATAGAATAGCTATTTAAAAATGGAAACCTCTGAAATATGCTCTCAAACTCTGTTTCAAATTTTAATATGGAGTGTTACAAACAATAAAAAACCCTGTAGACTTTAAATACAAGTAAATACAACACGACATACTCAAAAACGGTAGAGGATAAATTATTAGAGTCACTATAATATCGACCACTGAAAATAGGACTTACATTCTCAAATAATTCATTTTTAATGAAAATACGAATGCCTCTTTTCGGTCGAACTCAGTTGGTTACTGACTCATAATCAAGCCGCACAACATGTGTGAAGCCGGGTATTTCTAATATTTCATTTGAGAAGATTGAAGTTTCAACGAAACATAAAAGACCAAATATCGCTAATATGACAATGCAAACTTTCTGTATTATGGAACAGTGCAGAAAACCAATTGTCATTGAATAGACAGCTATAGTGAGAATAAAGCAGTTTTTCATTTCTCAAAATTTTGAGCTCATGGTCGATTGGTGACTGGGAGTCGGATTTTGGAGATACAAATCCACCAACAATAAAAAGGCCTGCCGCGTTTGTAGCTCTACTGCAAGCTACATACAACCCTTTACGGCTCATACTAGAAATTGTGTGGACCACTACTTTACTGTAAGTTGCTAAGGTCAATAGAAACTTTCTGATTGGAATGAAACTGAAAACTTTTTATCGTTTTGAAAATTGGCGTCCATGAAGCTTCTAAGGGATGTCGGCCCTTGGCTCGAGCATTAATTCCTACACTTCCATCTAAAAATTGTATCCAAAGAATTGTAGAAGAATTGTATTGAAACCTATATCCATAAGAATCCCTGAGGCTCCATTATCTAAACCATCAGCTGTATCTATATTTACCGTAACCATATATTTGGCAGTGGATTTTAAAATCAATGAAGTTGATAGACCTTGAGTTTTGGAGCTCTTGAAAGTTTGAAAGTTGTATATGGCAGGGGTCATGCGAATCACCGGTGGATTTGAAAATCCAACGATCTCCTACAGGACTAAGCTGCCTGAGATCGCCAAAAACGATAACAGAGATTCCTCCGAACGGGGTCGCTCTGTTATCTAAAATTTGTTTAAGTCGGCTATCTAAATGGGAGAACATTTTTGCTCCAACCATTGATGTTTCATCAATGATTAGAAGCTTAAGATCAATAAATCTTAAAATCGTCTCCTAAGTTTTTAAATGCGGTGCAAGATTGGTTCCCTGGAAGTGAAAACATGGAATGAAGGGTAGAACCTCCGATTCCAAACGCTGCCTTTCCTGTGGGACCACACAAAAAAAATTTTGGCAGTTAATGGATTGCATCCAGGACGACGTAAACACAGCTGGGAAAGAGACTGGAAAATTGCTGAAATTAGCCGACTTTTGCCCACAACAGCCCCGCCACCCACAAACTCATAAAATACCTAATTTTGCTGGGCATTATGCAAAACATGGGTAAAGAATGTTTTTTGCCTAAGATTGAGAGAATTAATAATTATGGATAAATTAAGGGTGGAAATAAGGGACGGTAGTTTTATAGGACGGGCTGGTTCATCCGCTTCCTAATTTACATTAACATCAAAAACATTAATTTGTGAACTTATATCAGGTAAACCTAGCACTCTAAACTCATTATCTACCTCACCTGCTAATTGTTCTTCAGCGATATTCTCGTCAATTGTTTCGCTATAGTCGACTTAAAAAAACTGAAATTTGCTGCAAAATCGGCTAGCCATGTGCCGTGAAGACCCCACTGCAAATATGTCGGTTGAATCGGGGGGCATATTTTGAAGTAGTTTCAGAGGTTTGAGCATTTTAACCCTATGCTGCGGTAATGAAGTATTTATATAGACTTCTTCGTTGCTGGGCTCAGACAATCGGATTCCTAGACAGCAATAGGCGGCTTCTTGAGCAGAAATATCAGTGCCGGATATAAATTTATGTCCAATATATTGCAATTTTTGCCTGATTGTGAGATTGTTATGGCGGATCTTGTCCACGGCATCCCGCATCAACTTGGAAATCCCCCTTTGGGACTTATTTATATAATTTATTATATAGCTGCAGCAAGCATAAGGGTCAAAAATGAATTAAATGTCAATATTAGCCCTTTGCATTTCGAGAATATGTTTATTATATGCATTTATATTAATAGCATCAAAACTTCTCTTCAGAAATTTGTGGCTTTTTTAAGCCAGATCTAAGAGCATCTTTATATTCCTCGTAACTGAGGTTCACTTGATTGTGAGATAAAAAGTTTTCGAAAATGCTCAAGTGACTGAGAGTTTCAAAATGAAATGGAAAGTTTAATACATTTTGTATTTTTCTTTAATTTTCTCGATGAAGGGGATAATTATCAGTCACTTCTGGAAGACGCCTTAGAATTTCTGTTTGCGGTATTGCAAAATAGGGAATGCCAAAGCGTCAAAATGAGGTTCCCCTCAATTCACGTTGACATGAATTTCCATGCTTGTGCTTTTGGTACTCTATATATGGAGCGAGTTCCTCAATGGTTACATTTTTGGTAACAAACTGATCGATAAATTCGATAGCAGGGGGAAGAGAAGATTCATCCGCAAAATCCACTTTCGGGGCGTGAAGAGGTGAACCTCTTTGCTGGAACTCAACTAGTAGTACAACGTTGTGTCTTCCAAAGACACCGCCCTTTTTCTTCATTACCTTAAATAATTGCCTCCAACGATTGTCAAAATACCTAACACATGTTACCGGATCGGAACGAATTAGCCTAACCTTTTCGTTTGAAGTCAACGGAAGTGCCTACTCTTCCGTAACTTCTTGCTTATCTACAACCCTTTTAAGCAGGACAGGAAACTCTTCCCACCTACTTTCAGCAGCCGACAAAGTTATAAAGAAAGTTGGCAGACCAAATTGCCTGATCATTGCCATCACCTTCTTTTTTTCTGCTTCCCAATGAGCAGGGGTCGTTCGTATTCCTTTGAGAACCCTGTATCATGTCTAATAAGATTTTCGATTTCTTCCTCATTAAGAGCATTAGAGGCAGTAATTGCTCGAGATGAGCTATGCTTTCGTAAGCATATTGAAGTATTATTCCTAATTTGAATCAGCTCTAATTTCTTATAATTGAAGAACAACTTATCAATTCTACAACCTCTCCTATCATAATTCCTAAGTTGTGATCTAACTATGGTTGTAAAAGTTTGAGAAGTTTTTCGCTTTATTCCGGCATACCATTTTGGGAATGCTAATTCCTCCTAATCAGCATCCAGAATCATATCAAGGGGTCTTTGGCCTTCGCAAGGAGCAATTATGATTATTTGCATGGCATCATGATTATTTTCAAGCAGAGTTTCTTGACCCCCCGGGTTGAGCTCCTCCGTTTCAATGTCCTCATCGGGGCGAAGTGGTCTTTGTAATTCTTGAATTAAATTGTTTACCAACTCTGTGTCTGCTTGAGAAGCAATGAAGGGAACAGTATCGGAAGCGAAATTTGACATCCACTGTTCATTAAGAACTACACTATGTTTTTTATATAGCTCACTATCAACTAAGAATCTAATAGCCTCTGCAATTTTCAACGGCCTGATGGTTTCCGCCATGAAATCATGGTTATATTCCATCCTACGCCTAAGGTGGAGTTGCACAACCTTTGCTTCGTGGAAACGATGTTACAATATGGGCAACAGGAATGGGGACATTAACCACAGCTCCTTTAATGGCGTTTTGTCGGCCAATACCTAAAGTTTTAATCACCATAAATGGAAGGCGAGGAGAGACCAGTCGTTTCTCTAATGGTGTAAGCCCTTTTAGACATTCGGGCAGGTCTGGAAAATCTAAGCCATTTGTAATGGAAAATTTTGGCTTTCTACCAGCTTTAATATTGCTGCTGCATGCATTGCAAAATTTAAAAGTGTTGTCAGGAGATGGAAACTGACTGGAAAGAAAATATCCGCACTATATTTATTTCTATTCTCAATAAAAGACCTAGTCATTTTGGTAATCTGAAAGGGGAACCAAAGGCCTTTGCAACAAAGGCAAACCTGATCAGGACCCAGCTTAACCATTCTATTGAAAATATCTCTTTGAGTCTCTAATGTTGTTAAGCTGGGGGAAAAGTCTTCAAAGTTTTTTGAACGCTCCTCTCTCATACGCTAAGCATTTCGTAGGTTTTCTGCTTTCCTGTTCTGACTATTGCTCCTATTTTGACTTACTCTTAAGCTTAAACGCCTTAAAGAGTCAGTAATTGCTTGACGCTGTAACAGTCTTGCACTTCGACGACGTGCAGTGTCAAGAGACTGATCGACAATCCTCCGTGCAAGATTGTCCCTAGCTTGAGACCTTTGTATCATGTCTCTCTCTCTTTCTAATATACGACGCTCAACATCTGTGCGTATTACAGATCTAAGATGACTATTCCTTCTCTGCTCATTAGTCCTATACACAAAATTTCGTCGTGTCGCTGACCTACGTAATCTATCGACTGCTCTCTTCCCTTGCCTATAACCTGCATCAGTGCGTCGCTGGCTTCTATTTAAAGTGTTAGCCTGCTGCTCAGTTGTCCGTATGTCAGAATTTTGTCTACGGGTGAATCTACGCAATCTATCGGACCTTCGCTCTGCCTGCCCATAGTCCTGTTCCGTCCGTCTCTGCCTCCAATTTTGAGTGTTAACGTGCTGCTCAGCTGTCCGTATTTCTGTGATCTGTCTTCGGGTAGATCTACGCACTCTATCGGCCCCTCTCTCCCCCTGCCAATATTCCTCTTGCGTCCGTCTCTGCCTCCTATTTTGTGTGTTAACGTGCTGCTCAGTTGTCCGTATTTCCGTGATCTGTCATCGGGTAGATCTACGCACTCTATCGGCCACTTTCTCCTCCTGCTGATTTTCCCCTTGCATCCGCCTCTGCCTTCTAATTTGTGTGTTAGCCTGCCGCTCAGTTGACACTACGTTAGCATTTTGTCTACGAATAGATCTACGCAATCTATCGGCTTCTCTCTCCCTCTTCCTATAGTCCGCTCCTGTCTGGCTCTGTCCTACATTTTGAATACCCTCATGCTGTTCCGTTGTCGGTTGGTCAACATTCTGTCTTCGAGTAGATCTACGAAGATTCCTGACACCCCTTTCCCCTTCCACTTCATCACTACGTGTACGTCTTCTATTTTCTGGGTTCTCTATACTTTCATAATTCCTAATGTCTCAATTTGGTCCTCTAGATGAGCTTCGACTAATATTCCCAATCTGCTGAGATTCCATATTCTCTTCATTTCCTCTGCGATCTCTCTGGACTCTAGCATTTCTATCGTTTTCTGCCTGCGAATAATCCATTTGGTCCCTACGCGATATATTTCTTCGCCTCTGATTTGCCGCTCGTTGAGCAGCAGATTTTCTTTTGCGAGGCATAGCCAACAAACTTTCGCAAAAAGGGTCATTAAAAAGTACTATCTAAATTCCAATTGGAAAAAATATAAGAATATACATATAAAACGAAGAATATAAAATAATATAATACTATAAAGAAAATAATAAATATAAATTATTCGATAAACACAGGAAAAATATTTAGTTTAGTAATTAATATTCAATCAATTATAGTTTTAAAATTCCTAAGTGTTAAGGAATTATAAATAAGTAATAAATATATTCTTTATTATTGGAATTTAAATATAATTGACTAAATTAATAATTATAAATGAAAAATGTTGCTTATCTGCTTATTACTCCCACTGTGCGCAGAGCATAAAACACGCGTTACGCAATACGTTACGTCACGAACCGAAAGTTATTGTTTATACGAAACACAGCACTATTTTGAATAATAATTAATATATTAATAATAATTATAATAAATATTATATTATACACGTGTATATTTAGTCACACGAAAGTTCAATTTAGTCACATTAATAAACTTTAGAAATGCGCTAGTGCAGTGCACGAATTCAGCAAGCACTATAAACACAAAACAAAATGCACTTAGGCGGGAACACAAACACACGCTGCGATTGTATATATTACCTAATACTAAAATTTTTATTATGTTTTGAAGCGCGTGGCAAAATACACACACACATATACACAGCTTTCAATGCCTCTTCTTAAATTTTGGCACGCGTTAAAAATGCATATAACTTCTGCTTCTTTTGTCTATTCCCTTACACCAACATGTTAATATGCGTATGTCATATATACATATGTATGTGTCGGAGCATAAGTCTGCATGTGTTAGTGTATGGGTATTCTGGTAGTGTATTTCATCATAATGGAAATATTGCATCAGCCTCTAATTGCGCAGTTATTGGTCGCCTGTAGTTTGTAGTTTTGGGAAGAACCGTTTTAGCGCGGCGCCAGCGTGTTGTCGCTGACGCCGAGTGTGGTTCGATGGTAAGCACGTAGAAGAAGTGTGCGACACAAGGCAGTTGTGCGTGGTACTTCAGTGCGATCGAAACTCACTGCGCTACCATTATGGCGAATAACGACGAATCTGCAACATCAGAAGTGGGATCGGGCTCGCTACCTGATATGTCTAGTGAGCCATGGCGGATTTTAATGGAAATGCAAAATAAAAACTTTATGGAGCTTGTTAAAACACTGCAAACAACGGCATCCGAAACAACAAATAAAAATTCGGTAGTGCTACCCAAATTCAACGCAGACGGTGTTGGCGTCGATGCAACGGCGTGGTGCTCTACAGTGGACATATCCAATAACTTTTGACTCTGGATCGGAATGTTCTTTAATTAAACAAAAGCTAAGTAACAAATTTGTTGGTAAAAGAATTAACAATGTAGTGCTGTTGAAAGGTATTGGCAATGGTAGTATTTGTAGCACATTGCAAATACTTAGTAACGTAAAAATTAACAACTATTGTATTGAGATATTGTTTCATGTTTTGGACGATGTGCATTTAAGAAATGATATCATTATTGGTCGAGAAGTGTTGTTCTCAGGATTTAATGTAATAGTATCACCTGGCCAATTTGAAATTATCAGATCAAAAACTGTAAATTGTTGTTCAAATGATAAACAACTTTGTGAGTTAAATACTGATCTTGTTGGTGAAGATATGAACAAATTAGACAAAGGATTATCTCTATTCTTACACAAAAGCCAGTTTTAGTAATATTTGACCCGCGACAACCAATAGAGTTGCATACAGATGCAAATTCTCGTGGATACGGCGCCATCCTATTACACAAAATCAATAATAGGCCTCATGTCGTCGAATATTTTAGTAAGGCTGCTTCACTTGTTGAGTCACGATACCATTCTTATGAATTGGAGGCTCTTGCCGTTGTTTTGGCTATAAAACATTTTCGGCATTATTTACTGGGTAGAAATTTTGTTGTCTTTACTGACTGTAACTCGCTTAAGGCTTCAAGGACCAAACTTGACCTATCTCCCAGGGTACAAAGATGGTGGGCTTATTTACAGTCGTTTACATTTGACTTGCAATATAGAGAAGGTAAACGAATGGCACATGTTGACTTCTTTTCGAGAAATTTGACTTCAGCTGATGTAATTGCTACAAAGTGCAAGATTCCTGAAAAAAGAGTTAATCTAGCAGAAATATCCAGTAATTGGCTTTTGGCTGAACAGCGACAGGATTCCGAAATAGTTGATATCGTAAATAAATTGAAAGATTATTCTCTTCCTGCGGATGTTGCAAAAACTTATGAATTGAGAAGCGGAATATTATATAGGAAAATTCAGCGAAACGGCAGAACCCGTTCCTTATCAATTGTTCCAAGATCATTTAGATGGTCTGTTATAAATCAAATTCATGATGCAGTTATGCACCTGGGTTGGGAGAAGACATTAGATAAGGCCTATGACTTTTACTGGTTTGCAAACATGTCTAAATATATTCGAAAGTTCGTTGAAAACTGCATTACTTGTAAAATTTCAAAGACTTCTTCCGGCAAAATTCAAGCTACCCTTCATCCAATACCAAAAGTAAATATACCTTGGCATACCGTTCACATTGATATTACTGGAAAGTTGAGTGGCAAGGCTGATCAGAAAGAGTATGTAATCGTCCAAGTAGATGCCTTTACTAAATTTGTTTACCTAATCCACACTATTAAGATTGACGCTGAGAATTGTATAAAGGTTGTGTCGTCGGCTATATCTTTGTTTGGGGTGCCAAATCGCATTATAGCAGATCAGGGTAGGTGTTTTGCCAGCACTAGATTTAGTGAGTTTTGTGATCAACAGAAAATAAATTTGCATTTGATTGCGACTGGTGCAAGTAGAGCTAATGGGCAAGTCGAACGCATTATGAGCACCTTAAAGAACTTATTGACTGCAGTTGAGACTAGCAGCCGCGCTTGGCAAGATGCGTTGGGAGAGGTTCAATTAGCGTTAAATTGTACGGTTAGTAAAGCAACCAAGGCAAGTCCCTTAGAACTGTTTATTGGCAAAGTTGCCCGCCCGTTGGGGTTACTTCCACCTTGCGATACGGCAGACGAGATTGATTTGGCAGAAGTAAGAGCATAGGCAGTTCACAATATTTCAGCTGCAGCAGCATATAACAAGAAGCAATTTGATAAAGGAAAAGCCAAAGTTGTAAAATGTCAAGTTGGAGATTTCGTGTTGTTAAAAAATGAAGAAAGGCATCTAACAAAGTTAAGTCCGAAGTTTAGAGGGCCTTTTGAAATAACTGATTTGTTGGAGGAGGATAGATATATGCTCAGGTCGTTGACGAACAATAGAAAATATAAATATGCTCACGATGACATAAGAAAAATGCCAGATTGGCAAGTACAAGAAGAATTAGAAAAATGTAAAAAGAATTTAAGTGAAATGGTTGAAAATGAAACTGTTGAAAGAGACAGTGATGAAGAGATGGAAAATGAAGCTGTTGAAAGAGACAGTCATAAGGAAATGGAAAATTAAACTGTTGAAAGAGACAGTGATAAGGAAATGGAAAAGAAAGCTGTTGAAAGAGACAGTAATAAAATGATTAGAATATAAGCGTTAGCAAGTGACACTGAGGAGGCCTGAAGGGCTTATAATGAAATTTATAATAATAATGTAAGCACAAGTGCAAAACAATTGTTTTGATCATGGCGTGTGGCGCATTAGATATTGTAATGAAATGATGAATGAATTATGTTAAAAAGTTTGTATTACTCTAAGAATGATATTGAAATGTGAAATTTAATTTGTTAATGTAAGTGTAATTTGAAAATGGTTTTGTTGCATTAAAGAAAAAGCATTGTTGGTAATATTTCACGAGGTCGTGTAATGGTCAGGATGGCCGTGCCGGAGCATAAGTTTGCATGTGTTAGTGTATGGGTATTCTGGTAGTGTATTTCATCATAATGGAAATATTGCATCAGCCTCTAATTGCGCAGTTATTGGTCGCCTGTAGTTTGTAGTTTTGGGAAGAACCGTTTTAGCGCGGCGCCAGCGTGTTGTCGCTGACGCCGAGTGTGGTTCGATGGTAAGCACGTAGAAGAAGTGTGCGACACAAGGCAGTTGTGCGTGGTACTTCAGTGCGATCGAAACTCACTGCGCTACCATTATGGCGAATAACGACGAATCTGCAACATATGTATATATCATTAGTACATACATATGTACATGCGTGCACCATGAAATTTAATAGGGAACATTTTGCACTCTTCAGTAAACTAATTTATTATTTATTATTATATTATAAAATAAAAAAAATATGTTAAAATAAAAATAAAAAAATACAAAATAAAACGCTAATGACCCCCACAATTAAAATTGAACCAAGAACTTTTACACAACAATCCGGTGCTGCTTCCATCACGCCACAGCCTTCCCTTCGATTCATTTGACAAATTTGCAGCATAGGACCATTTCATTTATTTTGTGCAACAAAATGGTGGACCAGATATGTAGTCCGCGTTGTTATTGTTTATTGTTTGTCTTTAATAAACAAAAAAAAGTGTATTTTTCCGTGGCTCTAATTTCGAGAATCGAACCGAATACTTTCCGCTTTGCAGTCTGACACTCTAGCCACTAGGCCACTGCCATCCCTGCGAGTTGTTTTCCTTAGCTGGATTATCAAACAATTAAAATTAATTTGCTCAACAAAATCCAGTGTAATAAGTGTGTTTGTTTTATATTACAAAAAAAAAAAAACGAAAACAAGTAAAGAAAGCTACAGTCGAGCGCGCCCGACAGATTATAACATTCGCCCAGTTTCGAAATTATCACACATTTAATTCCATCAAAAAACCCTGCACAAGTTTATCCGCCACCTATTGTTTAAATTAGATCTATTTTTGAATAGTGCCATCTACATGTGAAGCATCGTGACGATGACGTCACGACGCGAGCACAGGCGCAAGCAGTGCAAGTACGGAAAATGGAAACACGGATAACTTCTGTATTTATCGTCTGATTGGATTGTAAATTGGGAAATATATTTATATTGCAATTATTTATGCTCATACCTCTTTTCTCTAGCTTTTGTAATAGCTGAGATCTAGACGTTCAAACGGACAGACGGACAGACAGACGGACATGGCTCAATCGACTCAACTAATGATCCTGAGTCAGAATATATATTCTTTGTGGGGTCTACCACGCCTCCTTCTGCCTGTTACATACATTTGCACAAACTTAGTATACCATTTTTGACAATTTTCAATGGTCGAATGGAAAATACTTCTACATTACATTTTAAAATTGTTATTAAAATTAAAATAAAACAAGTAAGAAAGCTACAGTCTAGTGTGCTCGACTGTAAAATACCCGCTACCCAGCTGCTCGTACATCATTTATTTGCGGAACAAAAAAAATAGGCTACAATCATATTTTGACCGTTAAAGTCTATGGACTTATAATATTTATGCAAAGTCAAAATCTAAAATAAAACAAGTAAGAAAGCGATAGTCGAGAGTGCTCGACTGTAATATACCCGATACCCAGCTGCTCGTACATCATTTATTTGCGGAACAAAAAAACAAGTAAGAAAGCTACAGTCGAGTGTGCTCGACTGTAATATACCCGCTACCCAGCTGCTTGTACATAATTTAATTGCGGAACAAAAAAACGGATACAATCATATTTTGACCGTAAAAGGCTATGGACTTATAATATTTATGCAAAGTCAAAATATAAAATAAAAAAAAAAAGTAAGAAAGCTACATTCGATTGTGCTCGACTGTAATATACCCGCTACAGTTGCTCGTACATCAAAAATATTTGCGGAACAATAAAGAACGACTACAATCATATTTTGACCGTAAAAGGGCATGGACTTACAATATTTATGCAAAGTCAAAATCTAAAATAAAAAAAATAATTTATTGCACACATTTAACTTTTGATGCGGGTGGGACTCAAACCCCTAAAATGCATAATAGTTTCGTTCGTTATGTAGTCCACAACTTAACCCATTTCACCACCGTACACGCACACACTATTCGGCACAATGCTGCAAGCAGCGCTGCCGTGAAAAGGAGTGAAAAGTATTGAAAACGTATAACTTTTATTCAGGTACCACCAAAATTTAAGATTTATCACTTAACCAGTAAAAATAATAATTCTACCTGTTGAAGACTATAAATCGAATACGTGCATGTAAAAAAAGGATATGTGCCCTTTTAATACCTCTTTATATACTTGAATGGAAAGTGTTTTGGAGCACTCTAACTTTATTAAATAAATTTTGTTAAAAAAACGACCGATATGTTCTATGGCATCTATAAGGCATATGGCATATGGCATCCATGCGGCCATTAAGCCATTACGCAAATTTTGCCAAAGTTACATTATGAGACCATTCGGAAATTCTTGCACGACAAAAACAAAGTCTGAATGCATGATGCGTGTTGTTGTTGCTATTTATTCATAAATAACAATCATAAACATATAATTAAATAAAAAAAAAAAATAAAAAAAAAATATAAGCAAAAGCTGCGCTCTGTCAATCGCACAGAGCTGATTTAAGAGACTGTCACTTCTCCATTTGTTAACTAAGTTTATTGTGAGCCATTAAAAAATTTTTAAATAAAATGCACCACCAATTAATGCATATTAAAAAAATAAAGTATAAGTTCTTAAAAAAAAAAAAGCTTAAGCGGCATGAATTGGGAATCGAATCACGGGCCTGTCGGTTCAGGAGTTCACCGCTTTTTCACTAAGCTACTAACGCTGTTATCCAACAACAGCAAAAATTTGCATTGTATGGCATTCTTATTATTTCCTGTACAAATTAAGAATTTGCGCTGCCGGAAGCGCGGTTTACAGCTATGGAAAACGTTAAGCTGAATAACTTCTGTGTTTATTATCCGATTGTTACCAAACTTTTAGAGATCATCTGCCTAGATATAGTTATCATATAAACCGAAAATGAATAATATGGCATCAAAATTGCACTTGTAATCAATTTTTTTCGATTTACAGGGGCGGAAGGGGGCGTGGCCAAAATCCAAAATAAACTTGACCAGCGTGCAATAATAACACATACTGTCACCAAATTTGGTAGTTCTAGCTCTTATAATAGCTGAGATCTAGATTTTCACACGGACAGACAGACGGACAGACAGACAGACAGACAGACGGACAGACGGACATGGCTATATCGACTCGGCTGTTGAGCCTGAGCCAGAATATATATACTTTATGGGGTCGGAGGTGTCTCCTTCTGCCTGTTACATACATTTTCGGTTTGAACAAAGTTATAATACCCTTCTACTCTATGAGTAGCGGGTATAAAAAGTAAAAGCTTAAGCGGCATGAACTGGGAATCGAAAAACGGGCCTGTCGGCTCAGGAGTTCATCGCTTTTTCACTTAGCTACTGACGATTCAGCACACACATGATTCGGCACAATACTGCAAGCAGCGCTGCCGGAAGCGCGGTTTACAGCTAGGGAAAACGTTAAACTGAATAGCTTCTGTGTTTTTCTCCGATTGTTACCAAATTTTCAAAGATCATCAGGCTAGCTATAGTTATTATATAAACCGAAAATGAACAATGTGGCGTCAAAATTGGGCTTGTAATCAATATTTTTCGATTTACAGGGGCGGAAGGGGGCGTGGCCAAAATCTAAAATAAACTTGATTTGCAATAATAACACATACTGTCACCAAATTTTGAAGTTCTAGCTCTTATAATAGCTGAGATCTAGATTTTCACACGGACCGACAGACGGACAGACGGACAGACAGACAGACGGACATGGCTATACCGACACGGCTGTTGATCCTGAGCCAGAATATATATATTTTATGGGGTCGGAGGTGTCTCCTTCTGCCTGTTACATACATTTTCGGTTTGAACAAAGTTATAATACCCTTCTACTCTATGAGTAGCGGGTATCAAAAGAAAAAACAATTTTATTTTACGTTGCCTAATGTGAGAATCGAACCCACACCCTCTGCGAAACAATATTCCTGACACAAGACTCAATACAACCAAACTGGCAAGTCAATTATAAGAAAAAATAAGTAAAACAATTTATTGAATATCTTCTATGTTTATTGTCCGATCTTATTCAAATTTTTACAAAACGTCCACGATAAGCTTTTATGTTGAGTTTCGAGTTTTTGTGACTGTACAGCTATAATTGTAGAAGTTACATTTTGCGGGGGCTGTAGTAGGCGTGGCCCAAATTTTAATAAAATTTTTACAGCGTATGATTCACATAAGTGTTGTCACCAAATTTAGTGGCTCTAGCTTTCTTAGTTTCTGAGATATAGGCGCTTGCAATACGGTTTTTCGATTTGCAGGGCCGGAAGTAGGCGTGACCCAAATTTTAATTATAATTTTACAGCGTATGATTCACATAAGTGTTATCGCAATATTTGGTGGCTTTTGCTTTTTTAGTTTCTGAGATATAGGCGTTCATACAGACGGACAGACAGACATGGCTCAATCGTCTCGGCGAGTGGTCCTGAGCAAGAATATATATACTTTATGGGGTCGCAGATCCCTCCTTCTACCTGTTACCGCACTTCGACAAACAAAATAGACCATGTATTTTTTTAAAAAATAAAAAGCTAGAGCCACCAAATTTGTGGAAAACACTTATGTGAATCATATACTGTAAAATTTTAAATAAAATTTGGGACACGCCTACTTCCGCCCCCGCAAATCGATTAACAGTATAGCAAGCGCAATAATAAAGCTAGAGTACTCAGTTTTGGTGTGAATGATAGCTATCACCACCCTAACGATCGCTAAAAATTTCGTTCCGATCGGATAATGAACATAAAGGATATTTAACATTTCATACAGATTTGCACTGCGCCCACTGCAAAGAAGCAAGCAGTGTTTATTCCAAGCAGTGCTTTTTCCAACTGCCTGGACTTCTTGGCGTCTAACTGAAAATTATATTTGTTGTTTATTATATTTTTTAAAAAGACGTTTAAAAACATTTTTCTCAATCTGAATTTTTTCATAAACTTGAAAAATCCATTGTCTTATACAGTCAACACTTCACTGTAACCGTTCTTACTTGTTATTTAATTATTTACGTTAACTGTAGGGTGCAACCAAAATGGGGATCGGTTTTAATGCTGTGTGAATCTATGCATGTTATTGATTTCCGGCTCAAGCTCGTCGGCTTTGGGGGTGGACGTCTTGTACACACAACTTGAAACGACCAGCAATAATAATAACAAGTAAGAAAGCTACATTCGAGTGTGCTCGACTGTAATATACCCGCTACCCAGCTGCTCGTACATCAAAATTTTTTGCGGAACAATAAAGAACGGCTACAATCATACTTTGACCGTAAAAGGGCATGGACTTACAATATTTATGCAAAGTCAAAATCTAAAATAAAAAAAATAATTTTTTGCACACATTTAACTTTTGATTCGGTTGGGACTTGAACCCATAAATGCATAATAGTTTCGTTCGTTATGCAGTCCACAACTTAACCCATTTCACCACCGTACACGCACACACTATTCGGCACAATGCTGCAAGCAGCGCTGCCGGGAAAAGGAGTAAAAAGTATTGAAAACGTATAACTTTTATTCAGGTACCACAAAAATCCAAGATTTATCACTTAAACAGTAAAAATAATAATTCTACCTGTTGAAGACTATAAATCGAATACGTGCATGTAAAAACGATATGTGCCCTTTTTAATACCTCTTTATATACTTGAATGGAAGTGTTCTGGAGCACTCTAACTTTTAATAAATTTTGTTTAAAAAACGACCGATATATGGCATCTATACGATGTATCGGTGCGTACCGGCTCGTTCCGACTTACATACAGCGGGCAGCAATAAGAAACATGTATACAAAGTTTCATGAAGGTAGCTCAAAAAGGGAGGCAAATACTTTTCTTTGCAAAAAATAAGAAAAGCTCGATCTCCCCCACCATGACACGTATCCATGCGGAATCGAACCCTGGACCCATTACCTAAGAGGTCCACCACTTCTCCATTCGGTCATTAAGCCATTACGCAAATTTTGCCAAAGTTACATTATGAGACCATTCGGAAATTCTTGCACGACAAAAACAAAGTCTGAATGCATAATGAGTGTTGTTGTTGCTATTTATTCATAAATAACAATCATAAACATATAATTAAATAAAAAATTAAAATAAAAAACAAGTAAGAAAGCTACAGTCGAGTGTGTTCGACTGTAATATATCCGCTACCCAGCTGCTTGTACATAATTTATTTGCGGAACAAAAAAACGGCTACAATCATATTTTGGCATAGACTTATAATATTTATGCAAAGTCAAAATATAAAATAAAAAAAAAAAAACATTTTTGCACACATTTAATTTTTGATGCGGGCGGGACTCGAACCCGTAAATGCATAATAGTACTGTTCGTTTTGCAGTCCACAACTTAACCCATTTCACCACCGTACACGCACACACGATTCGGCACAATGCTGCAAGCAGCGTTGCCGGCAGCGCTGCTTACAGCTATGGAAAACGTTAGGCTGAATAACTTATGTGTTTATTATCCGATTGTTACCAAATTTTCAGAGATCATTTGGCTAGCTATAGTTATCATGTAAACCGAAAATGAACAATATGGCATCAAAATTACACTTGTTATCAATGTTTTTTCAATTTGCGGGGGCGGAAGGGGGCGTGGCCAAAATCCAAAATAAACTTGATCAGCGTGCAATAATAACACATATTGTCACCAAATTTGGTTGTCCTAGCTCTTATAATAGCTGAGATCTAGATTTTCACACGGACAGACAGACGGACAGACGGACATGGCTATATCGACTCGGCTGTTGATCCTGAGCCAGAATATGTATACTTTTATGGGGTCGGAGGTGTCTCCTTCTGCCTGTTACATACATTTTCGGTTTGAACAAAGTTATAATACCCTTCTACTCTATGAGTAGCGGGTAAATTTTGGTGTGAATGATAACTATCGCCACCTAAACGATCGCTGAAAATTTGGTTCCGATCGGATAATGAACATAAAAGTTATTCAACGTTTCATATAGATTTGCACTGCGCCCCTGCAAGCAAGCAATCAGTGTTTTTTTCATGCAGTGTTTTTTTTTTCAACTGCTTGACGTCTAACTGAAAATTATATATGTTCTTTATTATTTTTCTTTGAAAATCGCGTTAACCGATAATAGTTTTCTAAATCTGATTTTTTCATAACCTTGAAAAATCCATGGTCTTACACTGTCAACACTTAACTGTAGCCGTTTTTACTTGTTTTATTTTTATATTTATTTAATTGTATGTTTAAGTTATGAGAATAAATAGCAACAACAACACGCATCATGCATTCAGACTTTGTTTTTGTCGTGCAAGAATTTCCGAATGGTCTCATAATGTAACTTTGGCAAAATTTGCGTAATGGCTTAATGGCCGAATGGAGAAGTGGTGGACCTCTTAGGTAATGGGTCCAGGGTTCGATTCCGCATGCATGCGTGTCATGGTGGGGGAGATCGACTTTTCTTATTTTTTCCAAAAAAAAGTTTTTGGCTCCCTTTTTAAGCTACCTTCGTGAAACTTTGTATACATGTTTCTTATTGCTGCCTGCTGTAAATAAGTCGGAACGAGCCGGTACGGACCGATACATCGTTTAGATGCCATAGAACCTATCGGTCGTTTTTATAACACAATTTATTAGAAGTTAGAGTGCTCCAGAACACTTTCCATTCAAGTATATAAAGAGGTATTAAAGTGGCACATATCGTTTTTTACATGCACGTATTCGATTTATAGTCTTCAACAGGTAGAATTATTATTTTTACTGTTTAAGTAGTAAATCTTTGATTTCTTTTGGGTACCTGAATAAAAGGTATACGTTTTCAATACATTTTACTCTTTTTTGCCGGCAGCGCTGCTTGCAGCATTGTGCCGAATCGTGTGAATCGGGTTCGAGTCCCGCCCGCATCAAAAATTAAATTCGTGCAAAAATGTTTTTTTATACCCGCTACTCATAGAGTAGAAGGGTATTATAACTTTGTTCAAACCGAAAATGTATGTAACAGGCAGAACGAGACACCTCCGACCCCATAAAGTATATATATTCTGGCTCAGGATCAACAGCCGAGTCGATATAGCCATGTCCGTCTGTCCGCCTGTCTGTCCGTGTGAAAATCTAGATATCACCTATTATAAGAGCTAGGACTTCCAAATTTGGTGACAATATTTGTAATTATTGCACGCTGGTCACGTTTATTTTGGATTTTGGCCACGCCCCCTTTCGCCCCCGTAAATCGAAAAAAAATTATTACCTTATTACCAGCAGCGCTGCTTGCAGCATTTTCCCGAATAGTGTGGGCGTGCACGGTAGTGAAATGGTTTAAGTTTTGGACTGCAAAACGAACAGTACTATTGTGCATTTACGCGTTCGAGTCCCGCCCGCGTCAAAAATTAAATGTGTGCAAAAATATTTTTTTATACCCGCTACTCATACCCTAAAAGGGTATTATAACTTTGTTCAAACCGAAAATGTATGTAACAGGCAGAAGGAGACACCTCCGACCCCATAAAGTATATATATTCTGGCTCAGGCTCAACAGCGGAGTCGATATAGCCATGTCCGTCTGTACGTCTGTCCGTCTGTCTGTCTGTCTGTCTGTCTGTCCGTCTGTCCGTCTGTCTGTCCGTGTGAAAATCTAGATCTCAGCTATTATAAGAGCTAGAACTACCAAATTTGGCGACAGTATGTGTTATTATTGCACGCTCGTCAAGTTTATTTTGGATTTTGGCCACGCCCCCTTCCGCCCCTGTAAATAAAAAAAAATTGATTACAAGTGCAATTTTGATGCCATATTATTCATTTTCGGTTTATATGATAACTATATCTAGGCAGATGATCTCTAAAAGTTTGGTAACAATCGGATAATAAACACAGAAGTCATTCAGCTTAACGTTTTCCATAGCTGTAAGCAGCGGTGCCGGCAGCGCTGCTTGCAGCATTGTGCCGAATCGTGTGTGCGTGTACGGTGGTGAAATGGGTTAAGTTGTGGACTGCAAAACAAACAGTACTATTATGCATTTACGGGTTCGAGTCCCGCCCGCGTCAAAAATTAAATGTGTGCAAAAATATTTTTTTATACCCGCTACTCATACACTAAAAGGGTATTATAACTTTGTTCAAACCGAAAATGTATGTAACAGGCAGAAGGAGACACCTCCGACCCCATAAAGTATATATATTCTGGCTCAGGATCAACAGCCTAGTCGATATAGCCATGTCCGTCTGTCCGTCTGTCTGTCTGTCCGTCTGTCCGTCTGTCTGTCCGTGTGAAAATCTAAATCTCAGCTATTATAAGAGCTCGGACTACCAAATTTGGTGACAATATGTGTTATTATTGCACGCTGATCAAGTTTATTTGGGAGCGCTGCATGCAGCATTGTGCCGTATAGTGTGTGCGTGTACGGTGGTGAAATGGGTTAAGTTGTGGACTGCAAAACGAAAAGTACTGTTATGCATTTGCGGGTTCGAGTCTCGCCCGCATCAAAAATTAAATGTGTGCAAAAATGTTTTTTTTTCTATTTTAAATTTTGACTGCAGAAATATTGTAAGTTCATAGCCTTTTACGGTCAAAATATGATTGTAGCCGTTTTTTTTTGTTCCGCAAATAAATGATGTACGAGCAGCTGGGTAGCGGTTATATTACAGTCGAGCGCTCTGACAATCGCACAGAGCTGATTTAAGAGACTGTCACTTCTCCACTTGTTAACTAAGTTCATTGTGAGCCATTAAAAATATTTTAAATAAAATGCACCACCAATTAATGCATATTAGAAAATTAAAGTATAAGTTCTTAAAAAAAAAAAAAAGCCTAAGCGGCATGAATTGGGAATCGAATCACGGGCCTGTCAGTTCAGGAGTTCATCGCTTTTTCACTAAGCTACTAACGCTGTTATCCAACAACAGCAAAAATTTGCATTGTATGGCATTCTTATTATTTCCTGTACAAATAAAGAATTTGCGCTGCCGGAAGCGCGGTTTACAGCTAGGGAAAACGTTAAACTGAATAGCTTCTTTGTTTATTATCCGATTGTTACCAAATTTTCAGAGATCATCAGCCTTGCTATAATTATCAGATGGAACAATATGGCATCAAAATTGCGCTTGTAATCAATTTTTTTCGATTTACAGGGGCGGAAGGGGGCGTGGCCAAAATCCAAAATAAACTTGATCTTTTACTCTATGAGTAGCGAGTATAAAAAAAACATTTTTGCACACATTTAATTTTTGATGCGGGCGGGACTCGAACCCGTAAATGCATAATACGAGGGTCGTTTGATAAGTCCGTGACTTTTTGAATAAAATATATTTTTTTCGTCAAAGAAGCGTTTTATTTCTCAACATAATCTCCTTTTAGCTCTATACATTTAGTCCAGCGTTTTTCCAATTTTTTTATTCCTTCCAAATAATAGGTTTTCTCAAGGCCCTCAAAATAGTCGTTTGTTTCTGTGATGACCTCTTCATTTGACCCGAATCTCTTACCGCCGAGCCATTTCTTCATGTTTGGAAACAAAAAATAGTCACAGGGGGCTAAATCTGGAGAATATGCTGGATGGGGTAGCAGTTCGTAGCCCAATTTATGAAATTTTGCCATGCTGACTACACACGTGTGCACCCGTGCATTGTCCTGATGGAACAGCACTTTTTTTTCGCCAAATGCGGTCGTTTCTGCTTCAAATCAATATCGAATCTGTCCAAAAGCTCTGAATAATATTCGCCGGTGATCGTTTTACCCTTTTCAAGGTAATCGATGTGAATGATACCTTGTGCATCCCAAAAAACTGTGGCCATGACCTTGTTGGCCGACAGACCCACCTTGACCTTCTTTGGTGCACGTTCACCCGGAGAAACCCACTGTCTTGATTGTTCTTTGGTCTCTGGTGTGGTGTGGTGGATCCATGTTTCGTCTACGGTAACGAAACGGCGCAAAAATTCGTTTGGATTGCGGTTGAACATCGCCAAACACTCCTTTGAAATGGTCACACGGTTGCGCTTATGGTCGTGTGTGAGCAATCGCGGCACCCATCGCGCGGAAAGCTTTTTCATGTCCAAATATTCATGTAAAATGTGATGTACCCGTTCAGTTGAGATGCCTACAGCCTCAGCTACCTCACGCACTTTCATTCTCCGATCATCCAATATCATTCCATGGATTTTGTCGACGATTTCTGGCATGACGACCTCTTTTGGGCGACCTGAACGTTCGGCATCACTTGTACTGGTACGACCACAACGGAACTCAGTAAACCATTTCTTAACCATTGAAATTGATGGTGCAGAGTCCCCATAATATTTATCAAGTCTTTCCTTGGTTTCGGTGATGGATTTTTTACGCAAAAAATAATGCTTAATTAGCACACGAAATTCACTTTTTTCCATTTTCGTTAAAATTCACAAGATCGTCTGCTTTCAATGCCTATAAAACGCAAACCAAAAAACGCAGCTTTCTCAAAATTTTACAGTCAGCTGTTAATCGATAACTGCTGACAGGAGCAGTGTTGTATTTAGAGCAGGTGCGCGGCAAATACAAAAAGTCACGGTCTTATCAAACGACCCTCGTAGTACTGTTCGTTTTGCAGTCCACAACTTAACCCATTTCACCACCGTACACGCACACACGATTCGGCACAATGCTGCAAGCAGCGCTGCCGGCACCGCTGCTTACAGCTATGGAAAACGTTAAGCTGTATGACTTCTGTGTTTATTATCCGATTGTTACCAAACTTTTAGAGATCATCTGCCTAGATATAGTTATCATATAAACCGATAATGAATAATATGGCATCAAAATTGCACTTGTAATCAATTTTTTTCGATTTACAGGGGCGGATGGGGGCGTGGCCAAAATCCAAAATAAACTTGACCAGCGTGCAATAATAACACATACTGTCGCCAAATTTGGTAGTTCTAGCTCTTATAATAGCTGAGATCTAGATTTTCACACGGACAGACAGACGGACAGACAGACAGACGGACAGACGTACAGACGGACAGACGGACATGGCTATATCGACTCGGCTGTTGAGCCTGAGCCAGAATATATATACTTTATGGGGTCGGAGGTGTCTCCTTCTGCCTGTTACATACATTTTCGGTTTGAACATGAGTAGCGGGTATAAAAATTAAAGTATAAGTTCTGAAAAAAAAAAAGAAAAGCTTAAGCGGCATAAATTGGGAATCGAATCACGGGCCTGTCGGTTCAGGAGTTCATCGCTTTTTCACTAAGCTACTAACGCTGTTATCCAACAACAGCAAAAATTTGCATTGTATGGCATTCTTATTATTTCCTGTACAAATAAAGAATTTGCGCTGCCGGAAGCGCGATTTACAGCTAGGGAAAACGTTAAACTGAATAGCTTCTTTGTTTATTATCCGATTGTTACCAAATTTTCAGAGATCATCAGGCTAGCTATAATTATCAGATGGAACAATATGGCATCAAAATTGCGCTTGTAATAAATTTTTTTCGATTTACAGGGGCGGAAGGGGACGTGGCCAAAATCCAAAATAAACTTGATCTTCTACTCTATGAGTAGCGGGTATAAAAAAAAAAACATTTTTGCACACATTTAATTTTTGATGCGGGCGGGACTCGAACCCGTAAATGCATAATAGTACTGTTCGTTTTGCAGTCCACAACTTAACCCATTTCACCACCGTACACACACACACGATTCGGCACAATGCTGCAAGCAGCGCTGCCGGCACCGCTGCTTACAGCTATGGAAAACGTTAAGCTGAATAACTTCTGTGTTTATTATCCGATTGTTACCAAACTTTTAGAGATCATCTGCCTAGATATAGTTATCATATAAACCGATAATGAATAATATGGCATCAAAATTGCACTTGTAATCAATTTTTTTCGATTTACAGCTAATGGAAGTGAAGCTGTTGAAAGAGACAGTGATAAGGAAATGGAAAATTAAACTGTTGAAAGAGACAGTGATAAGGAAATGGAAAAGAAAGCTGTTGAAAGAGACAGTAATAAAATGATTAGAATATAAGCGTTAGCAAGTGACACTGAGGAGGCCTGAAGGGCTTATAATGAAATTTATAATAATAATGTAAGCACAAGTGCAAAACAATTGTTTTGATCATGGCGTGTGGCGCATTAGATATTGTAATGAAATGATGAATGAATTATGTTAAAAAGTTTGTATTACTCTAAGAATGATATTGAAATGTGAAATTTAATTTGTTAATGTAAGTGTAATTTGAAAATGGTTTTGTTGCATTAAAGAAAAAGCATTGTTGGTAATATTTCACGAGGTCGTGTAATGGTCAGGATGGCCGTGCCGGAGCATAAGTTTGCATGTGTTAGTGTATGGGTATTCTGGTAGTGTATTTCATCATAATGGAAATATTGCATCAGCCTCTAATTGCGCAGTTATTGGTCGCCTGTAGTTTGTAGTTTTGGGAAGAACCGTTTTAGCGCGGCGCCAGCGTGTTGTCGCTGACGCCGAGTGTGGTTCGATGGTAAGCACGTAGAAGAAGTGTGCGACACAAGGCAGTTGTGCGTGGTACTTCAGTGCGATCGAAACTCACTGCGCTACCATTATGGCGAATAACGACGAATCTGCAACATATGTATATATCATTAGTACATACATATGTACATGCGTGCACCATGAAATTTAATAGGGAACATTTTGCACTCTTCAGTAAACTAATTTATTATTTATTATATATTAAAATAAAAAAAAAATGTTAAAATAAAAATAAAAAAAAACACACCGCGCTATGACCCCCACAATTAAAATTGAACCAAGAACTTTTACACAACAATCCGGTGCTGCTTCCATCACGCCACAGCCTTCCCTTGCGATTCATTTGACAAATTTGCAGCATAGGACCATTTCATTTATTTTGTGCAACAAAATGGTGGACCAGATATGTAGTCCGCGTTGTTATTGTTTATTGTTTGTCTTTAATAAACAAAAAAAAGTGTATTTTTCCGTGGCTCTAATTTCGAGAATCGAACCGAATACTTTCCGCTTTGCAGTCTGACACTCTAGCCACTAGGCCACTGCCATCCCTGCGAGTTGTTTTCCTTAGCTGGATTATCAAACAATTAAAATTAATTTGCTCAACAAAATCCAGTGTAATAAGTGTGTTTGTTTTATATTACAAAAAAAAAAAACGAAAACAAGTAAAGAAAGCTACAGTCGAGCGCGCCCGACAGATTATAACATTCGCCCAGTTTCGAAATTATCACACATTTAATTCCATCAAAAAACCCTGCACAAGTTTATCCGCCACCTATTGTTTAAATTAGATCTATTTTTGAATAGTGCCATCTACATGTGAAGCATCGTGACGATGACGTCACGACGCGAGCACAGGCGCAAGCAGTGCAAGTACGGAAAATGGAAACACGGATAACTTCTGTATTTATCGTCTGATTGGATTGTAAATTGGGAAATATATTTATATTGCAATTATTTATGCTCATACCTCTTTTCTCTAGCTTTTGTAATAGCTGAGATCTAGACGTTCAAACGGACAGACGGACAGACAGACGGACATGGCTCAATCGACTCAACTAATGATCCTGAGTCAGAATATATATTCTTTGTGGGGTCTACCACGCCTCCTTCTGCCTGTTACATACATTTGCACAAACTTAGTATACCATTTTTGACAATTTTCAATGGTCGAATGGAAAATACTTCTACATTACATTTTAAAATTGTTATTAAAATTAAAATAAAACAAGTAAGAAAGCTACAGTCTAGTGTGCTCGACTGTAAAATACCCGCTACCCAGCTGCTCGTACATCATTTATTTGCGGAACAAAAAAAATAGGCTACAATCATATTTTGACCGTTAAAGTCTATGGACTTATAATATTTATGCAAAGTCAAAATCTAAAATAAAACAAGTAAGAAAGCGATAGTCGAGAGTGCTCGACTGTAATATACCCGATACCCAGCTGCTCGTACATCATTTATTTGCGGAACAAAAAAAACAAGTAAGAAAGCTACAGTCGAGTGTGCTCGACTGTAATATACCCGCTACCCAGCTGCTTGTACATAATTTAATTGCGGAACAAAAAAACGGATACAATCATATTTTGACCGTAAAAGGCTATGGACTTATAATATTTATGCAAAGTCAAAATATAAAATAAAAAAAAAAGTAAGAAAGCTACATTCGATTGTGCTCGACTGTAATATACCCGCTACAGTTGCTCGTACATCAAAAATATTGGCGGAACAATAAAGAACGACTACAATCATATTTTGACCGTAAAAGGGCATGGACTTACAATATTTATGCAAAGTCAAAATCTAAAATAAAAAAAATAATTTATTGCACACATTTAACTTTTGATGCGGGTGGGACTCAAACCCCTAAAATGCATAATAGTTTCGTTCGTTATGTAGTCCACAACTTAACCCATTTCACCACCGTACACGCACACACTATTCGGCACAATGCTGCAAGCAGCGCTGCCGTGAAAAGGAGTAAAAAGTATTGAAAACGTATAACTTTTATTCAGGTACCACCAAAATTTAAGATTTATCACTTAACCAGTAAAAATAATAATTCTACCTGTTGAAGACTATAAATCGAATACGTGCATGTAAAAAAAGGATATGTGCCCTTTTAATACCTCTTTATATACTTGAATGGAAAGTGTTTTGGAGCACTCTAACTTTATTAAATAAATTTTGTTAAAAAAACGACCGATATGTTCTATGGCATCTATAAGGCATATGGCATATGGCATCCATGCGGCCATTAAGCCATTACGCAAATTTTGCCAAAGTTACATTATGAGACCATTCGGAAATTCTTGCACGACAAAAACAAAGTCTGAATGCATGATGCGTGTTGTTGTTGCTATTTATTCATAAATAACAATCATAAACATATAATTAAATAAAAAAAAAAATAAAAAAAAAATATAAGCAAAAGCTGCGCTCTGTCAATCGCACAGAGCTGATTTAAGAGACTGTCACTTCTCCATTTGTTAACTAAGTTTATTGTGAGCCATTAAAAAATTTTTAAATAAAATGCACCACCAATTAATGCATATTAAAAAAATAAAGTATAAGTTCTTAAAAAAAAAAAACAAAAAGCTTAAGCGGCATGAATTGGGAATCGAATCACGGGCCTGTCGGCTCAGGAGTTCACCGCTTTTTCACTAAGCTACTAACGCTGTTATCCAACAACAGCAAAAATTTGCATTGTATGGCATTCTTATTATTTCCTGTACAAATTAAGAATTTGCGCTGCCGGAAGCGCGGTTTACAGCTATGGAAAACGTTAAGCTGAATAACTTCTGTGTTTATTATCCGATTGTTACCAAACTTTTAGAGATCATCTGCCTAGATATAGTTATCATATAAACCGAAAATGAATAATATGGCATCAAAATTGCACTTGTAATCAATTTTTTCGATTTACAGGGGCGGAAGGGGGCGTGGCCAAAATCCAAAATAAACTTGACCAGCGTGCAATAATAACACATACTGTCACCAAATTTGGTAGTTCTAGCTCTTATAATAGCTGAGATCTAGATTTTCACACGGACAGACAGACGGACAGACAGACAGACAGACAGACGGACAGACGGACATGGCTATATCGACTCGGCTGTTGAGCCTGAGCCAGAATATATATACTTTATGGGGTCGGAGGTGTCTCCTTCTGCCTGTTACATACATTTTCGGTTTGAACAAAGTTATAATACCCTTCTACTCTATGAGTAGCGGGTATAAAAGTAAAAGCTTAAGCGGCATGAACTGGGAATCGAAAAACGGGCCTGTCGGCTCAGGAGTTCATCGCTTTTTCACTTAGCTACTGACGATTCAGCACACACATGATTCGGCACAATACTGCAAGCAGCGCTGCCGGAAGCGCGGTTTACAGCTAGGGAAAACGTTAAACTGAATAGCTTCTGTGTTTTTCTCCGATTGTTACCAAATTTTCAAAGATCATCAGGCTAGCTATAGTTATTATATAAACCGAAAATGAACAATGTGGCGTCAAAATTGGGCTTGTAATCAATATTTTTCGATTTACAGGGGCGGAAGGGGGCGTGGCCAAAATCTAAAATAAACTTGATTTGCAATAATAACACATACTGTCACCAAATTTTGAAGTTCTAGCTCTTATAATAGCTGAGATCTAGATTTTCACACGGACCGACAGACGGACAGACGGACAGACGGACAGATGGACATGGCTTTATCGACTCGGCTGTTGATCCTGAGCCAGAATATATATACTTTATACGGTCGGAGGTGTCGCTTTCTGCCTGTAACATACATTTTCAGATGAACAAAATTATAATACCCTTCTACTCTATGAGTAGCGGGTATAAAAACAATTTTATTTTACATTGCCTAATGTGAGAATCGAACCCACACCCTCTGCGAAACAATATGCCTGACACAAGACTCAATACAACCAAACTGGAGAGTCAATTATAAGAAAAATAAGAAAAACAATTTTTTGAATATCTTCTATGTTTATTGTCCGATCTTATTCAAATTTTTACAAAACGTCCACGATAAGCTTTTATGTTGAGTTTCGAGTTTTTGTGACTGTACAGCTATAATTGTGGAAGTTACATTTTGCGGGGGCTGTAGTAGGCGTGGCCCAAATTTTAATAAAATTTTTACAGCGTATGATTCACATAAGTGTTGTCACCAAATTTAGTGGCTCTAGCTTTCTTAGTTTCTGAGATATAGGCGCTTGCAATACGGTTTTTCGATTTGCAGGGCCGGAAGTAGGCGTGACCCAAATTTTAATTAAAATTTTACAGCGTATGATTCACATAAGTGTTATCGCAATATTTGGTGGCTTTTGCTTTTTTAGTTTCTGAGATATAGGCGTTCATACAGACGGACAGACAGACATGGCTCAATCGTCTCGGCGAGTGGTCCTGAGCAAGAATATATATACTTTATGGGGTCGCAGATCCCTCCTTCTACCTGTTACCGCACTTCGACAAACAAAATAGACCATGTATTTTTTTAAAAAATAAAAAGCTAGAGCCACCAAATTTGTGGAAAACACTTATGTGAATCATATACTGTAAAATTTTAAATAAAATTTGGGACACGCCTACTTCCGCCCCCGCAAATCGATTAACAGTATAGCAAGCGCAATAATAAAGCTAGAGTACTCAGTTTTGGTGTGAATGATAGCTATCACCACCCTAACGATCGCTAAAAATTTCGTTCCGATCGGATAATGAACATAAAGGATATTTAACATTTCATACAGATTTGCACTGCGCCCACTGCAAAGAAGCAAGCAGTGTTTATTCCAAGCAGTGCTTTTTCCAACTGCCTGGACTTCTTGGCGTCTAACTGAAAATTATATTTGTTGTTTATTATATTTTTTTAAAAAGACGTTTAAAAACATTTTTCTCAATCTGAATTTTTTCATAAACTTGAAAAATCCATTGTCTTATACAGTCAACACTTCACTGTAACCGTTCTTACTTGTTATTTAATTATTTACGTTAACTGTAGGGTGCAACCAAAATGGGGATCGGTTTTAATGCTGTGTGAATCTATGCATGTTATTGATTTCCGGCTCAAGCTCGTCGGCTTTGGGGGTGGACGTCTTGTACACACAACTTGAAACGACCAGCAATAATAATAACAAGTAAGAAAGCTACATTCGAGTGTGCTCGACTGTAATATACCCGCTACCCAGCTGCTCGTACATCAAAATTTTTTGCGGAACAATAAAGAACGGCTACAATCATACTTTGACCGTAAAAGGGCATGGACTTACAATATTTATGCAAAGTCAAAATCTAAAATAAAAAAAATAATTTTTTGCACACATTTAACTTTTGATTCGGTTGGGACTTGAACCCATAAATGCATAATAGTTTCGTTCGTTATGCAGTCCACAACTTAACCCATTTCACCACCGTACACGCACACACTATTCGGCACAATGCTGCAAGCAGCGCTGCCGGGAAAAGGAGTAAAAAGTATTGAAAACGTATAACTTTTATTCAGGTACCACAAAAATCCAAGATTTATCACTTAAACAGTAAAAATAATAATTCTACCTGTTGAAGACTATAAATCGAATACGTGCATGTAAAAAACGATATGTGCCCTTTTAATACCTCTTTATATACTTGAATGGAAGTGTTCTGGAGCACTCTAACTTTTAATAAATTTTGTTTAAAAAACGACCGATATATGGCATCTATACGATGTATCGGTGCGTACCGGCTCGTTCCGACTTACATACAGCGGGCAGCAATAAGAAACATGTATACAAAGTTTCATGAAGGTTGCTCAAAAAGGGAGGCAAATACTTTTCTTTGCAAAAAATAAGAAAAGCTCGATCTCCCCCACCATGACACGTATCCATGCGGAATCGAACCCTGGACCCATTACCTAAGAGGTCCACCACTTCTCCATTCGGTCATTAAGCCATTACGCAAATTTTGCCAAAGTTACATTATGAGACCATTCGGAAATTCTTGCACGACAAAAACAAAGTCTGAATGCATAATGAGTGTTGTTGTTGCTATTTATTCATAAATAACAATCATAAACATATAATTAAATAAAAAATTAAAATAAAAAACAAGTAAGAAAGCTACAGTCGAGTGTGTTCGACTGTAATATATCCGCTACCCAGCTGCTTGTACATAATTTATTTGCGGAACAAAAAAACGGCTACAATCATATTTTGGCATAGACTTATAATATTTATGCAAAGTCAAAATATAAAATAAAAAAAAAAAAACATTTTTGCACACATTTAATTTTTGATGCGGGCGGGACTCGAACCCGTAAATGCATAATAGTACTGTTCGTTTTGCAGTCCACAACTTAACCCATTTCACCACCGTACACGCACACACGATTCGGCACAATGCTGCAAGCAGCGTTGCCGGCAGCGCTGCTTACAGCTATGGAAAACGTTAGGCTGAATAACTTATGTGTTTATTATCCGATTGTTACCAAATTTTCAGAGATCATTTGGCTAGCTATAGTTATCATGTAAACCGAAAATGAACAATATGGCATCAAAATTACACTTGTTATCAATGTTTTTTCAATTTGCGGGGGCGGAAGGGGGCGTGGCCAAAATCCAAAATAAACTTGATCAGCGTGCAATAATAACACATATTGTCACCAAATTTGGTTGTCCTAGCTCTTATAATAGCTGAGATCTAGATTTTCACACGGACAGACAGACGGACAGACGGACATGGCTATATCGACTCGGCTGTTGATCCTGAGCCAGAATATGTATACTTTATGGGGTCGGAGGTGTCTCCTTCTGCCTGTTACATACATTTTCGGTTTGAACAAAGTTATAATACCCTTCTACTCTATGAGTAGCGGGTAAATTTTGGTGTGAATGATAACTATCGCCACCTAAACGATCGCTGAAAATTTGGTTCCGATCGGATAATGAACATAAAAGTTATTCAACGTTTCATATAGATTTGCACTGCGCCCCCTGCAAGCAAGCAATCAGTGTTTTTTTCATGCAGTGTTTTTTTTTTCAACTGCTTGACGTCTAACTGAAAATTATATATGTTCTTTATTATTTTTCTTTGAAAATCGCGTTAACCGATAATAGTTTTCTAAATCTGATTTTTTTCATAACCTTGAAAAATCCATGGTCTTACACTGTCAACACTTAACTGTAGCCGTTTTTACTTGTTTTATTTTTATATTTATTTAATTGTATGTTTAAGTTATGAGAATAAATAGCAACAACAACACGCATCATGCATTCAGACTTTGTTTTTGTCGTGCAAGAATTTCCGAATGGTCTCATAATGTAACTTTGGCAAAATTTGCGTAATGGCTTAATGGCCGAATGGAGAAGTGGTGGACCTCTTAGGTAATGGGTCCAGGGTTCGATTCCGCATGCATGCGTGTCATGGTGGGGGAGATCGACTTTTCTTATTTTTTCCAAAAAAAAGTTTTTGGCTCCCTTTTTAAGCTACCTTCGTGAAACTTTGTATACATGTTTCTTATTGCTGCCTGCTGTAAATAAGTCGGAACGAGCCGGTACGGACCGATACATCGTTTAGATGCCATAGAACCTATCGGTCGTTTTTATAACACAATTTATTAGAAGTTAGAGTGCTCCAGAACACTTTCCATTCAAGTATATAAAGAGGTATTAAAGTGGCACATATCGTTTTTTACATGCACGTATTCGATTTATAGTCTTCAACAGGTAGAATTATTATTTTTACTGTTTAAGTAGTAAATCTTTGATTTCTTTTGGTACCTGAATAAAAGGTATACGTTTTCAATACATTTTACTCTTTTTGCCGGCAGCGCTGCTTGCAGCATTGTGCCGAATCGTGTGAATCGGGTTCGAGTCCCGCCCGCATCAAAAATTAAATTCGTGCAAAAATGTTTTTTTATACCCGCTACTCATAGAGTAGAAGGGTATTATAACTTTGTTCAAACCGAAAATGTATGTAACAGGCAGAAGGAGACACCTCCGACCCCATAAAGTATATATATTCTGGCTCAGGATCAACAGCCGAGTCGATATAGCCATGTCCGTCTGTCCGCCTGTCTGTCCGTGTGAAAATCTAGATATCACCTATTATAAGAGCTAGGACTTCCAAATTTGGTGACAATATTTGTAATTATTGCACGCTGGTCACGTTTATTTTGGATTTTGGCCACGCCCCCTTTCGCCCCCGTAAATCGAAAAAAATTATTACCTTATTACCAGCAGCGCTGCTTGCAGCATTTTCCCGAATAGTGTGTGCGTGCACGGTAGTGAAATGGTTTAAGTTTTGGACTGCAAAACGAACAGTACTATTGTGCATTTACGCGTTCGAGTCCCGCCCGCGTCAAAAATTAAATGTGTGCAAAAATATTTTTTTATACCCGCTACTCATACCCTAAAAGGGTATTATAACTTTGTTCAAACCGAAAATGTATGTAACAGGCAGAAGGAGACACCTCCGACCCCATAAAGTATATATATTCTGGCTCAGGCTCAACAGCGGAGTCGATATAGCCATGTCCGTCTGTACGTCTGTCCGTCTGTCTGTCTGTCTGTCTGTCCGTCTGTCCGTCTGTCTGTCCGTGTGAAAATCTAAATCTCAGCTATTATAAGAGCTCGGACTACCAAATTTGGTGACAATATGTGTTATTATTGCACGCTGATCAAGTTTATTTGGGAGCGCTGCATGCAGCATTGTGCCGTATAGTGTGTGCGTGTACGGTGGTGAAATGGGTTAAGTTGTGGACTGCAAAACGAAAAGTACTGTTATGCATTTGCGGGTTCGAGTCTCGCCCGCATCAAAAATTAAATGTGTGCAAAAATGTTTTTTTTTCTATTTTAAATTTTGACTTTGCAGAAATATTGTAAGTTCATAGCCTTTTACGGTCAAAATATGATTGTAGCCGTTTTTTTTTGTTCCGCAAATAAATGATGTACGAGCAGCTGGGTAGCGGTTATATTACAGTCGAGCGCTCTGACAATCGCACAGAGCTGATTTAAGAGACTGTCACTTCTCCACTTGTTAACTAAGTTCATTGTGAGCCATTAAAAATATTTTAAATAAAATGCACCACCAATTAATGCATATTAGAAAATTAAAGTATAAGTTCTTAAAAAAAAAAAAAAGCCTAAGCGGCATGAATTGGGAATCGAATCACGGGCCTGTCGGTTCAGGAGTTCATCGCTTTTTCACTAAGCTACTAACGCTGTTATCCAACAACAGCAAAAATTTGCATTGTATGGCATTCTTATTATTTCCTGTACAAATAAAGAATTTGCGCTGCCGGAAGCGCGGTTTACAGCTAGGGAAAACGTTAAACTGAATAGCTTCTTTGTTTATTATCCGATTGTTACCAAATTTTCAGAGATCATCAGCCTTGCTATAATTATCAGATGGAACAATATGGCATCAAAATTGCGCTTGTAATCAATTTTTTTCGATTTACAGGGGCGGAAGGGGGCGTGGCCAAAATCCAAAATAAACTTGATCTTTTACTCTATGAGTAGCGAGTATAAAAAAAAACATTTTTGCACACATTTAATTTTTGATGCGGGCGGGACTCGAACCCGTAAATGCATAATAGTACTGTTCGTTTTGCAGTCCACAACTTAACCCATTTCACCACCGTACACGCACACACGATTCGGCACAATGCTGCAAGCAGCGCTGCCGGCACCGCTGCTTACAGCTATGGAAAACGTTAAGCTGTATGACTTCTGTGTTTATTATCCGATTGTTACCAAACTTTTAGAGATCATCTGCCTAGATATAGTTATCATATAAACCGATAATGAATAATATGGCATCAAAATTGCACTTGTAATCAATTTTTTTCGATTTACAGGGGCGGATGGGGGCGTGGCCAAAATCCAAAATAAACTTGACCAGCGTGCAATAATAACACATACTGTCGCCAAATTTGGTAGTTCTAGCTCTTATAATAGCTGAGATCTAGATTTTCACACGGACAGACAGACGGACAGACAGACAGACGGACAGACGTACAGACGGACAGACGGACATGGCTATATCGACTCGGCTGTTGAGCCTGAGCCAGAATATATATACTTTATGGGGTCGGATGTGTCTCCTTCTGCCTGTTACATACATTTTCGGTTTGAACATGAGTAGCGGGTATAAAAATTAAAGTATAAGTTCTGAAAAAAAAAAAAAAAAAGCTTAAGCGGCATAAATTGGGAATCGAATCACGGGCCTGTCGGTTCAGGAGTTCATCGCTTTTTCACTAAGCTACTAACGCTGTTATCCAACAACAGCAAAAATTTGCATTGTATGGCATTCTTATTATTTCCTGTACAAA
This sequence comes from Zaprionus ghesquierei, assembly GCA_018904095.1. Classification (NCBI taxonomy): domain Eukaryota; kingdom Metazoa; phylum Arthropoda; class Insecta; order Diptera; family Drosophilidae; genus Zaprionus; species Zaprionus ghesquierei. The sequence goes on along the minus strand of JAEIGP010000462.1, from coordinate 331,156 downwards.
TAAAGAATTTGCGCTGCCGGAAGCGCGATTTACAGCTAGGGAAAACGTTAAACTGAATAGCTTCTTTGTTTATTATCCGATTGTTACCAAATTTTCAGAGATCATCAGGCTAGCTATAATTATCAGATGGAACAATATGGCATCAAAATTGCGCTTGTAATAAATTTTTTTCGATTTACAGGGGCGGAAGGGGACGTGGCCAAAATCCAAAATAAACTTGATCTTCTACTCTATGAGTAGCGGGTATAAAAAAAAAAACATTTTTGCACACATTTAATTTTTGATGCGGGCGGGACTCGAACCCGTAAATGCATAATAGTACTGTTCGTTTTGCAGTCCACAACTTAACCCATTTCACCACCGTACACGCACACACGATTCGGCACAATGCTGCAAGCAGCGCTGCCGGCACCGCTGCTTACAGCTATGGAAAACGTTAAGCTGTATGACTTCTGTGTTTATTATCCGATTGTTACCAAACTTTTAGAGATCATCTGCCTAGATATAGTTATCATATAAACCGATAATGAATAATATGGCATCAAAATTGCACTTGTAATCAATTTTTTTCGATTTACAGGGGCGGATGGGGGCGTGGCTAAAATCCAAAATAAACTTGATCAGCGTGCAATAATAACACATACTGTCGCCAAATTTGGTTGTCCTAGCTTATAATAGCTGAGATCTAGATTTTCACACGGACAGACAGACGGACATGGCTATATCGACTCGGCTGTTGATCCTGAGCCAGAATATATATACTTTATGGGGTCGGAGGTGTCTCCTTCTGCCTGTTACATACATTTTCGGTTTGAACAAAGTTATAATACCCTTCTACTCTATGAGTAGCGGGTATAAAAAGCATAAAGATTTTTCATTGGCGCCCGAGCAGGGACTCGAGGTTCGGCGAATATTTTAATAAAATTTTGTATCGGAAGTAGTTGGCTTCGCGCGTTTCATGTGTAGGTGAAAAATACATTCAACTGGACTCATCAAGCTGCCAGCCGGTTTGTTCCTGATTTGTGCCTGATGGACAATAATCGTTCGCTGTCTATTAATTCTCTAGGTATTCAGTGTCAAAAATTGAGCATATATAGGTCATTGTATGCTGTCGCTTAGTTCGACATAAAATCTTATTAAATTAGCAAACAGATCAATTTCTGACACTCATTTTTATTACATATATAATAAAGTGAACATACATATGTACATACATATGAAGTTAGTAGTCACTTACAAATTATTATTCTCATGATTACAAATAAAACCAAACAAAACGGAAATATTATCGCAAATTAAAATATAGAATTGGTGGTTACATATTTATTAAATTTAACAATTGTGTGTGCAAATTATCACGGTTCGTCTTTGTGATTTTTCCGCTTGATCCCTTTTCGATTGTTTGATATACATACATACCACTGAGAGTGCGTGTGTATATTCTCTCCTTTGCATTGCATACCCCGCACCCCGCATTTTACATTGCTGCCTACAAACGTAGTTACAGCAAAGGTTTAGCATGCTTAATTTGGATCGCTTGGATCATTTTCGTTTGTTTGCTCACACAACGCATTGGTTGCGTGTGTGTGGTATCAAGCAAGCTAGACTTACATAGTCAGCGTCGTTGCGAGGGTAGCTCACAAAGTTTGTGACATTTATTTCTTTTGTCTGAGTCCGAAAAGATAAGTGAAAAGCCACAAATCAGCAAGACAAGTGCAAAATTATCACTATGCTTGCAAAGATTTGACAGAGTTAGTGCTGATATTGCTCGTATGCAAACAGCAATTAAAGCAAAGACCATCTCGACAGATATAACAGAGTTAGCATGTCGACTAGAACTTTTAGAAGGATATATAGGAAAGGCAATGGATTTACAATAATTCTAGAGGTCCATTAGAGGATTTGTGTGTCGTTACGAGGGCTTTATATATAAATGCATCCAAGCCAACGTCAGAGCCAAGACCTGAGCACTATTGCTCCGTAGTTTCGAGCCAGCGATCTCAGTTGCCGAAAATGCGTTTGCCAAAATGTAGTGGCAAACATTCGGAGTAGAGAAATTTTATGTGCCTATTCGAAAGTCTAGTCAATGATGACAATTCCTTGTCAAACGCCGAAAAGTTCAATCATTTAGTTTCGTGTTTGTCAAAAGAAGCATTGGGGGTAGTTAAGCCGTATCAATTAACGGATTGCAACTATCCAAAGGCCCTCGCTAGTCTCAAAGCAGTATATGATAATAAATGTCTTATATTTTTTGATACAGTTTCGCAATTGTTCGATATACCTAGCACCATCTGTATCGGGTTTGAGATCGATCATAGATACGGTGTCTGCTATATATGCGTCGTTGTCGTCGTTAGGAAACGACAAAGATATTGCTAATGCAATGATCATTCATATGGTCATGGTAAAAGTGGATCACATTACCAAGTCTCGATTTAGAGAGCAGCTTGACTATGATACGCTGCCGTTTTGGGACGAATGTGCTAGACAACTAAACAAAAGGTATCAGTATTTGTCAGCAGAAGAGTCAGCTCGTGACACAACTAAGTCACGAATTGAACATAAGAAGCCCCAATGCAAAACGAAAAGTACTGTTATGCATTTGCGGGTTCGAGTCTCGCCCGCATCAAAAATTAAATGTGTGCAAAAATGTTTTTTTTTCTATTTTAAATTTTGACTTTGCAGAAATATTGTAAGTTCATAGCCTTTTACGGTCAAAATATGATTGTAGCCGTTTTTTTTTGTTCCGCAAATAAATGATGTACGAGCAGCTGGGTAGCGGTTATATTACAGTCGAGCGCTCTGACAATCGCACAGAACTGATTTAAGAGACTGTCACTTCTCCACTTGTTAACTAAGTTCATTGTGAGCCATTAAAAATATTTTAAATAAAATGCACCACCAATTAATGCATATTAGAAAATTAAAGTATAAGTTCTTAAAAAAAAAAAAAAGCCTAAGCGGCATGAATTGGGAATCGAATCACGGGCCTGTCGGTTCAGGAGTTCATCGCTTTTTCACTAAGCTACTAACGCTGTTATCCAACAACAGCAAAAATTTGCATTGTATGGCATTCTTATTATTTCCTGTACAAATAAAGAATTTGCGCTGCCGGAAGCGCGGTTTACAGCTAGGGAAAACGTTAAACTGAATAGCTTCTTTGTTTATTATCCGATTGTTACCAAATTTTCAGAGATCATCAGCCTTGCTATAATTATCAGATGGAACAATATGGCATCAAAATTGCGCTTGTAATCAATTTTTTCGATTTACAGGGGCGGAAGGGGGCGTGGCCAAAATCCAAAATAAACTTGATCTTTTACTCTATGAGTAGCGAGTATAAAAAAAAACATTTTTGCACACATTTAATTTTTGATGCGGGCGGGACTCGAACCCGTAAATGCATAATAGTACTGTTCGTTTTGCAGTCCACAACTTAACCCATTTCACCACCGTACACGCACACACGATTCGGCACAATGCTGCAAGCAGCGCTGCCGGCACCGCTGCTTACAGCTATGGAAAACGTTAAGCTGTATGACTTCTGTGTTTATTATCCGATTGTTACCAAACTTTTAGAGATCATCTGCCTAGATATAGTTATCATATAAACCGATAATGAATAATATGGCATCAAAATTGCACTTGTAATCAATTTTTTTCGATTTACAGGGGCGGATGGGGGCGTGGCTAAAATCCAAAATAAACTTGATCAGCGTGCAATAATAACACATACTGTCGCCAAATTTGGTTGTCCTAGCTTATAATAGCTGAGATCTAGATTTTCACACGGACAGACAGACGGACATGGCTATATCGACTCGGCTGTTGATCCTGAGCCAGAATATATATACTTTATGGGGTCGGAGGTGTCTCCTTCTGCCTGTTACATACATTTTCGGTTTGAACAAAGTTATAATACCCTTCTACTCTATGAGTAGCGGGTATAAAAAGCATAAAGATTTTTCATTGGCGCCCGAGCAGGGACTCGAGGTTCGGCGAATATTTTAATAAAATTTTGTATCGGAAGTAGTTGGCTTCGCGCGTTTCATGTGTAGGTGAAAAATACATTCAACTGGACTCATCAAGCTGCCAGCCGGTTTGTTCCTGATTTGTGCCTGATGGACAATAATCGTTCGCTGTCTATTAATTCTCTAGGTATTCAGTGTCAAAAATTGAGCATATATAGGTCATTGTATGCTGTCGCTTAGTTCGACATAAAATCTTATTAAATTAGCAAACAGATCAATTTCTGACACTCATTTTTATTACATATATAATAAAGTGAACATACATATGTACATACATATGAAGTTAGTAGTCACTTACAAATTATTATTCTCATGATTACAAATAAAACCAAACAAAACGGAAATATTATCGCAAATTAAAATATAGAATTGGTGGTTACATATTTATTAAATTTAACAATTGTGTGTGCAAATTATCACGGTTCGTCTTTGTGATTTTTCCGCTTGATCCCTTTTCGATTGTTTGATATACATACATACCACTGAGAGTGCGTGTGTATATTCTCTCCTTTGCATTGCATACCCCGCACCCCGCATTTTACATTGCTGCCTACAAACGTAGTTACAGCAAAGGTTTAGCATGCTTAATTTGGATCGCTTGGATCATTTTCGTTTGTTTGCTCACACAACGCATTGGTTGCGTGTGTGTGGTATCAAGCAAGCTAGACTTACATAGTCAGCGTCGTTGCGAGGGTAGCTCACAAAGTTTGTGACATTTATTTCTTTTGTCTGAGTCCGAAAAGATAAGTGAAAAGCCACAAATCAGCAAGACAAGTGCAAAATTATCACTATGCTTGCAAAGATTTGACAGAGTTAGTGCTGATATTGCTCGTATGCAAACAGCAATTAAAGCAAAGACCATCTCGACAGATATAACAGAGTTAGCATGTCGACTAGAACTTTTAGAAGGATATATAGGAAAGGCAATGGATTTACAATGATTCTAGAGGTCCATTAGAGGATTTGTGTGTCGTTACGAGGGCTTTATATATAAATGCATCCAAGCCAACGTCAGAGCCAAGACCTGAGCACTATTGCTCCGTAGTTTCGAGCCAGCGATCTCAGTTGCCGAAAATGCGTTTGCCAAAATGTAGTGGCAAACATTCGGAGTAGAGAAATTTTATGTGCCTATTCGAAAGTCTAGTCAATGATGACAATTCCTTGTCAAACGCCGAAAAGTTCAATCATTTAGTTTCGTGTTTGTCAAAAGAAGCATTGGGGGTAGTTAAGCCGTATCAATTAACGGATTGCAACTATCCAAAGGCCCTCGCTAGTCTCAAAGCAGTATATGATAATAAATGTCTTATATTTTTTGATACAGTTTCGCAATTATTCGATATACCTAGCACCATCTGTATCGGGTTTGAGATCGATCATAGATACGGTGTCTGCTATATATGCGTCGTTGTCGTCGTTAGGAAACGACAAAGATATTGCTAATGCAATGATCATTCATATGGTCATGGTAAAAGTGGATCACATTACCAAGTCTCGATTTAGAGAGCAGCTTGACTATGATACGCTGCCGTTTTGGGACGAATGTGCTAGACAACTAAACAAAAGGTATCAGTATTTGTCAGCAGAAGAGTCAGCTCGTGACACAACTAAGTCACGAATTGAACATAAGAAGCCCCAACATTCCAAGTCGTCCTTTGCTTGTGCTGAAGGAGGACGCAGTTCATCGCCTGTATCCATTTATTGCAAATCGGAAACGCACAACCTTTTTTCTTGTACGTCGTTTGCTGCCATCTCAGTTATGCAGAGCTTCGAATTCGTTACGGCCCAACGGTTGTGTCTCAATTGCCTGGTCGTAGGGCACATAGTGTTAAAATGCAAGGCATTAAAATGTAGAATATGTTCAAAGCCTCACCATTCCTTGCTTCACAGGTACAAAACACCTGTTCAAGGGGAGACACCTTCTCTTCACGCGACTGCTTCAGAGGCATATTTGGGACATGTGCTCAATAATGAGCAAGTCGTTCTTCCCACAGCTGTCGTTAATGTACGGGATAGATTCGGTCAGTTGCATCCTGCCAGAGCCTTGTTGGGTTCTGAAATCTATTTCTACGGCTCAACCTGGGCAGTCAATTGCCATATCTAATTGGAAAATACCCAAGAATGTTAATCTGGCAGATCCAGAGTTTTATAGGCCATCTAAAGTGGATATTCTCTTGGGCGCAGAATTGTTCTATGATTTGCTATGCGTTGGACAAATAAAATTACGTTCCGAACTCCCCATTATGCAAAAAACCCTGCTGGGTTGGATAGTAGCGGGAAAATATTCTGAACAAGTACCTCGTCATCAGTTCAGTGGGTGTTCAGTAGCTCAAACTAATGATTGTTCTCTCGACTCCTTAGTCAGCCGTTTCTGGGAATTGGATCAATGTACACTTGAGTCGAAGGCTGTTCGCCAAACAGCTGAACAACAGGCTTGTGAACTATTTTTCAAGAAGGCTGTCAAACAGTTATCTTCCGGTCGATTTGAAGTCAAGCTTCCTTTCAAGACTCATCCCAAGGTTCTAGGTCTGTCCTTTCAAACTACTGAAAGGCGTTTTTTACAACTTGAGCGCAAATTATCGAAGGATGCAATTCTTCGAAACATGTACCATGACTTCATGAAAGAATATCTCGACTTAGGACACATGTCCATTCTGGAGTGTGCTCCTGTAGAACAGCATTACTTTATTCCTCATCAATGCGTTCTTAGACCAGAAAGCACCTCCACCAAGCTTCGTGTAGTTTTCGACGCTTCGAGTAAGACGTCAACAGCTGTTTCACTTAATGAAACTCTAAGGGTGGGGCCAACTATTCAGAGGGAGCTGTATTCAACCTTAATAAGCTTTCGATTGGATAAATATGCCGTAACTGCTGACATTTCTAAAATGTAGAGGCAGATAAATATTTCTGAAGAAGACAGAATGTTTCATCTAATTTTGTGGAGAGAAAACACTTCACAAAATATACAGGCATATAAATTAAATACCATTACATATGGTACAGCATCCGCACCATTTTTGGCAATACGCTGCCTGTTTGAGCTCGCTGACATACATGCACAATCACATCCTATTGGATCAGATGTGATCAAAAACTCTTTTTATGTGGATGATATGCTGGCAGGGGCAGACAGCGTAAAAGAACTGAATATCATGTGCAGGGAAGTTCGTGAAATTTTAGAATCAGGAGGGTTACCCCTAGCCAAATGGGCATCCAACCATAGCATCCAGGTTTCTAACACTGAGTTTAGCGAAGGTTTCTCAAAACTGAGGAGCATAGTTCAGTGAAAACTCTTGGAATGCATTGGGCACCTCAAGAGGATTTATTTAAATACCATCTTGAAGTGGATAGTTTCGCATCGCTAAAACCAACGAAACGTAAGATGTTGTCCACAGCGTCTTGTTTGTTTGATCCACTTGGGGTGCTGTGTCCCATTATAACAAAAGCCAAAATGCTATTACAAGAGTTGTGGAGGCTTAAGATAGATTGGGATGAGGCCATTCCTATGAGTCTTCACACTGCATTGCAGAAGTTCACCCTGACATTGAGTGATTTCCATAAGATCCGCATTCCTCGATATGTTTGCCTCTCATATTATCAGCAAGTTCAAATCCATGGTTTTGCAGACGCTTCCATTCACGCATATGGTTTTTGCATATATGTACGAACTGCCAACAACCAAGACGTTTGCATTACGTTACTTACAGCAAAGTCGAGGGTAGCTCCACTTAATGTAAAAACAATACCTCGGCTATAGCTTTGTGCAACACTTTTGCTGGCCAAACTCAAATCTCCCCAACCATGAAAATATGCAATATAGAAAGCGTGAATTTCTGGTCAGACTCACAGGTTACCCTACACTGGTTAAAGCGTGATTCTGGCACGTTGGGTACATTTTTGGCAAAAAGAGTCGCTGAAATTCAGGAGTTGTCAAATGGTGTTGTATGGCGTCATGTTCCAGCAGACGCCAATCCTGCTGACTTGGTATCGAGAGGAACTGATATAAATGAACTTATGGATTCTTTGTGGCTTAAAGGGCCAAGTTTTTTGATTTTGAGTTCCAGATAATGTCAAACTTGAAAACGTCTGAAGATAAAAAAGTGTGATGGTTGGCACACTAGCGGAAGCTTCGCAAAATTGTTTCGTAGACTTGATACATCGTAATTCCAACTTTGCAAGACTAGTTCGAATAGTGGCATATATACTTCGTTTTTGTTCAAACGGCTCAGAACAGATTCTCTTGTGGTATCGGCCTTGGAAAGAAAAATTTCATTCCTTAAATTGATCGCCGTGGTACAATGCACCACATTTAGAACAGAATTGAAATTAATGGAAAAATCAGCTGTCTTATCACCAATGCTTCAATTATTAAATCCATTTATTGACAAATTTGAAAAGAACGGCCTAAAATTTGAAGTCATTCGGGTAGGAGGTCGTTTGTTACACGGTCCTCTCTCGTATGAGGCTAAATTGCCCTTTTTATTGACAAAGGATTCCGCCTTTGCGCAGCTTTTTGTCAAGCACTTGCACCTTAGGGACTACCACGCTGGTGCAAAGGTGCTAGTTGGGTTGTTGAGGCAGCAAGTTTGGGTGGTGAACGCACGTAGCTTATGTACTGCAGTTGTGAGAACTTGCGTACACTGTTTTAGGTATAAGCCAAAATTGCTGGGCCAAATAATGGGTAATTTACCTGCCAACCGTCTCCGAGAAGGCCGACCCTTCAGAGTCTCTGGTGTAGATTTCTGTGGGCCGTTTTATGTGAGCTATAGGATCACGGGGAGACCCCCTGTAAAAATGTATGTTGCCGTTTTTGTTTGCTTCGCCTCAAAGGCAGTTCACTTGGAACTTGTGACGGACCTATCAACTGATGCTTTTTTGAATGTCTTCAAAAGGTTCATTGGGAGGCGCGGACGAACTTCGTGGGAGCGAGCAACGTGCTGAAGGAGCTGCAGACGGCATTCTTAGAGAGCGAGACTGACGGGGTACGCAGCGGAGAGAGGAGTGCACTGGAGGTTTATTCCTCCTCCAACACCGCACTTCGGAGGACTGTGGGAGGCAGCGGTGAAGGCGGCCAAGCACCGGCAGGTGCGAGGAGCGGACAACGTGAACCTAACGCCGGACGAGTTGAGCACGCATCTGGTGGACGTCGAGGCGTTGCTCAACTCCAGACCGCTACTGGTCGACAGCACCGATCCCAACGATGGCGAGGTGATCACTCAAGGGCCGCAAGAATCGGGACCAGGAGAGTCGAGCAACAAGTCAGGACCCGCGTTCTTGAAGCGGTGGCGGCAGTTGTCGGCGCTCAAACCGCACTTCTGGCGCAAGTGGTCCGAGGACTACCTGCTCAGCCTACGGCAGCGAACGCAGTGGACCAAAGAGGCGGCCAATTTGGTGGAAGGGGCGGTCGTCATGGTGCACGACGACAACACACCCCCGCAACGGTGGACCATTGGGCGCGTAACGCGCGTAGTCGCAGGAATCGACGGCAAGGTTCAAGTAGCGGAAATAAAAACACCAGGCGCAATTAGGCGCCCAGTACACAAGCTGGCAGTGCTCCCGAATTCTTAAAGACCGGAGCTCTTCAACGGGGCCGGAATGTTGGAGCAATTCCAACAATTAGAATTAAATAGAAATACAATAGTTAAGAGAAAATAGGTAATTAAGCTAATAGTTAAGAGAGAACAAGAGTGTGGTCGGACTGTGGCCTACTCTCATTTATGGAGGGACTCTTTGTCGAGGTTTGAAGCCAACTACACGCGTATTAAAAATGTGAAACCGAACTCCGCGTCCGCATTTGTCATTATTTCTTTGTAATATTTCTAAAAAAGCTTAGAGATTTTTCAGGCGGGATTCTTGTTCTAAGACGGCACTTGTGGCAAAGTTTGAAGCGTCGGTTGTAATTTTAAACTCTTTTTTGAAGTCTGGGAATGCACGGTAGCCTCACAGGACGTCATATTAGTCCTGTGAGGCGAGCGTGCGTTTGATTTTATCAAACGCGCTAGTCGCTTGCTTGTTTAGGTCAATCTTTGTTTTATTTGAAATGTTCTTTGGGAGACGTCCGTTTTGCCTCTCAATAAGTTCGTCAGTGGTTCTGCTAGTTTGGCATAGTCACGAATAAACCTCCTATAATAACTAGCCAAACCCAAGAAAGATCGAAGTTCCTTTAGTGTTCTGGGACCGGAAACTGCTCTGTTGCTTTTACCTTTTCAGCGTTTAAAAACCCCCGGGGTTACGGAGTTGAGTTTTCGATAATCGATGACTATCCTATACTTCTTTTCTCCGGATGCGTCGCTTTTCTTGGGGACTATCCATACAGGTGCGTTGTATGGTGACCGTGAAGTTCGTATTATGCCGTCTTGCAGCAACTGTCCCATTTGCTTTTCTACCTCGGGCCTTAGAGAGGCTGGATACGGGTAGTGTTTGCTATATACCGGTGCATCCGATGATTTCCTTATTTCCCCTATCACTCTGGTTGTGTAAGTCGCAAAAAATTCGAGTGCTTCTGTATGAGCAAATTTATGACGTTTTTCTGGCTATTCGATTTACGTTTGGCTCTGAGCTTTATGTTATTTACCGATTGATAAGAATGTTATAACATCGATTCTGGTTCTGATCGGATAATAAACAAAAAAGTTGTTCAACGTTTTAAATAGATTTGCACTGCGCCCACTGCAAGCAAGAAAGCTGTGTTTTTTCAAAGCAGTGTTTATACCCGCTACTCATAGAGTAGAAGGGTATTATAACTTTGTTCAAACCGAAAATGTATGTAACAGGCAGAAGGAGACACCTCCGACCCCATAAAGTATATATATTCTGGCTCAGGATCAACAGCCGAGTCGATATAGCCATGTCCGTCTGTCTGTCCGTGTGAAAATCTAGATCTCAGCTATTATAAAAGCTAGGACAACCAAATTTGGTGACAATATGTGTTATTATTGCACGCTGATGAAGTTTATTTTGTATTTTGGCCACGCCCCCTTCCGCCACGTAAATCAAAAAAACATTGATAACAAGTGCAATTTTGATGCCATATTGATCAATTTTGGTTTACATGATAACTATAGCTAGCCAGATAATCTCTGAAAATTTGGTAACAATCGGATAATAAACACAGAAGTTATTCAGCTTAACGTTTTCCATAGCTGCCGGCAGCGCTGCTTGCAGCATTGTGCCGAATCGTGTGTGCGTGTACGGTGGTGAAATGGGTTAAGTTGTGGACTGCAAAACGAAAAGTACTGTTATGCATTTACGGGTTCGATTCCCGCCCGCATCAAAAATTAAATGTGTGCAAAAATGTTTTTTTTTTATTTTAGATTTTGACTTTGCATAAATATTGTAATTCCAAAGCCTTTTACGGTCAAAATATGATTGTAGCCGTTTTTTTTGTTCCGCAAATAAACGATGTACGAGCAGCTGGGTAGCGGGTATATTACAGTCGAGCACATTCGACTGTAGCTTTCTTACTTGTTCTTCATTTATTTTTATTTATTTATTTTGTTTTATTTTCTGGTTTTCAGTGGCTAGTTTCTTCCTTCTATCTTGGAGGGTCTCTTGGGATTCGCAAGATTAGAATATATTATACTGCAATTGCAGTCAGTTTTAGTGGGTTATGCTTTTACACAGAGTTATGTTTGGTTGTTCACTATTATTTAATATTTTTACTTATTACTAATATTAAAGGAAAACAAGTAAAGAAGCTACAGTCGTGCTCGCCTGACAGTAAGATATCATTCGCCCAGTTTCGAAACAAATTATCTGACATTTAATTCCATCAAAAAAACGCTGCACAAGTTCATCCGCCACCAATTATTTAAATTATATCTATCTTTAAATTGAACCATCTACATGTGAAAACATCATAGTAATCAGCTGTACATACGCTACGGCTGAAACGAAGCATCGTGACGATGCGCAGCACAGGCGCAAGCTGTGGAAGTACGGAAAACGGAAACATGGATATCTTCTGTTTTTATCGTCCGATTGGATTGTAAATTGGGGAATAGATTTATATGGCAATTATTTATGTTCGTACCAAATCAGCTGTAACTTTAATACTTCTCCTGATAATCCAAAATTATCGATTTGCGTGGGTGGTGGGAGTGGCATCAAAAATTAGGTGTCTCTAGCTTTTGTAATAGCTGAGATCTAGACGTTCAAACGGACAGACATATGGACATGGCTCGATCGACTCAGCAAGTGATCATGAGTCAGAATATATATACTTTGTGGGGTCTGCCACACCTCCTTCTGCCTGTTACATACATTTGCACAAACTTAGTATACCATTTTTGACTATTTTCAATGGTCGAATGGTATAAAAAATAATAAGGCGCTCCTATTAAAAATAGAGTCGACGTAGCACATTTTATTCGGCATGCCGAAAGTTTAATTCATACCCTTACAGATCTTTAAATCATTTATATTTGCTTACAGCATCTATTATACCCGCTTCTCACAGAGTAGAGGCGTATTTGTTGTGGAATAAAACGGTTTTTTATAGTGGACTGTATTTTTTATTGGATCTTGCACGATCGAAAGCTCTCTTAATACTAATTTCTAACATAAATTTGTGAGTAAATCACCGACGCAGCGGTATCGATGCATTTCTAATGTTAAATGATACGTTTACATGTTAATTCATTAAATTGGCAAATGACAGAGTTGCCACCGATCCTCAACATCCCGGCCCGCCCTGAAACATTGTTTCTGAATAAGGCAAGACAGCAACCTTAGTAATATGTCGAATAAGCTCTCCTGAGGCTGTCCTTAGTTTAACAGCTCGTACCAAATTGTCCTTTCCTGGGTAGGTTTCGATAGCTCGTGCTAGGTGCCACGATGCCGGTGGTGTGTTTGATTCCTTGATAAGCACGATGTTTGCACTGAAAAATTAGGAGTTGGTGTGCTCCATTTGGGACGTTGTTGCAGAGTGGTAGGATACTGTTTCCAGAATTCTTGATACATGGACTAAATGCTTTGCCAATAGCCCAAACGACCATCAAGAATGTGTTGCAAGTCAGCCTCTGGTATTGTTGTAAATGCACTTCCGATCAGGAAATGCTCTGGAGATAAATAGTTTACCTCAGTGTCCGATGTGTAACAAAGTGACCGTGAATTAACTACTGCACTAACTTGGAGAAGTAGTGTCCGCTGGATTTTGAGTCAATATGTCGCCACTCATGCCTTGGAATGATGTCCAGAATTTGAGAAGTTTGGTTTCCAACGAAGGTTTTTAATTGAGAGTTTAATTGGTTTGAAATTCGGACTTATGATAGCCAGGAAAGTACGATCGTTGAGTCGCACCATGCATACACTGATATAACCTTATTTCGAAGTGCGGCCTTGATTGAGAGTATAAGCTGGCTCAAAAGCACTGGCACTGATTGCTGCTTGAGGGAAGCCACCCTTGTCTTTGATGTCATCAACGATACCGAAATGGAACCATCTTGATGAATTACTCTGCTGTACACTACAGGAGCGTGTGCCTTGGTAGATGCATCGGAAAATGCATGCAGTTGAATGTTTTCCGCGTCGTTGACAACCAGCCGTGGTAGTTTAAAATCGTTTAATGTGTCCAGATCAGTACGCGATTTCAGACAATTGCTGGCTAGTTTGTTGGGAAGTGGTGAGTCCCAATTTTGGATTGAGAAGCTAAAGACTTTGAAACATAATTTTATTTGAACGATGATAGAAGCCAAAAGTCCAAAAGCGTCGAATATTCGTGCGATATCTGACAGGACTTGCCTCTTTGTGCAATCGGGACTCGCACAAAGTCCAACATTATATGATAATTTATCTTCCCCAGGATGCCAGTAGAGGCCGAGTACCTTTACCGGTGACGATTGAGCTGACTGTGACAAATCAATATCTTCTGTTTGTATACGGGTTGTACAAGATGAGTTCCAAAGTAAACAGGACTTTTTGAATCTAGAGCCCTCTAGTGGCGTCATCCATATGTCTAGTGCGTTAGAATCTGCTATCCTTCATTGACTTAAAGTAAAAATTTCATAACATTCTATCTATTAGAAGTGAAGTTATGCGTTTTAAGTGTCAGTACTTTTTTGTCATCGGTGCGATAATGAGCTTTGAGCAAAGAGCAAACATTAAATTTTGTTTTAAAATTGGTAAAACTTTTACCGAAACGTTTTAATTAATGAAACAAGTTTATGGCGATGATTGTTTATACCGTAGCAGAGTGCACGAGTGGTTTCAACGTTTTCAAAGTGGTCGTGAGGAAATAAATGACGATGAACATGTGGGCCAAGCAAAATCCGTGATCACCGAAAATTCCATCGAAACTGTGCGTGAATTCATAAAAAATCAGCCGAAATCATTATTGAAATTCATGGAAATAGAATTGAACATCTCCAAAACATCGGATTATCGCATTTTGACCGAACATTTGGGCTAACAAAAGATGTGTGCACGGTTTGTTCCGCACAAATTGAATGACGACCAAAAATTTCTCAGAATTCAACATTCGAAGGACATCATTAAAGAGGTAAAAAAAGACCCAAACTTCCTTTACAAGATTGTGACTGGTGGTGGTGGTGGCAAAAATCGCGCCTGGAGAAGTCAAAAGTGAAGAGAATGCTGATTTGGAAGTTGGCGTTTGTTGCACGATAATGCGCCGTCTCATCGATCGACCCTTGACCAAAACCGATTATTTGACCAAAAATCACATTTTAACGATCAACCACTATCCGTATTTACCTGATATGGCACCGTGCGACTTCTACCTTTTCGAAAAAAATGTATTTGCCGATGAAAGGAAAGCGTTATGCAGACGTGGAGACCATTCAAAAGGCTTGCACCGGCATACTGGCGGCCATACCGGGCAAGGAGCTAAAACACTCGTTTGACAAACTTTTGGACCGTGCAAAAAGCTGTATTAAAGCAGAAGCAGACTATTTTGAATACAATTAATTGATTTTGCCGATAAAACCATTTGTTCTGTCTATTTTTTAAAAGTCCTGTTTACTTTGAAATGCACCTTGTATTTGACACCCATTTCTCAAGTTCGAGATCAGCGTAGGTCATCAATTGAATAAGTCCCTTTTTGTTCCGTAGTAGTTCCTCCTCGCTGTTTGATCCAGTAAGTACGTCATCGACATAAAAATCCTCCAGCAACAGTTTTTCTGCATTTGGAAATTCATTAATATGATCCTGTGCCAGCTGTTCCAATACACGTACCGCGAAATGGTGAGCATGAAGTTCCGTAGGTTACCGTGCAAAGTTTTAAGTGTTTGAATGGACCGGATGGATCCTCTCTCCAGACGATTTTTTGAAAATCCTGATGTTTGTCTGCTACCCAGATTTGGAGAAATATCTTGACAATATCCGCTGAGAATACATACTTGTACGTTCGAAAGCGAAGACACACAGCAAACAAGTCGCACTTGGTCCAGTGAATATTGTGTCGTTTAAAGATTTGCCATTTTCATCGCGAAATGACCCGTCGAAAACCACCCTTAGCTTTCGACCTAGTACTGAATGGTGTGGTAGATAGAACTGCTGCCTTCCATTGTTTTCGTCTTCTGGTACTTCGCGCACGTGCCCCAAGTTTTTGTATTCGCACATAAAGTTAACGTACTGATTACGTAACTTTTCATCCCGTTGTAAGCGTCGTTTCACTGATTTGAAACGGCTTAGAGCTCCTTGAAGTGTATACCCAAATACGAGATCCGTTGTATTGAATGGAAGTTCCACGATATACTTCCCATTCGCATCTCCTGTGTGTGTAGTGAGAAAGTGATTCTCCACCTGTTCATCGTCAGGTTTCCTTTTTATACCCGCTACTCATAGAGTATAAGAGTATTATTACTTTGTTCAAACCGAAAATGTATGTAACAGGCAGAAGGAGACACCTCCGACCCCATAAAGTATATATATTCTGGCTCAGGATCAACAGCCGAGTCGATATAGCCATGTCCGTCTGTCTGTCCGTGTGAAAATCTAGATCTCAGCTATTATAAGAGCTAGGACTACCAAATTTGGTGACAATATGTGTTTTTATTGCACGCTGATCAAGATTATTTTGGATTTTAGCCACGCCCCCTTCCGCCCCTGTAAATAAAAAAAAAACGTTGATTACAAGCGCAATTTTGATGCCATATTGTTCATTTTCGGTTTACATGATAACTATAGATAGCCAGATGATCTCTGAAAATTTGGTAACAATCGGTTAATAAACACAGAAGTTATTCAGCTTAACGTTTTCCTTAGCTTTAAGCAGCGCTGCCGTCAGCGCTGCTTGCAGCATTGTGCCGAATCGTGTGTGCGTGTACGGTGGTGAAATGGGTTAAGGAGTAGACTGCAAAACGAACAGTACTATTATGCATTTACGGGTTCGAGTCCCGCCCGCATCAAAAATTAAATGTGTTCAAAAACATTTTTGCAAAAAACTTTTTTTTTTATTTTATATTTTGACTTTGCATAAATATTGTAAGTCCATAGCCTTTTACGGTCAAAATATGATTGTAGCCGTTTTTTTGTTCCGCAAATAAATTATGTACAAGCAGCTGGGTAGCGGGTATATTACAGTCGAGCACACTCGACTGTAGCTTTCTTACTTGTTGTAATGTTACTGACGTTTTTCAATTCCTAGAACCTGTGAAGCGTTGCATTGATATCCGTTGTTGTAGTAAGCGAGATAGCTTGATTGCGTTAGTTAAACATTAGCGATGCAATAACCTATCCAAAAACTGATGAAATGGCAATGAGATTGCCCCCGTTGTCGTATATGCTTTTCCCTGTGAGTGTACTCCATACGTGTTCGCTACCAAGTAATATATCGATTGGTGCAGTTGTATTGAAAGCCGTGTCAGCCATTTGAAAATCCTTGAACTTTTTATACCCGCTACTCATAGAGTAGAAGGGTATTATAACTTTGTTCAAACCGAAAATGTATGTAACAGGCAGAAGGAGACACCTCCGACCCCATAAAGGTTATATATTCTGTCTCAGGATCAACAGCCGAGTCGATATAGCCATGTCCGTCTGTCCGTCTGTCTGTCCGTGTGAAAATCTAGATCTCAGCTATTATAAGAGCTAGGACTACCAAATTTGGTGACAATATGTGTTATTATTGCACGCTGATCAAGTTTATTTTGGATTTTAGCCACGCCCCCTTCCGCCCCCGCAAATCGAAAAAACATTGATAACAAGCGCAATTTTGATGCCATATTGTTCATTTTCGGTTTACATGATAACTATAGCTAGCCAGATGATCTCAGAAAATTTGGTAACAATCGGATAATAAACACAGAAGTTATTCAGCTTAACGTTTTCAATAGCTGTAAGCAGCGGTGCCGGCAGCGCTGCTTGCAGCATTGTGCCGAATCGTGTGTGCGTGTACGGTGGTGAAATGGGTTAAGTTGTGGACTGCAAAACGAACAGTACTATTATGCATTTACGGGTTCGAGTCGCAAATAAATTATGTACAAGCAGCTGGGTAGCGGGTATATTACAGTCGAGCACACTCGACTGTAGCTTTTTTACTTGTTAAGTACTGAAGTGTCTAGATTTTGCCTTTCCATTGATGAAGTAATTTTGCCAAGTACGTGGGCCTTGACAACCAATTCGTAATCCGAGATCCGAGACCTCATTTGTCAGCCGCTACCGAAGATATTCCCGAGACCAAGATGTGTGACGGTGAACGTGGCAATCCGAGAGCGTGTATGCAACGTTCAACGATAATTCAGACCCGGTGTCTTATAAGAGTCGACATGTAACGTAATCTCCTCATGCACTCTTTACATAGGCCACAGCTGTAGGTAATACGCTTTTGTGTCCTCCGTTTGGCTAAGTAGGTGATCCACTACCTTGCGCACATCTGTAAAATATGATTAAAGGTCGTTGCTGTGTCCTGTGAAATTTTCTGTTGATTCCACTCGGCTTGAAGCTGAGTACCCTGTGGTTGATTATAAATGGACTACTTAGTTGATTGAGTGGTGAGATCTTTGCTAAATTGTTGTCCGATTGGGACCCTAGTTGCGGCTAACTTACAATCGTATTGGGGGGGTTCGTTGACCAATAAATAATAAATAATAATAAAGCCCTCACTCGATCAGAAAGCCAAGTTGAATTAAATTTATAGTCCCGTGCCTATTACGTAGATGAACAAGATAATTATAATTAATGCATACAAAAATTTAAAAGAAAAAACAAAACTCTGAGAGCTCATGAGTGTATAATGCTGCTATGGCAGTATATCTAATGGAAATGAGGCTATACTGATGGTATAGTAGCCCGCCTCTGTACACACCATCCATGATTTACCTTTGGCGCTATATGGTAAATCCCTAATTTAAATGTTACCCTTTCATTATACTTTTCGCCTTTTCACTTCAGGAAAACTATATATATATTTACCAAAATATTATAATAATTTTATTCATTTAATAATAAGAAAAAAGATAATATATAAGGCCATGCTGCCTTGTTGATAAGTTTTTAAAAATATAGAAAATTTTATTTTATTTAACTTAATCTCATGGAAATCTTTTATCATTATTCACCTACATTATCTCCAGCTTATTTGTTCCATTTTTGTTTCTTTTTATTTTAACCTAAGGAATATTTTATTTAAATTTCCTGTTACAGTTGCTAACTTTAATTTAATTCATTTCTTTAAATTTGATTTAATTTAATTTTTATTTGTTTTTATTCATTTTCATACTTTTTATTTTTCTTCATTTCATTTCCTTATTTTCTTTTAATGCCCGCTACTCATAGAGTAGAAGGGTATTATAACTTTGTTCAAAGCGAAAATGTATGTAACAGGCAGAAGGTGACACCTCCGACCCCATAAAGTATATATATTCTGGCTCAGGATCAAGAGCCGAGTCGATATAATCATGTCCGTCTGTCCGTCAGTCTGTCCGTGTGAAAATCTAGATCTCAGCTATTATAAGAGCTAGGACAACCAAATTTGGTGACAATATGTGTTATTATTGCACGCTGATCAAGTTTATTTTGGATTTTGGCCACGCCCCCTTCCGCCCCCGCATATCGAAAAAACATTGATAACTAGTGCAATTTTGATGCACAACATTAAAATGAAAGTTACATATAATAAAAGTTTAGTGAAATTAATTTAATGATACAGAAGTAAAATATAGAGTTAAACGAAATTACAGAAATAATAAAAAACAAGTAAGAAAGCTACAGTCGAGTATGCTCGACTGTAATATACCCGCTACCCAGCTGCTTGTACAGAATTTATTTGCGGAACAAAAAAACGGCTACAATCATATTTTGACCGTAAAAGGCTATGGACTTATAATATTTATGCAAAGTCAAAATATAAAATAAAAAAAAAAAAACATTTTTGCACACATTTAATTTTTGATGCGGGCGGGACTCGAACCCGTAAATGCATAATAGTACTGTTCGTTTTGCAGTCCACAACTTAACCCATTTCAGCACCGTACACGCACACACGATTCGGCACAATGCTGCAAGCAGCGCTGCTTACAGCTATGGAAAACGTTAAGCTGAATAACTTCTTTGTTTATTATCCGATTGTTACCAAATTGTCAGAGATCATTTGGCTAGCTATAGTTATCATGTAAACTGAAAATGAACAATATGGCATCCAAATTGCACTTGTTATCAATGTTTTTTCGATTTGCGGGGGCGGAAGGCTGTTGAGAAGAAGACACCTCAGACCCCATAAAGTATATATATTCTGGCTCAGGATCAACAGCCGAGTCGATATAGCCATGTCCGTCTGTCTGTCTGTCCGTCTGTCTGTCTGTCTGTCCGTGTGAAAATCTAGATCTCAGCTATTATAAGAGCTAGGATTACCAAATTTGGGGACAAAATGTGTTATTATTGCACGCTGATCAAGTTTATTTTGGATTTTGGCCACGCCCCCTTCCGCCCCTGTAAATCGAAAAAACATTGATTACAAGCGCAATTTTAATGACATATTGTTCGTTTTTGGTTTATATGATAACTATAGCTAGCCAGATGATCTCAGAAAATTTGGTAACAATCGGATAATAAACACAGAAGTTTTTCAGCTTAACGTTTTCCATAGCTTGCAGCATTGTGCCGAATCGTGTGTGCGTGTACGGTGGTGAAATGGGTTAAGTTGTGGACTGCAAAACGAACAGTACTATTATGCATTTACGGGTTCGAGTCCCGCCCGCATCAAAAATTAAATGTGTGCAAAAATGTTTTTTTTTTATTTTAGATTTTGACTTTGCATAGATATTATAAGTCCATAGCCTTTTACGGTCAAAATTTAATTGTAGCCGTTTTTTTGTTCCGCAAATAAATGATGTACGAGCAGCTGGGTAGCGGGTATATTACAGTCGAGAACACTCGATTGTAGCTTTCTTACTTGATTTTTGAAAATTTTATTTTGAGAGTTCGTAAGAAAGTTGTTTATTAAAATTTTTTCATAATTTATGTGTTTAGTGTTCAAAGCGAATTAGTATTTCGTTGTTAAACTCGTTTTGTAGTTGGAGGTGGTCAGACATTGCGTTGAAATTATTTTCTAGGCTATTGAATTTCTCGTCTATTTCTTTGACATCGGACGCATTCATATTACCAGAAATAGTTTTTATTTAAGTACCTAGTCCTTTAATTTGACCTCTTTTTTGTCTGTTAGTGGCAGTGAATCTAGCTCAGTTTGCAGTTGAGAAAGCTTGGGATAGATTGTTCGACTCTGCATTGTTCATATTCAAAAGCTTCTTCGATAGTTTTTGGGTCTTTATGTCTGATAAGTGATTCCAAGGGTTCTCTTAGTCCTTTGATGAATGTTTTCAAGCAAACTTGGTTATACAGGGGTTTTCCTTGCCTTTTTTGTATGAATGTAAGTATGTACATATTAATATGATGTATAGTCTGCCGTAGTTATCACCTTTGATTCTACGTCGACGTGTACATTGAAATTGTATGCAGAATTCATTATTGTATGTATGTATGTTTGCATTAATATGATGTATAGTCTGCCGAAGTTATAACGTTTGATTCTACCTCGACGTATACATTATAAGTATTGAGTTTTAGGTGTTCTTTCTTGTCGGGATTTCGTATTTGTGCGTTACTATGCCTGTTCTAACGTATAGTCGCGGCGGTAGTTATCACGTTTGATTCTACGCAGCAAAACTGTTAACGATACGATTTTTATAACGATTATATCGATTAAATCGATGTTTTATGTTTTTCCATAAAATCGTTGCAGTTTTCTTGGAATCGATCATTCGTTATTTCCAAGAAAAACATGTCCATCACCGTTTTTGTGGCTTCGTGCTCTTTTTGTCTTATCGATAGTATACTAAATGTATCTAAACATATGCATTCACAAGCTACTTTGGCGGATAAATACCAACACATGGTGAAACTATTCCGTTAAGGGCAAATAAGCCCCCACACAAGCTAATATGTGGTAGGTCAACTGTTCAAAAAGTATTTTAAGGGTTTTTATTTCGGATGAAGCGGCGTATTGCCTTAAGAAAATTTGATGTTGATAAATTATTATTTTATAGTAACCAAAGTATTGCTGTTTCCGTAACCTCAAGATTTGACTATGGAAAAAAAATTTTCCTTAACATTTTCGTCTTATTTTTTCGAGTTCAATAAGAAACCGTCGTCAGATCTTGGGGGCACGGAAACAGATATATTTCCCCAATGGGTACTAGAAAATTCAAGACGGGTTTCCAAGGCAATTTCGATTTAATCGATTATATCGATGTTTTTTTGAATCGAATCGTTAAAAATCGATTCCCTGAGAATCGAACCGTTAACAGCTTTAGTGTTGACCCCAAAACGGCGGCTAAAAACTAGTTATTGACTGGCAAATTGCCATTCACAGTGTGCACCACCAATTCAGTTTGTGACACGTTTGTATTTTGTTTTCATATTAAAAAGAAGTAAAAAAGCTACAGTCGAGTGTGCTCGACTGTAATATACCCGCTACCCAACTGCTCGTACATCATTTATTTGCGGAACAAAAAAGCGGCTACAATCAAATTTTGACCGTAAAAGGCTGTGGACTTATAATATTTATGCAAAGTCAAAATCTAAAATAAAAAAAAAACATTTTTGCACACATTTAATTTTAGATGCGGGCGGGACTCGAACCCGTAAATGCATAATAGTACTGTTCGTTTTGCAGTCCACAACTTAACCCATTTCACCACCGTACACGCACACACGATTCGGCACAATGCTGCAAGCAGCGCTGCCGGCAGCTGGCTGGCTATAGTTATCATACAAACCGAAAATTAACAATATGGCATTAAAATTGCGCTTGTAATCAATGTTTTTTTCGATTTACGGGTCGGAAGGGGGTAAAATATGCGGCAGAGACAATATATATATACTTTGTGGGTTCTGCCACGCCTCCTTCTGCCTGTTACATACATTTGCACAAACTTAGTATACCATTTTTGACAATTTTTATACCCGCTACTCATGGAGTAGAAGGGTGTTATAACTTTGTTAAAACTGAAAATGTATGTAACAGGCAGAAGGAGACATCTCCGACCCCATAAAGTATATATATTCTGGCTCAGGATCAACAGCCGAGTCGATATAGCCATGTCCGTCTGTCTGTCTGTCTGTCTGTCCGTCTGTACGTCTAGATCTCAGCTATTACAAAAGGTAGAGACACCTAATTTCCTGTATACCATAGGTAGATCGAGTTTATTTTCAATTTTCGATGTCGCGCCCACCGCCCACGCAAAACGATAATTGAGATTATTAGGAAAAGTATTGAAGTTATGGCATTCTGCTTTGGTATAAACATAGATAATTACAATATAAATCTATTTTCAAAATTACAATCCGATCGAACAATAAACACAGAAAATATTCATCTAAACGTTTTCCATAGTTACACTCTTTGCGCCTTTGCAGCATATCGTGACGTCATCGTCAAATTTCCACATTTTTCCTAAATTTGCGTATTATTTAAAATTCATTAAGAATATTTAAAGATTTTAAAAATGTTTTAAAAATTTCTATAATTTATTAAAATTTTTTTTTTATACTTCCCACTTTTCCAAAGTTCCATAATTTTTAAAATTGCTTATCAATAAAAAAGGGATTAACTCTTTGTTTCCCTTTTGATTTTTTTTGCCTTTCTTATCATTTCTAATATTCTAATATTATATTCTAATATTCAGTTACCACTGTATTTAGTTAGTGGTTTCGGCACCTTTAGCAGTAAGAATTTTGATTGAATTCCCAGCAGCATGCGTTGCAAGACTCCCCATACAGCGCCAACTGCCTGCGCCAACTACCTGTGCCTGCATCTGCGTGTACGTCGGCGTCAATTGTAATCAACACGCTGGGATCAATCAGCAAACTTTAAAACTGAACGCCACACAGCAGTCAGCTCGATTGAATCCATCAAACGTATCAATCATGATGACAGGTCACAGTGCGAGCACAGTATAACTGGAAAAGACCAGGCCAGACCAGACACAGGCAGGACCAGGCAACAGGCAGCAGGTCCAGTTTTAGATTTTCCTAACATGTCTGTGAAACGTCTCAGTTGTTGTTTTTGTTGTAGTTGGTGTTGCCTCACTTGTGAAGTCTCCACGCGCGTTGCGCCCATTAAATTCGAATAATCTTAGTTGTTGTTGCTTTTTTTTCATTAATCTCCCCACTCTGGACTCGAGTTGCAACTGTCGCATATAGCAGCTGGACACGGTGCTTGTGTGAGACGCTGCAGGTAGGCAGGCAGCATCAGCCCAACTGATTTGAAATTCTAAAGTGATTTTGATTACTTGAGGTATTGATATTTTGACTTGTACGTTGATTAGATAGTTGAAGGCTTGTTAGATGCATGTCAGCAGCAGCAGCGGCCTCAGACCGGTCTCACTGGCTGCATGTCTTGGTCTTGGTCTCTACGTCTCCATTTTCGTCTGCATCTGCGTGATGCGCCTGGCTTGATGTTGATTATAATTTAATTATAAGCAATCTGTAACAAGTAAATGGCTTGCATGGTGCTCTCACTCCATGGCACTCCTGGTCATGGCGCATAATTTAGCAGGCAGGTGTGAAAAAGCTTCATTAGCTTAGACGTCTCAGTCCGAGCCCGCTGCATGACTAATAATAGTCATGGGCCGGTCACATTCTGCTCTCTTGCCACATTTGCCACCGGCACAAACCATACTTATTCTCAATCTGCTTGGCTTGGGCAGCCACGATGTCTGCTAACGAAAGTTGCAGGCATTTGAGTGACTGAAGCAAGGCAAAATGTTGTAGAAATTTCCCCTTGCGATTTGCGGCTAATCCCATGGAAAATAATATAGACAGAGAGGTATTCTCTCTTAAGACTTGCTGGCTTTATATGTAGAATTTGTAGCAAGGAGGTACCAAGCGATACAATTCTATTAAAACGATTCAAGTAGGCTGAGTTGCTTCTGTCTTAATTTCTGACTACGTAAGCTCTCAATGTGTTCGGATTTTCAGTCCGCTCTCAGCTCTCAATTGAGACTGGACTGGGTTTTTTTTTTCTCTGGGTGAGACTGGAATCTCTTTTTATACCCGCTACTCATAGAGTAGAAGGGTATTATAACTTTGTTCAAACCGAAAATGTATGTAACAGGCAGAAGGAGACACCTCCGACCCCATAAAGTATATATATTCTGTCTCAGGATCAACAGCCGAGTCGATATAGCCATGTCCGTCTGTCCGTCTGTCTGTCCGTGTGAAAATCTAGATCTCAGCTATTATAAGAGCTAGGACTACCAAATTTGGTGACAATATGTGTTATTATTGCACGCTGATCAAGTTTATTTTGGATTTTGGCTACGCCCCCTTCCGCCCCCGCAAATCGAAAAAACATTGATAACAAGTGCAATTTTGATGCCATATTGTTCATTTTCGGTTTACATGATAACTATAGCCAGCCAGATGATCTCAGAAAATTTGGTAACAATCGGATAATAAACACAGAGGTTATTCAGCTTAATGTTTTCCACAGCTGTAAGCAGCGCTGCCGGCAGCGCTGCTTGCAGCATTGTGCCGAATCGTGTGTGCGTGTACGGTGGTGAAATGGGTTAAGTTGTGGACTGCAAAACGAACAGTACTATTATGCATTTACGGGTTCGAGTCCCGCCCGCATCAAAAATTAAATGTGTGCAAAAATGTTTTTTTTTTTTTATTTTATATTTTGACTTTGCATAAATATTATAAGTCCATAGCCTTTTACGGTCAAAATATGATTGTAGCCGTTTTTTTGTTCCGCAAATAAATTTTGTACTAGCAGCTGGGTAGCGGATATATTACAGTCGAGCACACTCGACTGTAGCTTTCTTACTTGTTTTGTTAAGGTCAAGAAAATTATATTACGCAGACTCCACGTCTGTTCTTCGCGAATGCCAAAAAATAAAAGAACTCAATGAGAGAGTAGGTATCTCTCGAGCAGTGCAAAGCTTACATGCAACTCCCAAAGTTCTAATTGGAGCTTTGAGCTTTTTTGTTAGAGTTGAATTGCAGTGATCTGATATTGACTCGGAATTATCGAGATAGAACTTGATCGTTTTTCGGAGCTAAGCGTATTTTTCAAAAAAATCGTTAGTTTTTGTTTTTCTTTTATACAATTGGAAGGCCGGGAAATGGCTCGAAAAAAAGAAGCCCTGATTTTTCTTTGAAATATGACTGTTTATCATTGTTTGACATCTTTGGCATGATAAGTGCCAATTTGTCGTCGCTGTAAGTCTTTTAAAACATAATAAGAACTCCCAAGTTTCGCTTTTACGCGCATAAGCCATAGTAAACTAGCATGGTCTGTTATGAGCTCAAATTCTTGGAGCTCCAAATAACACCTAAACTTATCAATTGCCAGCACTCACGTTCGGTAACGCTATAATTGCGTTATGCCGTGTTTAACTTTTTGGACATAAATGCCAGTGGACGTTCAACATTGTCATTTGAAAGCTGCACTAACACAGCACCCACTCCACAATCGCTTGCGTCGCAGTGTACGAAGAATTTCTTAGAGAAATCCGTGTTTTGAAGTACCGGTGCCGATGTAATTACATTCTTCAAATTTTGGAAAGCAGTCTCCGCTGCGTCTGTCCATAAAAATTTCTTTTTAGTTGATAGAACTTCAGTAATCGGGAAGACTAGTTCAGAGAAGTTACTGATGAATCTCCGATACCATCCAACAAGGCCTAAAAAGCTTCTAACTTGTTTGATCGTCTTAGGGGATGGCCATGTTTTTATAGCATCAACTTTTTTAGGGTCAGTAGCGATACCACCATTTCCTATAATGTGTCCCAGGTATTCAACTTCTGTAACACAGAAACGACTTTTAGCCACTTTTAAAGTCAAATTAGCCCTACGAAATTGTTCTGCTAACCTGATAAGAATCGACATATGTGTGTCAAAGTCTTCTGACACTACACACATATCATCAAGGTAACCAAAAAAACATGTTTTAAAGTCTGCAGGGATCAGTTCATCGACTAACCGACACATGGTCTGTGGAGCATTACATAGACCAAACGGCATCACTGTAAATTGATATAATTGCCGCCCCGGCACTGTAAAAGCTGTAATGACTTTAGCCTCATCTGTGAGGGGTATTTGCCAGAATGGATCCTTCAGATCCAATTTGGTTATGATATTGGCTTTGGGAAGCCGAGAAAAAAGGCCATCAATATTTGGCAGTGGGTATGCGCCTTTTTTAGTGCACTCGTTAATGCGTCGTGCATCTAATCAAAGGCGTATCTTGCCTGGCTTAATAACGAGCCTCATCGGAGAGCTCCAGAGACTCTTCGATGGCTCAATGACGCCTTCTGACAACATTCGGTCAACCTCTACGTAGATAAGTTTCTCTACAGCGGGAGAAACGGGATAAGAACGCTGTTTTATTGGCTTAGTTCTTTATAATTAGGAAATAAATTAATTACACTTTCTAATCGCTTTTCTTGAGATGAATAAAGTGGAAATTTTTTCAGATTAGTATCAGTACTATCAACCATTGCCTTGGAAGTATCAATGCTAGATATAATACCTGGTGCTAACTTAAAAATTCTCCAAAAATCAATCCCTAAGATGACACGCTTGTTTATTGATGGAATAACATAAAAATCGAGACGTTTTGTTAGCCCATTATAGGCTACATCCGTGCTAATAAAACCCTGCTTTCATCAGCGGTTTTCACACGTGAGGATATTTTTTTAAAACTTGGACAGGATGACCAATCTTGGGCAGCCAAGTCTGCTCCCAAACAACTTATATTGGCTCCTGTGTTTAATAAGCCAATTTCTATTAGACCTAAAAAGGTAATAGAAGCATAAAGACGACCATCTGTCTGGGTGTCTACAACCGAAGATACAAGAAGTTTACGCGCGGATCTAATCTTATGCCAGAAACTACGCATACGAAGAGTGTTTCGTTTAGTAACACGGTCAAGGGTAGTTACTTCTGAAAATATTTTTGCTCTGATCTGATTATAATGAGCTAGTCTCTCATGATATGGTTTTCTTTGACGTAGTAAAGGAATGTCCGAGTGTGGATGTGGAGATGCCTGTTTTAAAATTGCAGGCATCTGCCGTGGGCAATCTGATTCTGCAGATTGACGTTCAGTTGCGGATTCTAGTTTTGGGCCATTCGCCTGCCGTCGACGAATGAGCCCCTCTTGGAGTTTTCCGCTCTCTTAAAGCATGTTGGGCATTGAGGTTTACAGAAATCTTTTGCTCCGCACCCATAGCAAAAGATTCTTCGTTCTGCGTGGCACATGTCCCATGTGTGTCCTGGCTGATCACAGTTCCAGCAGACCATAGGTCGTTTGGAAAGTTGCAAAGCCTCTACAGATACAGACTCCGTCTCTGAGGCCGACTGTAAAGACTCTTCAGTCTCCACAGCAGCAACGCCTCATTTAAACACTCTCGGTTGAGTATGGATCTTGCTAGATTGCTTAAAATCTGCATCTACTAGCAGATTCTCACTTTTGTGGACTAGTTGTCGCAGATGAGCAACAAAATGAATGGAGATGTATAGTAATACTTGTCTTAGCTCTGGAATTAAATTCCTTTGCAGCTGCTGAACAAGTCTGTACTCGTCTAAACAAATGGTTAATCGAGAAATGATCGATATAATGTCCTCATTAAACGAGTCAAAGGGCTCTCCCTCTTTCTGCTTTCGAGCACGACTTTCTTCTATAAGGACAACATCGTCTTTATGGTCCTGATATTGATTTATCAGAGCAGCACAAAAATCTTCCCATATTACCTCAGGGTTTTCTTTACCATTCTCTTGCTTTACTTGTCAAGAGAACATGTAAGTTTTTGCATACAATAGCAAAATCACCGTTTAGACTATCAATGGTCAATGCTCTTACCCTGTATAAAAATTCCTGAACTGTAGGGCCATTAACTGTTCTGTCGTATTTTATTCCCCAACCCTGAATGATCTGGATGACTTTCTCTGGACTCAACATTGTGTTCGAGCGCCCTCGCCGAAGCTGCACTAATGTGAGATACACGTGGAGACGGAAGTTGCCGAGAACTATTAGGAGAATGTATGCCGCTTGATAGGTTTAAGTTGTCAAATTTGCCTTGTATAAGATGTTCGATCCTACTAAAAATTCTGTCATAATCGATTACTTCAAAATGATGTGCAGGCGGATCGGAAATCCGCGGCTGATAGCGAACATTTCTATTTCGAGCTCCACCACCCCTAGGCTGTCGACCTTCGGTGGATCGTGAATTAATTTTCGGCTGAGTATCTTCGCTTTGTGACTCATTTAAGTCAGCTGCCCCTATCTCCTCATCTATATGTTTGTTTAGTGTTACCCCAGTATTGGGTTTTCCTTTCCTTCGTCTATTGTGTTCTTTTGGAATAGCACCTTTGCTAGTGCTTGCTTGAGGCTCTAGATGTGCTGAGGAATGCAAGCCCTGTATTGTACCAGGTGCTTTGCACTCAGGACACTCTCGATACTTTTCTGGATGTGCCACGATACACTGATTGTGGAATCTATGCCCGCATTCAATATTAAGTATGTTTTCTGTTGTCAGCAGATGCTCAAAACAAAGATTGCATGTACCTTCAGGCTCTCCTGCAGATGCATGTACCTGACGCAAGTCGTCTCAACTGCGTGCTAAAGGCATATTTGTTTTTTTTTTTTTTTTTTAAATGTTCAGAAAAAATTTTTATTGTTTTTATGTTTTGTTAATTTATCCTAAAATGTTTATTATTTTATTTTGTTTTTTTTATTATTTTATTTACTTTTAATAAGTTGTTTTCCTTATGCTACTCAGGGAAGTTGATGAAAGGGTAGTTTCAATTAGCTTTTACTAACATAACAGCAGACCGCTTGGGTCATACCTCACGATGCCTCTTTAATTTATAAACTTTTCACGCTGTAGCTTTTCAGCAAAACCTGCATAATAGGGTGATGTTTAGCTGAGCTGAACGTATCACATTCCATATTCGGCCGATTTCCTGAATACTCCAACAATGAAAACTTATTTGATGGTCAATAGACAACGACTCATCACTATCTAGTAATTTCGTTAGCCTCAATAAAAAGTTTGATTTATTATTGAGGTTGTCTCTTCATTATTGTGAATGCGTTAGTCTATTGGTCAGTTTACTTCGCTTCCTATTTGGTGAAAGAGTGGGCCATATTTTCATTGTATTAGAAATATGCTTCCTGCTCTATTTTATAGTCCCATTGTGGAAGGTCTAGAGAATTAATTACCAGATTTTACTTTAAAATCTAAGACACGATCCTTAGGAGTATAGTTCCAGACAGAATTATTTGTAATGCAAATAAAGCGAATATAATTTCCAGACAACTAATTTAACCATCTCGGATCTAAAGAATGGACGAGTTTTTCTGTCAATGCCAAAAATCGTTTTTTCAATTCTTGAGTTTCAAAACCTAAATCAGTTTGCTACTATAGCATATGCACTTGGCATAAGTGAAGCCGCGATCGCTTAAGTTTTTCAAGTTATTGTTAACAGTCTATTATCCGACGCTAACTTGCGATTTAACAAATTCGGTATAAATAAAGGCTTGATGGATTTCGCCTTCTAGTTTAAAGTACCTAGTAGTTTCTGCGAGGCCCTACGCGTTGGGCGCCACATTTTATAATGGACTACTTAGTTGATTGAGTGGTGAGATCTTTGCTAAATTGTTGTCCGATTGGGACCCTAGTTGCGGCTAGCTTATAATCGTATTGGGGGGGTTCGTTGACCAAATAATAAAGCCCTCACTCGATCAGAAAGCCAAGTTGAATTAAATTTATAGTCCCGTGCCTATTACGTAGATGAACAAGATAATTATAATTAATGCATAAAAAATTTAAAAGAAAGAACATAAGTCTGAGAGCTCATGAGTGTATAATGCTGCTATGGCAGTATATCTAATGGAAATGAGGCTACACTGATGGTATAGTAGCCCGCCTCTGTACCCACCCTCCATGATTTACCTTTGGCGCTATATGGTAAATCCCTAATTTAAATGTTACCCTTTCATTATACCTTTCGCCTTTTCACCTAAGGAAAACTATATCTATTTACCAAAACATTATAATAATTTTATTCATTTAATAATAAGAAAAAAGATAGTATATAAGGCCATGCTGCCTTGTTGATAAGTTTTTTAAAAATAAAGAAAATTTAATTTTATTTAACCTAATCTCATGGAAATCTTTTATTATTATTTAACTACATTATCTCCAACTTATTTATTTTATTATTTTTTTTATTATTTTAACCTATGGAATATTTTATTTAATTTTCCTGTTACAGTTGCTAACTTTAATTTAATTCACTTCTTTAATTTGATTTAATTTAATTCTTATTTGTTTTCATTCCTTTTCATACTTTTCATTTTTCTTCATTTCATTTCCTTTTTTTTCTTTTAATGCCCGCTACTCATAGAGTAGAAGGGTATTATAACTTTGTTCAAATGTATGTAACAGGCAGAAGGAGACACCTCCGACCCCGTAGAGTAAATATACGGATCAGGATCAACAGCCGAATCGAAATAGCCATGTCCATCTGTCCGTCTGTCTGTCCGTGTGAAAATCTAGATCTCAGCTATTATAAGAGCTAGAACTACCAAATTTGGTGACAAAATGTGTTATTATTGCACGCTGATCAAGTTTATTTTGGATTTTGGCCACGCCCCCTTCCGCCCCTGTAAATCAAAAAAAAATTGAATACAAGCGCAATTTTTATGCCATATTGTTCATTTTAGGTTTATATGATAACTAAAGCTAGCCAAATGATCTCTGAAAATTATTTCTCCAAATGATTTCCATAGCTGTAAGCTGCGCTGCCGGCAGCGCAAATTCTTTATTTGTACAGGAAATAAAAAGAATGCCTTACAATGCAAATTTTTGCAGTTGTTGCACAGCAACAGCGTCAGTAGCTTAGGGAAAAAGCCATGAACTCCTGAACCGACAGGCCCGTGGTTCGATTCCCAGTTCATGCCGCTTAAGGTTTTTCTTTTTATACCCGCTACTCATAAAGTAGAAGGGTATAACTTGATTTTTTTTTTTAGAACTTATACTTTAATTTGTGAATATGCATTAATTGGTGGTCGTGCATGTCTCACAATGAACTTAGTTAACAAGTGGAGAAGTGACAGTCTCTTAAATCAGCTGTGTGCGATTGTTAGAGCGCAGCTTTTTCTTATATTTTTTCATTTTTATTTTTTATTTAATTATATGTTTAAGTTATGAGATTAAATAGCAACAACATCGTATAGATGCCATCGGACCTATCGGTCGTTTTTTTAACAAAATTTATTAAAAGTTAGAGTGCTCTAGAACACTTTCCATTCAAGTATATAAAGGGGTATTAAAAGGGCACATATCGTTTTTTACATGCACGTATTCGATTTATAGTCTTCAACAGGTAGAATTATTATTTTTACTGTTTAAGTGATAAATCTTTGATTTTTTTGGTACCTGAATAAAAGTTATATGTTTTCAATACTTTTTACTCTTTTTGCCTGCAGCGCTGCTTGCAGCATTGTTTTTTTTTTTTTTGTATATTACAAATACGGCAGGAAAATAAAATCTTCGAAAGATACCATCCACCGTCCGTAGATGGTATGCACGATTCATAACTCTCCAAGTAGAGTTACGCCTACGTACTAAACAAAAACCTCCGTATGCTCTCCAGACCTTGCTTCGCCCACTGGTACTTCCAATCAAGGTATTACTTCGGTGAGCAGGATGTTGTGCCCGATCGCAATCCCTCTCCTTCGCTCCTTCGTTAACTCTTTAGTCGCCTTTTACGACAAGCCGAGCCCGCTGAGGTCGTATTCTTGGTCCGCTACCACACGGGAGTGCTCCTTTATCCAACGGGTCTGCTGGCCGTCATGAAGAGGTAACTCCGAAAGCAACCGTGGTCGGCGATGAACTGGGTCAAGTTATAGTCCAGCACTTTATGATCACACCCTGTCCACTCGGATAAATCTGGAATCAGCTGGTAAGTCCATCTCCCTTGATGTAAGTATTGCCACCTAGTCTGCCACACTCCATAAAGCCAGTCGGTAACACCTTCTCGAGTCAGGTATTGGGCTTCTATCTCAAGATCGATCGGGGGGATGCCCGCAAGAGCATGAGCTGCATCTTCCGATATTATCCTGAATCCTCTTATCAGTCTAAGAGCCAGGGTCCGTGATACTGCACGCGCGTTGTCCAGGTAAGTCACTTTATTCGTGACACTTCTCCAGATGGGGGCAGCGTATAGAAGCGATGATTTCGCGACTGCCACTAGCAGCCTCCTGGCCGGCATCCTGAGTCCACCTATATTTGGCATGAGTCTTGCCAGTGCTGCTGCTGTCATCGCTGCCTTCCTACTGGCGTATCTCGCATGCTCCTTGAATGACAGTTTATGATCAATAAAAACACCCATATACTTCAGGGATCCAGCAGACTCTATTTGAGCGTCTTTGACCGTGACTCGTATACTCTCGACGGCCTTTCTGCTGCTCAACAACACTGCTTCGGACTTGTGCACAGCGATGTTTAGACCGGCATTCTCCAGCCAGCTAATAGCTGAGCTAATCGCTGTATTGCTCTTGTCCTGTAGCTCCGAGATAGTTTTGGCAACCGCTGCTACTGCCACGTCGTCAGCAAAGCAGAGTAGCTCCACTCCACTGGGCTTGCTGATGGACAATATCCCGTCGTACATTATGTTCCACAGGATTGGTCCAAGTACCGACCCTTGTGGGACACCTGCGGTGACGTGGTGTTTTCTTGGTCCGGCATCAGTATCGTACCAAAGTATACGGTCCCTGAAGTAGCTGCCAATGATGATCCTCAGGTAACGAGGAATACCCATGTTGCGCATGGCTCCGAGGATGTTTGGCCATCTCGCCGTATTGAATACATTTTTCACGTCTAGCGTAATGATGGCGCAGTACTCCTTGCTGCCAGCTAGCCATCTGTCACCATCGAGGGCGGACTTGGCCAGATCACTTATGGCAGTGAGAGCGTCGAGAGTGCTTTTTCCCTTCCGGAAGCCATACTGGTGTCTTTGTAGGCCATCGGGGCTCTCAGTGATCAGCTTAATTCGGGTTTATAGGAGCTTTCCCACAATATCCAGCAGACATAGTAGGCGGAAACTGCCTGCAGCATTAGTTGTAGCCTGACCTTTCGGCAACAATACCAGCCTCATGTTCTTCCAGCGATATGGGAAGACACCACCTATCAGACACTGTTGGAAGGTGTCCCTGAAGATTTCAGGCTTAGCATTTGCGGCAGCCATAACTACGACGTCTGGAATGCCATCGAGACCTGGGGCTTTGTTGGGCTTAATTCTCTTTGCCGCATCGATGACCTCACATGCAGTGACACACGGAAAGTCGGGGACAGGGATTTCTTGTGCGGGTTCCCATAGAGTATCCTGGTCTGGGAATAGCTCCTCCACGATGCTTGATAATAGAGCCGGGTCCTGTGGAGTGCCTCCTTCAGCGGCTTTCAGTTTATTACAAACAATTTTGTAGGCAGGACCCCACGGATCATCGTCTACGCTCGCCGGCAGCTCTTTAAAAGCATTTGCTTTAGCAGCAGCAGTGCCATTTCTGAGCTCCGCACGTTTCAATCTGTACCTCTCATGTAGATCTGAGTGCTGAGAGTGTCCTCTGGCTCGTTGCGCCTGCCTCCTTGCCCTGAAGCATTCCGAGCGTAGCTGGTTGATGAAGCCGTTCCACCAGTAGACCGGAGGTTTGCGTTTACTTGTTTGCTTCTTACGCGGCATCGCTGCATCGCATGCAGCTTCCAGCATCTTCATGAGCGCCGCCACCATGGTTTCCGCGTGTCCATTTGTAAGCTCCATTTGTTCGATGTTGAAAGCCAGCATGTCCTTGTCAAGTTTTTTGATGTCCCATGCTTGCCCAAGAGTACTCCTTGCCTGTCGTTGTGTGATATGTGTTACGTCCTCCTGAACCGTCCATTTAGTAGTGGGGGCTAGACTTCTGTTGAGAAAGGTGACATCAAGAGTGATGTACCTCTGTCGTTATTAAACGTCAGCTTGCCGCCGTCATTCAACAGCACCAGATCCAGCTGGTTCATGGCATCAATAACGGACCGTCCTCTGAGATTGGATATCCGGCTTCCCCATTCTATTTCCCAGGCGTTGAAGTCACCTGCAATGACTACAGGCTTGCGCCCTCTAGCGTGGTGAACTAAAGTATTTAACAGTTCCTCGAAGAGGTCCGGACTGTCACTAGGCGGGGCGTAGCAGCTATACAGGTGAACACCCTTAACTTTAGCGTACGCAATGCCACGCATAGGCACGCTTTCCTGTTCCTCTATGTAGAGGTTTCTGCAGCATATGACTGCCGCCTTACGTGTAGAGTCGAAGAGCACTCCTGAGTTTCCCGCACCAGGGGCGTACGGTTCGCTCAAGAGCATGACGTCAGCATTGCGCTCTCTCGCTGTCTGGGACAGGCGGCTCTGTGCAGCTGCGCAGTGGTTAACATTTAGCTGGAAGATGTTAATCATCAGCACGGCGACTCAGGACTCCTTTTTTTTCCTCGCTTTAAAGGTAGGGCATGCATAACTACCTGTCGGGTGATTTCTGTCTACATCGCTGTTGCAGATCAGGCATTAACGCGGATTATCACAGCCCTTCGCTTTGCGCCCACGTTCGCCGCACCGAAGACAGCAGTCCGGGCGGTCAGGCTCCTTACAGTTGATGGCCCTGTGACCGTAACCCAGGGACTTATAGCATCTTGTGGGGCGTGTGTCTTGAATGATGCGACAGCGAGACCAGCCAACGGTTACGGAGCCCTTTCTCAGGACGCCTATTGCGTCGTTAACGCTAAGCGTAACCGTCGCCACTTGGGTCCCATCTCGCATTTTGCGCATCCCCCGTACATCTTCTGGCTTCAGCTGAATCCCTTCGAATTGGGAGGCCATGCAGTTGTAGAGCTCCGTTGCTGTCGTCGCCTCATCCTGCAGGTTAGCGCCATTCTCTGCGCGCCCGTGCGGACCGCAGCCATTTCCCTGAGGGATTCTTCGATCGCTCCTTTATATTTGGGCACGCTTGCCGAAACTTTTCCCTTTACTTCGAGCAACATCTCGCCTTGTTGAGTCCTCCTGATTTTCTTGACATGACTGCCAAGTTCTGTCAGGCTCGGGTCGGCTTTAAGCTTACGGAGCATGTCCGAGTATGAAGTTTCACCCGTCTTTTTAATTATTATGGCCTCCGGCTTTTTGCGTAGTCGCTTAGGTGCCACCTTAGTCCACTCCGCCTTTTTGTTACCCTCTTTGGCTACGGACGCGAAGCTGAGCGGAAGTGGCTCCTTAATGTTGGACGTCTGCAATGTCACGTTCTTGCTAGCGGGAAGCTTCTTCGGGGCAGGCTTTACTGGGGCGCTCTTTTTGCTGGCTGCCGGGGTGCACGCTGGTTGCAGTTGCGCTTCCGTCTGGGTTGCCGTACTCTTTGATGGGGCCACCTTAGCTATGGCATCCTGCAGCTTGATTGCTCTGGCATTTAGAGCTGCCATCTCGGAAATCACACCCTTAGTTTCCCGGGTAACGTGGCGCTGCGTCTCAAAGGCTGATAGCAGTACCGTTATTTTCCGTTTCATAATGCCCAAAATGCTGCGCAGGTCCTCCTTTTTGTAGGCCGACAGGTCTAGTGGCCTAATCGGCGAAACAGGCGGGGTTTTCGCTGAGGCTTTTTGGGTCGGCACGCTGATGAGATCGGAGATCTTCTTCTTGGTCACTGGCGATGCTGAAGGGGCCAAGTTCTCTCCTACTATAACATCACTGATGCTGGGTATTGGAGTCAGCGTCTGGGAGACGGCTTGCGCTACGCTCACGGCCGCTGGAACTGGGATTTCAGCTCCTCGCTCCGTTATTCCCACTCCTCTTGTGGGGGACCTGGACATTCTGGCGCTTCGTTTGAATGGGTCCACCACGTCGTCGGGGGCAATGCCCCCAGTTGGACCGTCCATTAATTGGCAGGTGTCAACAGCTTACCCTGTGCGTACGTGGAGCACCAAATTTAGCAATTAGTCTGTCCGTGACCTTTGCGCCGTTTCCCTTGCTAGATATCGGTCAACTCCACAAGATTTATATATAAATATAAATATATATTTATAAATATATATTTATAAATATAGGTATTTATATAAATATAAAATTCAAATTAAATATCTGAATTACGCGCCCAACTGATCGAGCAGCCCTGGCAGCGCCGTTGATCTGGCAACGCCACTCAGGTCCAATCGCTTACTGACGTAAGTTGGCAGCGCTGACAGCTGATGTTCTCCGCCGGCCACAATGGCGTGATTTAGGAAAGGGAGAAAGCGTGGAAAAGTTGAGTGAAAATTAAATTTTCACTTTCACTCAGCCCTCGCGGCGCTCTCCTCGCCCCCACCACCAATAAGCGCAGTGATGTGACCTGGGAAAAAACTCCCGGTATGGATTCCAGAACCCGGAGAACCTCGCAGTGAGTATTGCCACCGATGGAGCAGACTTTGACCAAGCACTTTGCTCTTTCAGGTCAGAGTTCTGGGCAGAAAAACCGCAGAATCACAAGAAAAAACTCTTCACTATCAAAAAACACGTCTTGCTATTTTCGTGGTAGATTCGCTTTATTTTTGCAGCATTGTGCCGAATAATGTGTGCGTGGACGGTGGTGAAATAGGTTAAGTTGTGGACTGCATAATGAACAGAACTATTATGCATTTATGGGTTCGAGTCCCACCCGCATCAAAATTAAATGTGAGCAAAAAATTATTTTTTTATTTTATTTTATTTTAGATTTTGACTTTGCATAAATATTGTAAGTCCATGCCCGTTTACGGTCAAAATATGATTTTAGCCGTTCTTTATTGTTCCGCAAAAAATTTGGATGTACGAGCAGCTGGGTTATAGCGGCTATATTACAGTCGAGCACACTCAAATGTAGCTTTCTTACTTGTTTTTTTATTATTTCTGTAATTTCGTTTAACTCTATTTTTTATTTTTGTTTCACTAATTTAATTTCACTAAACTTTTATTATATGTAACTTTCATTTTCTTGTTTCTCACTTTTAATTTGTTCCTCTTAATTCATTTTTTTATGTATGGACTGTGCATTTTATAGGGTATAATATCTGTATGTTTTTGTTGGTATATGTTCACATAAGCAAGTGTTAATATAAAGAAAATAATAAGTTCACTTACCCAAGTCCATCCTATGGGCCCAGAGGAATTGTTGGGATTTAATTATATTAATTTACTTTGCTGAAACAAAATAATTTACACTTGTGCTTATATACATATTATATATACCCATGTATGGTATATTGCCA
This sequence comes from Zaprionus ghesquierei, assembly GCA_018904095.1. Taxonomy (NCBI): domain Eukaryota; kingdom Metazoa; phylum Arthropoda; class Insecta; order Diptera; family Drosophilidae; genus Zaprionus; species Zaprionus ghesquierei. The sequence goes on along the minus strand of JAEIGP010000462.1, from coordinate 293,380 downwards.
TACAAAATGCCCTGTCTCATTTAAAAATCATCAATAATAACAATAATGATTGGCATTCTTTGTTTTGTTCCTCTTTTCGATTTCTGTTATTAACATTAATGCTACTTCTTGTATTGTATTTCCTTCTGCATGATCTTTAATCTTGTTAAATGCTAATTAACTAATAATGTGTAACTGCGTTGATGTATGTGTATGGCATTGTATAATTTGTGTACATCACTGTTTATGTATGTTGTACTTTGTGTAAATTCTTTAATAACAGTTTTTTTTTTGTAGTTGCACTGTTTTTGATATTGTTGGTCTATATATAGTTGTATGTGTGTTGATGTAGATTATAGATGTAGGTGTAGATGTAGGTTATAGATATAAATGTTGATGTAGGTTATGGATTTTTTTCCTTCTCCCAGCTTTGGCAGGGCGAGTCAGCGAGGTTATGATTCGCTGCTCGCCAAGATTTTTTTTAAGTTTACCGAACAAGATGTGCAGATCTGTGAGTGTGCCGTTCGATGTCGGCAACATGATCAAACAAAACTGCTAATTTAGTACTCACTGATTTGCCTTGGACATTAACTCTTTTTTCAACATTTTTAAATTTTTCCAAAAGACCACGTTTTTTTGTTAAAGTCAAGAAAATTATATTACGCAGACTCCACATCTGTTCTTCGCGAATGCCAAAAAAGAAAAGAACTCAATGAGAGAGTAGGTATCTCCCGAGCAGTGCAAAGCTTACATGCAACTCCCAAAGTTCTAATTGGAGCTTTGAGCTTTTTTGTTAGAGTTGAATTGCAGTGATCTGATATTGACTCGGAATTATCGAGATAGAACTTGATCGTTTTTCTGAGCTAAGCGTATTTTTCAAAAAAAAATCGTTAGTTTTTGTTTTTCTTTTATACAATTGGAAGGGCTGTACATTACACCACAAGCCATTTGTAAGTCGTTCAGGCCGGGAAATGGCTCGAAAAAAAGAAGCCCTGATTTTTCTTTGAAATATGACTGTTTATCATTGTTTGATATCTTTGGCATGATAAGTGCCAACTTCTCGTCCCTGTAAGTCTTTTAAAACATAATAAGAACTCCCAAGATTCGCTTTTACGCGCGATTTTAACCAACTAACTTGGCATTTATTTGTTTAGAAAAATTACTGTGAGAGAAATTACGACGAAACACCTCCTGACCGACCTTGAATAATATTTCTCTTGTTCTGAGATTGAATTGGCTTTCATTTTGATCGTAGGCTTTAGCAATGTTTGCATTAATTTCTTTTCGGATCAAATTTAACTGATCTGTTCTGGCCAATATATTTTCAGGCTCTAATACCTCCAATCCAGGATCTATTAACCCTTTCGGAGGCATTTGATTGGGGAGAATATAAAGCCGTATAAATAAGCTTCACTCCCAATGAAGTCAACCAAGCATTAAAATCAGACGATTTAAATTGAACTCCATTATTACTTATAATGTAGCGCGGTACTCCATATGTCAAAAATATATGATCTTGCAGAAATTCTTTTATAGGGGCCGTATTAAATTTTTTCAATGGGCATAGCCAATGAAATTTTGAAAGGTGATCAACCACTATGAGCAAACCAATATATCTTCGTTTGCTCCTCGGATATGGACCTAAAATATCTACATATAAGCGTTCAAATGGCCTGTCAGATATGGCTGGCTTACCCATAGGAGGCTTTAAGGATTGATTTAGTACCTTAGTGGATTTACACACATCGCAAGCGCGAACATACAAGCGCACCTGTGACACCATGCCTACCCAATAAAAGCTACGACGTATAAGCTCCAAAGTCTTAGCCATGCCACCATTGGCGGTCACTACCGACACGTGAGCCCGACGAATGACACTTTCTGTCAAACCTTTGGGTATCCATAACTTCGATGCTTGCTGCATACCTAAATCTGTGCCATCTTCATGTTTAATTCGAATATATAAATATTTACCTAATACTTTTAAATCTGGACATTTTCCTTCCGAAGTTTCTGCTTCATTTCTCATTCGGACATAATCTGCCGCATCAAAACATGCTAAGTCGAGATCAATTTCTGGCTCAATCAGCTCAATGGATGACACATCCACTACGTGCATTCTTGAAAGGGCGTCTGGCACTATATTTTCACTACCTCTCCTATGGCTAATAGAGAACCTATAGCCCTGTAAACGCATAGACCATCTAGCTAACCTGCCTTTAAGATTCGGCTGTCGCATAAGCCATAGTAAACTAGCATGGTCTGTTATGAGCTCAAATTCTTGGAGCTCCAAATAACACCTAAACTTTTCAATTGCCAGCACTCACGTTCGGTAACGCTATAATTGCGTTGTGCCGTGTTTAACTTTTTGGACATAAATGCCACTGGACGTTCAACATTGTCATTTGAAAGCTGCACTAACACAGCACCCACCCCATAATCGCTTGCGTCGCAGTTTACGAAGAATTTCTTAGAGAAATCCGTGTTTTGAAGTACCGGTGCCGATGTAATTACATTCTTCAAATTTTGGAAAGCAGTCTCCGCTGCGTCTGTCCATAAAAATTTCTTTTTAGTTGATAGAACTTCAGTAATCGGGAAGACTAGTTCAGAAAAGTTACTGATGAATCTCCGATACCATCCAACAAGGCCTAAAAAGCTTCTAACTTGTTTGATCGTCTTAGGGGATGGCCATGTTTTTATAGCATCAACTTTTTTAGGGTCAGTAGCGATACCACCATTTCCTATAATGTGTCCCAGGTATTCAACTTCTATAACACAGAAACGACTTTTAGCCACATTTAAAGTCAAATTAGCCCTACGAAATTGTTCTGCTAACCTGATAAGAATCGACATATGTGTATCAAAGTCTTCTGACACTACACACATATCATCAAGGTAACCAAAAAAACATGTTTTAAAGTCTGCAGGGATCAGTTCATCGACTAACCGACACATGGTCTGTGGAGCATTACATAGACCAAACGGCATCACTGTAAATTGATATAATGGCCGCCCCGGCACTGTAAAAGATGTAATGACTTTAGCCTCATCTGTGAGGGGTATTTGCCAGAATGGATCCTTCAGATCCAATTTGGTTATGATATTGGCTTTGGGAAGCCGAGAAAAAAGGCCATCAATATTTGGCAGTGGGTATGCGCCTTTTTTAGTGCACTCGTTAATGCGTCGTGCATCTAATCAAAGGCGTATCTTGCCTGGCTTAATAACGAGCCTCATCGGAGAGCTCCAGAGACTCTTCGATGGCTCAATGACGCCTTCTGACAACATTCGGTCAACCTCTACGTAGATAAGTTTCTCTACAGCGGGAGAAAGATATAATACCTGGTGCTAACTTAAAAATTCTCCAAAAATCAATCCCTAAGATGACACGCATGTTTATTGATGGAATAAAATAAAAATCGAGACGTTTTGTTAGCCCATTATAGGCTACATCCGTGCTAATAAAACCAGTTATTTGGTGGCTGCTTCCATCAGCGGTTTTCACACATGAGGATATTTTTTTAAAACTTGGACAGGATGACCAATCTTGGGCAGCCAAGTCTGCTCCCAAACAACTTATATTGGCTCCTGTGTCTAATAAGCCAATTTCTATTAGACCTAAAAAGGTAATAGAAGCATAAAGACGACCATCTGTCTGGGTGTCTACAACCGAAGATACAAGAAGTTTACGCGCGGATCTAATCTTATGCCAGAAACTACGCATACGAAGAGTGTTTCGTTTAGTAACACGATAAAGGGTAGTTACTTCTGAAAATATTTTTGCTCTGATCTGATTATAATGAGCTAGTCTCTCATGATATGGTTTTCTTTGACGTAGTAAAGGAATGTCCGAGTGTGGATGTGGAGATGCCTGTTTTAAAATTGCAGGCATCTGCCGTGGGCAATCTGATTCTGCAGATTGACGTTCGCCTGCCGTCGACTAATGAGCCCCTCTTGGAGTTTTCCGCTCTCTTAAAGCATGTTGGGCATTGAGGTTTACAGAAATCTTTTGCTCCGCACCCATAGCAAAAGATTCTTCGTTCTGCGTGGCACATGTCCCATGTGTGTCCTGGCTGATCACAGTTCCAGCAGACCATAGGTCGTTTGGAAAGTTGCAAAGCCTCTACAGATACAGACTCCGTCTCTGAGGCCGACTGTAAAGACTCTTCAGTCTCCACAGCAGCAACGCCTCATTTAAACACTCTCGGTTGAGTATGGATCTTGCTAGATTGCTTAAAATCTGCATCTACTAGCAGATTCTCACTTTTGTGGACCAGTTGTCGCAGATGAGCAACAAAATGAATGGAGATGTATAGTAATACTTGTCTTAGCTCTGGAATTAAATTCCTTTGCAGCTGCTGAACAAGTCTGTACTCGTCTAAACGAATGGTTAATCGAGAAATGATCGATATAATGTCCTCATTAAACGAGTCAAAGGGCTCTCCCTCTTTCTGCTTTCGAGCACGACTTTCTTCTATAAGGACAACATCGTCTTTATGGTCCTGATATTGATTTATCAGAGCAGCACAAAAATCTTCCCATATTACTTCAGGGTTTTCTTTACCATTCTCTTGCTTTACTTGTCAAGAGAACATGTAAGTTTTTGCATACAATAGCAAAATCACCGTTTAGACTATCAATGGTCAATGCTCTTACCCTGTATAAAAATTCCTGAACTGTAGGGGCATTAACTGTTCTGTCGTATTTTATTCCCCAACCCTGAATGATCTGGATGACTTTCTCTGGACTCAACATTGTGTTCGAGCGCCCTCGCCGAAGCTGCACTAATGTGAGACACATGTGGAGGCGGAAGTTGCCGAGAACTATTAGGAGAATGTATGCCGCTTGATAGGTTTAAGTTGTCAAATTTGGCTTGTATAAGATGTTCGATCCTACTAAAAATTCTGTCATAATCGATTACTTCAAAATGATGTGCAGGCGGATCGGAAATCCGCGGCTGATAGCGAACATTTCAATTTCGAGCTCCACCACCCCTAGGCTGTCGACCTTCGGTGGATCGTGAATTAATGTTCGGCTGAGTATCTTGGCTTTGTGACTCATTTTAGTCAGCTGCCCCTATCTCCTCATCTATATGTTTGTTTAGTGTTACCCCAGTATCGGGTTTTCCTTTCCTTCGTGTGTTGTGTACTTTTGGAATAGCACCTTTGCTAGTGCTTGCTTGAGGCTCTAGATGTGCTGAGGAATGCAAGCCCTGTATTGTACCAGGTGCTTTGCACTCAGGACACTCTCGATACTTTTCTGGATGTGCCACGATACACTGATTGTGGAATCTATGCCCGCATTCAATATTAAGTATGTTTTCTGTTGTCAGCAGATGCTCAAAACAAAGATTGCAAGTACCTTTAGGCTCTCCTGCAGATGCATGTACCTGACGCAAGTCCTCTCTACTGCGTGCTAAAGGCATATTTGTTTTTTTTTTTTTTTAAATGTTCAGAATAAAATTTTATTGTTTTTATGTTTTGTTAATTTATTCTAAAATGTTTATTATTTTATTATGTTTATTTTATTTATTTTATTTACTTTTAATAAGTTAATTGTTTTTCTTATGCTACTCAGGGAAGTTGATGAAAGGGTAGTTTCAATTAGCTTTTACTAACTTAACAGCAGACCGCTTGGGTCATACCTCACGATGCCTCTTTAATTTATAAACTTTTCACGCTGTAGCTTTTCAGCAAAACCTGCATAATAGGGTGATGTTTAGCTGAGCTGAACGTATCACATTCCATATTCGGCCGATTTCCTGAATACTCCAACAATGAAAAAATATTTGATGGTCAATAGACAACGACTCATCACTATCTAGAGATTTCGTTAGCCTCATAAAAAGTTTTTTTTGATTATTGAGGTTTTCTCTTCATTATTGTGAATGCGTTAGTCTATTGGTCAGTTTACTTCGCTTCCTATTTGGTGAAAGAGTGGGCCATATTTTCATTGTATTAGAAATATGCTTTCTGCTCTATTTTATAGTCCCATTGTGGAAGGTCTAGAGAATTAATTACCAGAATTTACTTTAAAATCTAAGACACGATCCTTAGGAGTATAGTTCCAGACAGAATTATTTGTAATGAAAATAAAACGAATATAATTTCCCGACAACAAATTTAAACATTTCGGATCTAAAGAATGGACGAGTTTTTCGGTCAATGCCAAAAATCGTTTTTCCAATTCTTCAGTTTCAAAACCTAAATCAGTTTGCTACTATAGCATATGCACTTGGCATAAGTGAAGCCGCGATCGCTTAAGTTTTTCAAGTTATTGTTAACAGTCTATTATCCGACGCTAACTTGCGATTTAACAAACTCGGTATAAATAAAGGCTTGATGGATTTCGCTTTCTAATTTAAAGTACCTAGTAGTTTCTGCGAGACCCTACGCGTTGAGCACCAACTTTTATAATGGACTACTTAGTTGATTGAGTGGTGAGATCTTTGCTAAATTGTTGTCCGATTGGGACCCTAGTTGCGGCTAGCTTACAATCGTATTGGGGGGGTTCATTGACCAAATAATAAAACCCTCACACGATCAGAAAGCCACGTTGAATTAAATTTATAGTCCCGTGCCTATTACGTAGATGAACAAGATAATTATAATTAATGCATAAAAAATTTAAAAGAAAGAACAAAAGTCTGAGAGCTCATGAGTGTTTAATGCTGCTGTGGCAGTATATCTAATGGAAATGAGGCTACACTGATGGTATAGTAGCCCGCCTCTGTACCCACCCTCCATGATTTACCTTTGGCGCTATATAGTAAATCCCTAATTTAAATGTTACCCTTTCATTATACCTTTCGCCTTTTCACCTAAGGAAAACTATATATATTTACCAAAACATTATAATAATTTTATTCATTTAATAATAAGAAACAAGTAAGAAAGGTACAGTCGAGTGTGCTCGACTGTAATATACCCCCTTCCTAGCTGCTTGTACATAATTTATTTGCGGAACAAAAAAACGGCTACAATCATATTTTAACCGTAAAAGGCTATGGACTTATAATATTATTTCGACTTGAGGTCTGCTATTACAATTTTCACTGCTGGGATGTCTAAGTCACTTTGGATGTTTTCATTGCGAACATACCAAGGCGCCCCTGTGATAGTTCGCAGTATTTTTGATTGGGCCCGCTGGACGATGTCAATGTTGCTGCTGCTGGCGTTCTCCCATAGTTGGGAGCCATAGGTCCAGATTGGTTTTAAAACTATTTTGTAGAGTAGGACTTTGAGTTCCAGACTAAAAGGGCAGCGTGCATTAATCAACCAGTGCAGGTTATTCGCTTTCAGCTTTAATTGCATTTTCTTGGCTTGGATGTGGGTGCGCCACGAGCGTCTTCTATCCAAATGTATCCCTAGGTATGGGACTACTTGCGCTTGAGGAAGACCTGTGTTGTTCAACAGTAGTGGCGGGCAATCTTGACTATGTAACGTGAACGTCACTTGCTTGGATTGCGCCAGTCGGATAACCATTTTTCCACGTCCGCTAGGTGAAGTAATAGTTGCGCTGCTGATTTCATAGAGCATCTGGAGCGGCTTAGGATAGCCGTATCGTCTGCAAATGTTGAAGTTGTAAGGAACTTACTTGTTGGGATGAGGGCTGTATATAGCGTAAAGCGTTGGCCCAAGAACACTGCCTTGTGGTACCCCAGCCCTAATAATATGGTCGTCAGAGGTAAAGCGTTGGCCCAAGAACACTGCCTTGTGGTACCCCAGCCCTAATAATATGGTCGTCAGAGGTGGAAGTGTTGAACCTCCTATCGTGAAGATAGGAGTTCAATAGCTTGTGTGTGTTTGGCGGAAGTATTATTTTGATTTTGTACATCAGGCCATCCAGCCAGACTCTTTCGAACGGTTGGGCCACATCGAGGAATACTGCTATACAATATTGCCTGCTTTCAAATGCAGCGCGTATTTCGTTAGTAATACGGTTTACTTGCTCGATGGTTTCATGCTTTTCTCGAAATCCAAATTGATGTGCCGGGATTCTGGCAGATGGCACAGAATGGTAGCTCTATAATCATTTTTGGATTGATTAGGTCCAGGCCGGGGGATTTTTTTGGGCTCAAGTGTTCCTGGATGACGCTTTTGATCTCTTCTGGCAAAAACTCAATTGGCTCGTGATTACCCTGAGGATCATCCGTTGAGGCTGGCAATTCGAATCCGTTTGTGGCCGGGTTTGACTAGAAGACATCTTGTAGGTGGGCAGAAAATGTGTAGGCTCTTTCAGCATCGGTACGGGCCCAGCCGCCCGTGGGGGTTCTTAGTAGCAACACTTATGATGTGCTCTCCACAGCGAATTTTTACAGCCGTTTGTTGATAGCTGCTCTATATAACGGCGTTGAGTGTTTTCTTTCTCTTGCTTGAGGGCTTTACGGAGTTTCCGTACTGCATTGTTCAGCCTTACCTTTGCATATGGATATCTATGGGCCTGCCATTCTCGGCGTAAACGGCGCTCTTTGATGACCAACTGCTCGATTTGTGCATTAGTTTTTATTGATTTGCCTTTGGCCTCGTTAGACTACCGTGTTGATATGCGCGCTGAGTCTTTTAGCATTGACTCAAGCGTTGATCCGGACTGGTCAATGTCTAGTTTGCTGTTGAGTTTTGGATTCAACTCGATGTGTGAGCTTATGTATTTCCTGTAACTGACCCAGTTCGTCTTGTAGGATGTCAGCCTTGAGAGTTGCTCTACTGTTTCTGCGTGGCGGAGGAAATTCAACAGTACAGGCGAGTGGTCGGATGATAAGTCTGGCAAGAATACAGCGCTTCTCAGGTTGTGTGGAACATTTCTTGTGATTGCAAAGTCAATCAAGACTGTCAGCTTATTGATCTCCGATGGCCAGTATGTAGGACTGCTAGGGCAAACGTGATCAAGTTTGTAGGTTGCCTTGTTGATTATGACTTTGTAAAGTTGTTTTCCTTTGGGATTCCCAAGTCGCAATCCCCAGTGTGTGTATTTGGCATTATAGCCTCCTGCAGCTATAAAGTGCTGTCCCAGGGATTTGAAGAAAATGGTCTGCGGTTATTGCGAAGCGTGGAGAGCAGTAGAAAGTGTAATGTGGTTACCGCTGGCCAGCTGAACGCTTATGGATGTTGACTGAAGATGTTTTTCGCCGAAGCTTGTATGGAGATGGTGCTTCATGCGATTTCTTACTAAAATGCCAGTGCCTCCGTGTGCCTTGCCATCAGGATGATTTGTGCCGTAAAATGTGTAGTCCTTGACATGGAAATTGTACTTACTGGTAAGGTGCGTTTCAGAGAGTAACATAATGTCAATGTCTCTATCGTGGATAAACTGGGCCAACTCGTGTTTTCGCTGCGAAACGCCGTTAGCATCCCACGTAGCTATGCGTAGAGGAGCCATTTAATACTTTGATTGCTGAGATACGAGCATTTGTATCAGTTGATTTTGGCTTCCCATCATCTCCTTGTTTGCATGAATGACATGAATTCCACCATTCTCTGTTGTAAGGTGTAAGGCATTGTCTCAACTTTTGTTTCCTGCTGCTCCGCTGCATTGCTCTTTGGTGGCACGCTCTGCATATTTGCTCCTTGCGACGTTGACGTTGGCAAAGGCCTCAGTCCTGATTTTAAATGATACATTATTTTCCTGGGCTGCAGGCCTGACTGTAGCACTTCTAGTTTTGTGCAGGGTACCCTCAGGATTTGTATTTACAGTAGTAGCTGGCTTGGGCAGTCCTCGCAAGTTCGTAACTCGTTGATGGCGACGATTTTTGAGTTCCTTATAGATTGGGCAGCCTCTGTAGTTCGCCACACCTTTTTGCGTTGGGGTCATCTTTATTAATGGGGCAGTGCGCGGAGTCGTGGAGGTACACATACCGCTACACATACCGCGCGTAGTGTCCAATATTCTTGGCAATTCGAACATTGTACCGGAGCCTGTAGATCGGGTGGATCTGAGATGTTTTTTTTAGCGATGGTTTGTGCTCAGGCTCGAGCTCAACCTTGAATAGTGGTTGCGGCTGCATGCTTCTGTTTAGGATGTTGAATACTGTTTTTGCGAGAAAGCCTTTTTTTGGAGTGCCTTTGCGATTTCATCAGGAGTTACTTCGGGCTCAATACCCATAAGAACAACTTGCAGACCATAACTACTTTTCAGTTGATAGGTGTAAAAGTTTTTGTTGTTGTCGTTCAAGTATTTTGAGAGTATTTTATACTTGTCTTCAGTCCTGGTTTGAACTTTCGCTTCATTAATTGTGCCTTTCAGAAGTGGGATAATGTGGAAACTGTCCTTTCCAATTACATAGGTTTACTAGATTGTTCACTAGTGCACTAGAGCTCTTCTCGCGAATGTATATCGGTGGTGGCTTAGTTTGTAGTGTCGCCTTTTACCGTTTCTGCTGGAAGATCATCAGAGTCTTCTGCCAGTAGCTCGAAACTGTTGTTAGTTTAGGGCACTTCGCTAGTGGATTTACTACCAATGTCACGTGTGATTTTAGGCTTATTGCCACCTTTGGCGTTATGAGAACTAAGTTTCCTTTTAATCTGAATGTAGCGGTCCATTCCAGTCTGTAATTCGACCCTACGTTTTTGTTGATGTTTTGCTAAGCTGGCATCATAACACTTGTGTTAGTTGTTTTTGTTGTGTTCACCGAGTTCGAGAGAGCGAATGCTGCTGTCGACGAAATTAGGCGGGCAGTTGATGCTGTTGCAGTTGTTGTTGTAGCTGTGGTGACAGTGGTGAGCGTGGTCACTGTCCTTGTTACGGTAGATAAACACATTCGGGAGAGGGAGCGCGTGTAGCAGTACTCTCACCGGTTATCGTCGAAACAATAGAGAAATACGCGTTATTATGCTGCAGTGAGAGACGACGTTCATTTTGCTCGCGTTGGCGCTGAGCGCGAATGTCGCTCTGGCTCATCGATATTTTTTTTTCGCGGGATTGTTGTCACTCCCCTTAATTTGTATTAATTTTTCACTGATTGCGAATAAACATCGCACTGAGCGTCTTTTCGCTATATGTTTTGCTATTGTTTGATCAGCTGACCGTTCACTACACAGGTTTTTGTTTGTGGAGCTCAAATGAAACACGTCTGCACAATTTGGCGGTTGACTGTAACGGTTGTTCACAAAATTGACGTAAGTTACATTTATAGGGCGTGCAATACAAACGTCCCAAAAGTTCCTCCAGGGGAGTTTGAGTTTTGAACTCAACAATCAGAGCTTCTTTTAGGGTTTACCACTCGCTGTGAAATCCTAGTTGGCAGACCTTCTCGGCATCTCCGATAACCTGTAGCTCAATGGCTTCATATGTATATGATGGATTTCTGAATAGGGTAGTTCGTTGGGTATAGGTTGAGCAGGTATTCTATTCGTCGAAGTACACTCAAGGACGTGGATAAATTTTATACCGCATCAGTAACTAACATCCTACCGGCTGCGCTAAAAAAGTATTTAGGTGTTCATCCAAATAAAAAAATATAGTTTTTATTTATAATCTTTATCTAATGTATTTACTTGTTGTTAATTACACCAGAGTCACTCATAAACTAACTGACAGAATTATTCTTATGGACAAGCAAACCTTAAAGTTCTACAGAGCTTTACATCTTTGTTTATCAGTAACTTGATCTTTTCTTGACGGTTGGTGTCTTGAGAGAACTTTTACTGTAAGGCTTTTGAAGAGTGAAGCTTTTCAAAAGATCGCTTTAAGATCGATTGCGCCATGTCTGTCTGTCCATCTGTCCGTTTGAACGTATAGATCTTAGCTATTATAAAGCTAGAGACTTCAAATGTCACATGAAGGTTCCTGTATTTCATAGGTAGATCGAGTTTATTTTAAATATTCATTCGTAGCGTGTGTAAAGCTATGCTGTTTTCACATGTAGATGTCGCTATTCAAAGATATATCTAATTAAAACAATAGGTGGCGGATGAACTTGAGCAGAGTTATTTGATGGAATTATTGGAATTGCCAAAAAGTTGTGTGTGCATGTGTGTGTATTTTGCCACGCGGTTGAAAACATACATTTATTGTCTTTTCTTTCTGTCTAATGTCTATTGCAAATGTCTATTCGCTTAAAATAAAAAAATGGAATACCCATTGTCAATTGGGCTGGTCATCATAAATAAGTCATTAGCATCTGATTGGAGAGTATAAATATCGATCGCTTCTCGTCTAACAGCAACAAAACACAAAGTGCAATTGTCTCAAACACAACAAGCCAACTCAATCCAACCAACCTCAATCAAAATGTAGGAAGCCTTAATACTAGATACATTGCCAATGGCTGCGTAACATTTCGTAATTCGTTTCCCGCATGTTCGCCGTTGCCCTGGTCAGATCTGCACCTGTTCTTCGTGCAACACTGTGATAATTTGCTCAATTAAGTAAATTCTCATATTTGGAAAGCTGCAGACATGTGGTTCCATGGTGTAATGGTTAGCACTCAGGACTCTGAATCCTGCGATCCGAGTTCGAATCTCGGTGGAACCTGAATTGAGAAGTATATTTTAAATATATAATATATAATAAAATATATAATAAAATATAATATTACTTTTAATTACCTAAATTAATAAAATATCTAAAACTAATATGGTAATGTGGGTAGGGTTGTTCATAATATATCAATATATCGATATTTTTTTCTGAAAATGATATATTTATATAGTGATATTGTTTTTGCCCAAATATCGCAATATCGCGATTTTTTTATTAATTTTTTTTTTGATATTTTCCCTTCGGTCACTCTAATTTCCAAAGCGATACCGAGTAAAAGTGTACTTGTTAAAATTAACATAAAATCCAATTATACTGAATAAAAAAATGTGCGCAAAAGAAAGTATGTAGTATGGAGTCTTCCTAAAATAACTTAATTTGAAGTACTGGAAATAAGTAGCATTAATATATGAAATTAATATAATCTGTATTATAATGTATTATTATCTATATTAGATATTGCATATCCATGAAGTTAAATAAGAAAAATTAAGCGAATAAAAAACTTATATTTTTATTGTGAGGAAAAAAAAGTTTTATTTGAAAAAAAATATATATATCAAAAATATGGATATATCGATAGTTTTTGTTACATTTAAAATATTATTTTGTTTTGATAAAAAAAAAAAATCATCGGTACGATATTTTTTTAATATCACGACATCCCTAAATGTGGGTGCTGGTAAATGGCAACTTATTGTTTATAAATTATATGATGCGTGTAACACTAGTTCAGCTGTTGCCATAGATATGCCGTGTGGTTCCATGGTGTAATGGTTAGCACTTAGGACTCTGAATCCTGCGATCCGAGTTCAAATCTCGGTGGAACCTGAGTTGAGAAGACCTTTTCTTTTTTTTTTTAATTTGTTTCTGAAAAATACTGTTAGGCAATATGTAGTGGTCATTAATACTTATTCAATTTAATTTCAATTAAAATAAATTTATATGCGCTTTCATATAACACACCCAACTGGTTTGTGAATTGACTAACTCTTTAAATGGTTTGTGCATCAACTGCCACGCATTATGCTGCCTGATACTTAAAATTAACGATCTGGCTGCGCTACACCATGTGCTGTTTACAAGCAACTAGAAAACACGAAAAACCTTCATTTTTTCTCGCACTGCTGTTTTTATACCATTCGACCATTGAAAATGGTCAAAAATGGTATACTAAGTTTGTGCAAATGTATGTAACAGGCAGAAGGCGTGGCAGACCCCACAAAGTATATATATTCTGGCTTAAGATCAACAGCCGATATAGTCGAAAAGTATAGTCGATACAGTCGATATAGCCATATTCGTTTGTCCGTCCGTCTTTCTGTCTGTCTGTGTAAAAATCTAGATCTCAGCGGCAAAACGAACAGTATTATATGCATTTACGGGTTCGAGTCCCACCCGCGTCAAAAACTATACTTTTTAGACCATGGATTTAAAAAAGTACATGCTCTATTGTGTTTGTCTAAATGTGCATAACAGGCAGAAGGAGGCATCTGCGACCACATAATGTGTATATATTCCAGCTCAGGATCATTAGCCGAGTTGATTAAGCCATGTCTGTCTGTCCGTCTGTATGAACGCCTATACCACAGAAACTAAAAAAGCTAGAGCCACCATTTTTGGCGACAACACTTATGTGAATCATACGCTGTAAAATTTTTAGTAAAATTTGGGACACGCCTACTTCCGCCCCCGTAAATCGATAAGCCGTATAGCAAGCGCAATAATAAAGCTAGAGTATTCAGTTTTGGTGTGAATGATAACTATCACCGCCTAATCGATCGCTAAAAATTTGGTTCCGATCGGATAATGAACATAAAAGTTATTCAATGTTTCATATAGATTTGCACTGCGCCCACTGCAGGCAAGCAAACAGTGTTTTTTCCAAGCAGTGTTTTTCTTTCAACTGCTTGGACTGCTTGGCGTCTAACTGAAAATTATATGTGTTGTTAATTATTTTTCTTTGAAAAACACGTTTACCATTAACAATTTTCTAAACCTGATTTTTTTCATAGCCTTGAAAAATCCATGGTCTTATACAGTCAACATTTGACTGTAGCCGTTATTACTTGTTTTTCTTTGAAAAACACGTTTACCAATAACAGTTTTCTAAATCTGATTTTTTCATAACTTGACTGTAGCCGTTCTTTCTTGTTCAGCTTAACGTTTTCCATAGCTGTACGCAGCGCCGGCAGCGCAAATTCTTTATTTGTACAGGAAATAATAAGAATGCCATACAATGCAAATTTTTGCAGTTGTTGGAAAACAGCGGTCAGTAGCTTATTGGAAAAGCGATGAACTCCTGAACCGACAGGCCTGTGGTTCGATTCCCAGTAGAAGGGTATTATAACTTTGTTTAAAACGAAAACGTATGTAACAGGCAGAAGGAGACACCTCCGACCCCAAAAAGTATATATATTCTGGCTCAGGATCAACAGCCGAGTCGATATAGCCATGTCCGTCTGTCCGTCTATCCTTCTGTCTTTCTGTCCGTCTGTCTGTCCGTGTGAAAATCTAGATCTCAGCTTTTATAAAAGCTAGAACTACCAAATTTGGTGACAGTATGTGTTATTATTGCACGCTGGTGAAGTTTATTTTGGATTTTGGCCACGCCCCCTTTCGTCCCTGTAAAGCGTAAAAAATTGATTACAAGCGCAATTTTGATGCCATATTATTCATTTTCGGTTAATATAATAACTATAGCTAGCCTGATGATAACTAAAAGTTTGGTAACAATCGGATAATAAACACAGAAGTTATTCAGCTTAACGTTTTCAATAGCTGTTAGCATTGTGCCGAATAGTGTGTGCGTGTACGGTGGTGAAATGGGTTAAATTGTGGACTGCAAAACGAATAGTACTATTATGCATTTACGGGTTCGAGTCCCGCCCGCATCAAAAATTAAATGTGTGCAAAAATGTTTTTATTTTTTATTTTAGATTTTGACTTTGCATAAATATTGTAAGTCCATAGCCTTTTACGGTCAAAATATGATTGTAGCCGTTGTACGTTGATGTACGAGCAGCTGGGTAGCGGGTATATTACAGTCGAGCACACTCGACTGTAGCTTTCTTACTTGTTGTTTTTACTTGCGGTTGTTGTAAATTTACAGTGGTCATCCCTTACTATAGAAGGAGTCATTGTCTGCTATAAAGAATATTTCCAAAAGCAGATTACTTCTGCTTAGGCAGGTATTGCATGTTGGATATCCAATAATATTGCTCATGCTATATGTGCTGGCCTTAGCGGCACCACATCTGATGCCATAGCCAGGCGTAATGGGATGCATTACTGCTGCGAGGCATGGCGTGAGGTCGAAAACGAATTTGTATGGCTTATGCGCCAGATTAGGATGGGATTCAGGGAGCTGAACAATAGTTTTCGAAAACTGTCCGATTAGTTCTCTGCACTGGAATCGTTTGTCAATAGCCCTAAGCTATTGGATGTGTCCCCGAAGCGCAAAAAGTCAGCTCCTAAAGAGCTGCCGCCCATTATTGCCCTCCCGCCTCAGAATGCTGACCAACCAGTGACTCCTGTGACACTGCCTCTGCCTATGTTAACTACACCTGTAGTAACGAGGTCGGCGGCTCCAAAAGTTTCGGCACCCGAAATTGTTACTGTGGAGTCTGTGACGCCCATTACGCCTCTCTCCGATTTGTCCAATGCGATCTCATTACCTGTGAGATCGTTAAATTTAGGAACTCAGCAAATAGTTCCACAGGCAGCAGCGTCTTCCGGATTACCGGTTATAAACGCACCCACTAATATCATATCAGTGGGTCGTAAGGCTGTGACAGGAATCCCACCAAAGAAACAAATATTTGTTTCAAGGCTTGTCCCTGATCTCACATCAGATGATGTCATGGCTTTTATTCAAGCCAAAACTCAAGCCGACATAAAGGTGGAAAAATTTTAATTCCCGTACGAAAAAGATATTTCATCCTTAAAAATAAGTGTCCCTAATAATTTCTTTGACCTTATATGCTCGTCTGAATTCTGGCCTGATCAATGATATTATGGTTAAAGAATTCGAGGCTAAAAAGAGAAAGAATCGGCAACCGATTTCTCTTTCAGTGCCAAATCAGACCACTACAACAAAGACAAATAAAATAACAAAAAACTAATTACTTCACTTTCCTTAACCTATCAAAACGTTTGAGGCCTATGTAGTAAACTATCTTCTTTGTTTTGAAATAGTCTTTCATTTGCTTCCGAGGTGCTTGTGTTTACTGAAACTTGGTTGAAGACGGAGATTTTAAGCTTCGAAGTTCTTTCAAGTCGGTACACAACGTATAGACACGTCGGATAAGATAGTGCGCGAGATTCAATATGATATTGAATTTATTTGTGTAAAATTACATTTTCCCGGCTTTTGCGCCTATATAACTTGCTCGTATGTTCCTCCGTCGTCTGATTATTCTGTCTTCAATCAACATTTGTCTATAATTAAGTCTATTTTTAACCTGCTATCAAACAGGGATCAACTTATAGTCCTTGGTGACTTTAATATACCTGATTGTTGCTGGACACCTAGTGAGGAAAATTTTTTATTGCCCTCAAAACAGCATGACCTTTTTGATGGTTTGCAAGACATTTCTATGTCTCAGGTTAATCATGTCGTAAATTCTTTAAATCTAACACTTGATTTGTGTTTCGTTTCTGATCATGCTAAGGTAACTCTGACCAGAGTCCAACCCTTGACCCAACCGAAAGATCACTACCATCCCACGATTGAAGTTGTTTTCGAATTTGGTTCGAATGTGCTGGGTAGTGTGAGAGTGCCGTGTAAACGTGTTCGCTGCTTTCGTAATGCAGAAATTCTCCAAGCTTAATAATTTGATCTCATGTTGCGACTGGTCCGATCTTTATTCGTGTACCGATATGGCTGACGCCATTAGTATTTTTTACGATACCTTAAATGTATTTTTTTTATAATTGTGTTGCTCGTGTGTATGACTTCAAGTAACCCTCCGTGGTTTACTAAAGAATTGTCAAGCTTAAAAAATCGAAAGTCTAAACTCTATAAGAAATATATATCTCGTTATCTTATTGCTCGGTCAAATTTTATAGTGCTGAACGCTGCTTATTACAATAACTATTTGATTCGCTGCAGGATTCAGTTCCAGCAGAATCCTAAACAGTTTTATAGTTTCGCTAACATGAAGCGTAAATCTAATACCACTCCTTCTAATTTATCGTTTAATAAGGATGATGCTAATAATGATCAGGCCATTGCCGATTTGTTTGCGAAGTTCTTTCAAACGACTTACTCAAAATTTACACAGTCCTCTCACACATTAACTATTCCTAGCTCGAATGGAATTTCCACCCCTGTCCTTTATAAGAATAGTCTCTATAGGGATCTATGTCTGGTAAAACCTGTTTTCAATCCAGGTCCTGACGGAATTCCCGGTTGCGTACTTCTTTACTGTGCCAATTCGTTAACTAAGCCGTTGCACAAACTTTTTTCCCTGTCCTTAAACACTTCCTCTTTTCCCTTGATTTGGAAGGAATCATTTATAATTCCTCTTCATAAACAAATAAGAACGGCTACAGTCAAGTGTTGACTGTATAAGACCATAAATTTTTCAAGGCTATGAAAAAAATCTGATTTAGAAAACTGTTATTAGTAAACGTGTTTTTCAAAGAAAAATAATAAACAACACATATTATTTTCAGTTAGACGCCAAGCAGTCCAAGCAGTTGGAAAAAAACACTTCTTGGAAAAAACACTGATAGCTTGATTGCAGTGATTTGTGATTTATTATTGCGCGTGCTGTACGGTTTATCGATTTGCGGGGGGCGGGGGGGGGAGTAGGCGTGTCCCAAATTTTAATAAAAATTTTACAGCGTATGATTCACATAAGTGTTGTCACCAAATTTGGTGGCTTTAGCTTTCTTACTTTCTGAGATATGGGCGTTCATACAGACGGACGGACAGACGGACAGACAGACATGGCTTAATCGACTCAGCTAGTGATCCTGAGCAAAAATATATATATACCTTATGTGGTCGCAGATGCCTCCTTCTACCTGTTACGCACATTCCGAAAAACACAATAGACCATGTATTTTTTTAAAATCCATGGTCTAAAAAGGCAGTAAATCTGATGCAAGCAATTATAGAGGTATCTCTAAATTGTCGGCTATACCTAAACTCCTTGAGTATGTTTTGACTCCGTACTTGCAACATTATTGCAGATCTCTTATGTCTCCTAGTCAGTATGGATTCGTGAAACGTTGTTCAACTTCGACAAATTTTCTTGAGCTGACATCTTTTATAATTAACGGTTTTCGGAAAAATCTACAGACTGATGTCATGTATACTGATTTCAGTAAAGCTTTTGACTCAGTAAACCACACCCTTCTCGCACACAAACTTTACCTTCTGGGCTTTACACCCAAACTCCTTAGTTGGATCGTTAGTTATCTAACCGACCGAACTCAAAGAGTCTCATTCAAAAATGTTCTTTCTAGCCCACTTTATACGGTGCGTTCCAAAGTAAACAGGACTTTTAAAAAATAGACAGAACAAATGGCTTTATCGATAAAATCAATTAATTTGCAACATTATTGCGATCTCTCATGTCTCCTAGTCAGCATGGATTCGTGAAACGTTGTTCAACTTCGACAAATTTGCTTGAGCTGACATCTTTTATAATTAACAGTTTTCGGAAAAATCTACAGACTGATGTCATGTATACTGATTTCAGTAAAGCTTTTGACTCAGTAAACCACACCCTTCTCGCACACAAACTTAACCTTCTGGGCTTTACAACCAAACTCATTAGTTGGATCGTTAGTTATCTAACCGACCGAACTCAAAGAGTCTCATTCAAAAATGTTCTTTCTAGCCCACTTTATAAGGTGCGTTCCAAAGTAAACAGGACTTTTAAAAAGTAGACAGAACAAATGGTTTTATCGGCAAAATCAATTAATTTTATTTAAAATAGTCTCCTTCTGCTTTATTACAGATTTTTGCACGGTCCAAAAGTTTGTCGAACAAGTTTTAGCTCGTTGCCCGGTATGGCCGCCAGTATGCCGGTGCAAGCCTTTTGAATGGCCTCCACGTCTGCATAACGCTTTCCTTTCATCGGAAAATGCATTTTTCCGAAAAGGTAGAAGTCGCACGGTGCCATATCAGGTGAATACAGGGAATGGTTGATCGTTAAAATGTGATTTTTGGTCAAATAATCGGTCACAAGGGTCGATCGATGAGACGGCGCATTATCGTGCAACAAAAGCCAACTTTCATCTTCGCGATAATCGGGCCGAACCCGTCGAATACGGCGCACCAAACGCTTCAAAACTCCAAGGTAGAATACCGCATTAACGTTTTGTCCCGGTGAAACAAATTCTTTGTGGACAATACCCTTGGAATCATAAAAACAAATCAGCATTGTCTTCACTTTTGACTTCTCCAGGCGCGATTTTTTGGGTTTCGGCTAGTCCGGCGCTTTCCATTCAGCACTCTGGCGTTTCGTTTCAGGATCATATTGAAAACACCACGTTTCGTCACCAGTCACAATCTAGTAAAGGAAGTTTGGGTTTTGTTTTACCTCTTTAATGATGTCCTTCGAATGTTGAATTCTGAGCAATTTTTGGTTATCAGTCAATTTGTGCGGAACAAACCAAACGGAACAAACAAAATTTGTTATGAATTCACGCACATTTTCGCTGGAATTTTCGGTGATCACGGATTTTGGTCGGCCCACATGTTCATCGTCATTTATTTCCTCACGACCACTTTGAAAACGTTAAAATCACTCGTGCACTCTGCTACGGGATAAACAATCATCGCCATAAACTTGTTTCATCAATTGAAACGTTTCGGTGAAAGTTTTACAAATTTTAAAACAAAATTTAATGTTTGCTCTTTGCTCGAAACTCATTTTCGCACCGATGACAAAAAAGTACTGACACTTAAAACGCAATAACTTCACTTCTAATAGATAGAATGTTATGAATTTTTTACTGGAAGTCAATGAAGGATAGCAGATTCTAACGCACTAGTCAACATATGGATGACGCCACTAGAGGGCTCTAGATTCAAAAAGTCCTGTTTACTTTGGAACCCACCTTGTATGTCACCTCTAATGTTCCTCAAGGAAGCCATCTGGGTCCCCTTCTTTTCACTCTTTTTATTAATGATCTACCTTCGGTCATACGTAACTCTCGTACTCTTATGTATGCAGACAATGTTAAGTTATGCTATCAATTTAAAGATGTCTCTTGTCACTCTTTTCTTCAAGACGACCTTGAACGTTTTCATAGTTACATAGAATTACCTTGGCTGATGATCTGGGCGTCCGATTGGATCGCAAACTTAAATTTACTGAACACATTATTTCTATGGTCAATAAGGCCATGGGTGTTCTGGGCATTATAAAGCGATGGTCTAAGGAATTCAACGATCCTTATGTCACAAAAACGCTTTATACCTCTCTAGTCCGCCCTATTCTTGAGTATCGTTCATGTGTTTGGTGTCTTCAGTATTCATTTTACAAGGACCGCTTTGAATCTGTGCAAAAGAATTTTTTAATTATTGCCCTACGAGGCCTTTATTGGGATGCAAACTTAAGATTACCTTCTTATTCTAGTTGACTTCTCTTATTAAATCTTCCGTCTTTAGCCAATCGTAGAACCATGCTTAGTGTACTGTTTATAAATAACCTTATTCAAGGTGACATTGATAGTGAAGACTTGGTTAGCCAGTTATACTTCTCTGTCCCCTTTAGAAACTCTCGTAACTTCCTACCTCTATCACTTTCTCACTGTAGGTCGAACTATGCCTTGCATGATCCCATTAGGGCATTATATTTTATCATAGTTAATTTAATTTCTGTAGATTTAAAATTTTTAATTCTTTCTCATCTGTGTAGAAGTTAGTCCTTACTAATGTATTTCCTCGTTTATCTATTTTTTATCCATAAACTATATATCTTTACTCACTATCTTAAGTTGGATTTTCTTTTACGCTTCCTCCGGTCGATGTAGCGTACTAACAACTAACATCTAACACTAATAACTAACACCTAACAATCTTTTCTGATCTGATTGGGCTTTTCAGGGTTTTCCCCAATCTTTCTGCAACAAATGTTGGATCATTTTAAATAAATAAAATTTTAATTATTCTTTTGTTCACCCAGACTAGTCGTTTAATTATACCCGCTACTCATAGAGTAGAAGGGTATTATAACTTTGTTCAAACCGAAAATGTATGTAACAGGCAGAAGGAGACACCTCCGACCCCATAAAGTATATATATTCTGGCTCAGGATCAACAGCCGAGTCGATATAGCCATGTCCGTCTTTCTGTCTGTTCGTCTGTCTGTCCGTGTGAAAATCTAGATCTCAGCTATTATAAGAGCTAGAACTACCAAATTTGGTGACAGTATGTATTACTATTGCACGCTGGTCAAGTTTATTTTAGATTTTGACACGCCCCCTTCCGCCCCTGTAAATCGAAAAAAATTGATTTCAAGCGCAATTTTGATGCCATATGGTTCAAATTCGCTTTACATGATAACTAAAGCCAGATGATGTCTGAAAATTTGGTAACAATCGGATAATAAACACAGAAGTTATTCAGCTTAACGTTTTCCATAGCTGCTGGCAGCGCTGCTTGCAGCATTGTGCCGAATCATGTGTGCGTGTACGGTGGTGAAGTAGGTTAAGTTGTGGACTGCAAAACGAACAGTACTATTATGCATTTACGGGTTCGAGTCCCGCCCGCATCAAAAATTAAATGTGTGCAAAAATGTTATTTTTTATACCCGCTACTCATAGAGTAGAAGATCAAGTTTATTTTGGATTTTGGCCACGCCCCCTTCCGCCCCTGAAAATTGAAAAAAATTGATTACAAGCGCAATTTTGACGCCATATTGTTCCATATGATAATTATAGCTATCCTGATGATCTCTGAAAATTTGGTAACAATCGGATAATAAACAAAGAAGCTATTCAGTTTAACGTTTTCCCTAGCTGTAAACCGCGCTTCCGGCAGCGCAAATTCTTTATTTGTACAGGAAATAATAAGAATGCCATACAATGCAAATTTTTGCTGTTGTTGGATAACAGCGTTAGTAGCTTAGTGAAAAAGCGATGAACTCCTGAACCGACAGGCCCGTGATTCGATTCCCAATTCATGCCGCTTAAGCTTTTTCTTTTTTTTTTCAGAACTTATACTTTAATTTTTTAATATGCATTAATTGGTGGTGCATTTTATTTAAAATGTTTTTAATGGCTCACAATGAACTTAGTTAACAAGTGGAGAAGTGACAGTCTCTTAAATCAGCTCTGTGCGATTGTCAGAGCGCAGCTTTTTCTTATATTTTTATACCCGCTACTCATAGAGTAGAAGGGTATTATAACTTTGTTCAAACCGAAAATGAATGTAACAGGCAGAAGGAGACACCTCCGACCCCATAAAGTATATATATTTTGACTCAGGATCAACAGCCGAGTCGATATAGCCATGTCCGTCCGTCCGTCTGTCCGTCTGTCTGTCCGTGTGAAAATCTAGATCTCAGCTATTATAAGAGCTAGGACTACCAAATTTTGTGACAATATGTGTTATTATTGCATGCTGATCACGTTTATTTTGGATTTTGGCCACGCCCCCTTTCGCCCCCGTAAATCGAAAAAACGTTGATTACAAGCGCAATTTTGATGCCATATTGTTCATTTTCATTTTTGCATGATAACTATAGCTAGCCAAATGATCTCTGAAAATGTGGTAACAATCGGATAATAAACACAGAAGTTATTCAGCTTAACGTTTTCCATAGCTGTAAGCAGCGCTGCCGGCAGCGCTGCTTGCAGCATTGTGCCGAATCGTGTGTGCGTGTACGGTGGTGAAATGGGTTAAGTTGTGGACTGCAAACCGAACAGTACTATTATGCATTTACGGGCTCGAGTCCCGCCCGCATCAAAAATTAAATGTGTGCAAAAATGTTTTTTTTTTTATTTTATATTTTGACTTTGCATAAATATTATAAGTCCATAGCCTTTTACGGTCAAAATATGATGGTAGCCGTTTTTTTGTTCCGCAAATAAATTATGTACAAGCAGCTGGGTAGCGGGTATATTACAGTCGAGCACACTCGACTGTAGCTTTCTTATTTGTTTTAACTTAATTATATGAAAAAAAATTTTTTTTATTTAATTTTAAATCTTTTAAAATTTTGTGTCGACTGCCATTAGTTGACGTTAAATAAATAAATAAATAAATAAATTTCAAATTTGGAGTGCCACGCCTACCGCCCACGCAAATCGATAATTTACGAATATTAAGGAAAGTATTACAGACACCAAATTTGGCATGATGGTTCCTATAAATCATGCGCAGATTAAATTTATTTCCAATTTGAGGTGCCACGCCACCGCCCACGTAAATCGATAATTTACGAATATAAAGGAAAGTATTTAGGTTACAGATCTGCTTTAGAACACGTAAAGATGCCGATAATATGCACCCATTCCCAAAAGTACAATCCGATCGGGGAATAAATACAGAAGTTATTAAAGAAAACGTTTTTCGTAGTTCCGTTGCCCGCGTCATTACAGCATATCGTCTCCATCGTTTTAGCCTTTGTGTGTGTGTCTGTATGTATGAAAGCGAGTTAATACTAGTTAATGCAACTACGAAGTTGGTCGAATGGTATCTTACGGGCGGGCGCGCTCGACTGTAGCTTTCCTCGCTTGTTTAAAATAATTTTCAGGCCATGGATTTTAAAAAAATACATGGTCTATGGGTCTTCACAAAAGACCCTGTATTTTTTTAAAATCCATGGTCTAAAAAGAATTATCGGGAATTGTTTTTTATATGGAGTCCATTTTAAAATATGAAGTGATCATAAGCCCCTTGACTGGCTAAATAATAAAAAAGAAAATAAAATGAAATTACAATGTTGGCGAATCAAATAACAATAATAACTTTGACATACATTGTCAAATCGACAAACGTCATACTACATCTGATTCTTCATTTCAAGTATTCATTAAATTGTTCAGCTATACATCCAAAACAATTTCTCTAGCGTGGCTTCCGTTCCAAAAATAAAATCAAAAGTTCTCCCGCAAAAAACACCATAAAGCGTTTGTACGAAAAATTTTTATCTACTGGTAGTCTTAGGAATGCCAGACGTCCAAATAAACCAAAGCCAAGGCGTTCCGATCAAAATGTCGCTGCCGTAGTGGTCCGTGTTGAAATGTCTCCGAAAACATCTAGTCGACGTCGATTTGCGCAATTGAATATCCCAAGATCCACTTTCCGACGTATAGTCCATAACGATTTGAATTTATTACCATATAAAATACAAGTGACGAAGAAAATTCAGCTACAGGACAAACCGCGTCGCGTTGCATACGGACAGTTTTGTGTCAACATGGGCGAGAGTGATGTTGATTTTTGGTGTAAAATCATCATGAGCAACGAGGCACATTTCTCACTGAATAGAGCGGTAAACAAACAAAACTTCCGCTTCTACGCCACTGAATACCCACAAATAATCCACGAAGCGCCTCTATGACTAAAGAGTGATAGTTTGGTGTGGTATTACTGCGAAATGTGTGATTGGACCGTACTTTTTCGAGGACGATGAATCGAAGCCACTTACCGTCATTGGCGACCAATATGAGCCATATATATATATGAGCCATGATAACCGATTTTTTGATGCCAATTGTACGTAGAAAGCGAATGCGTAACTTGTTTCCAACAAGATGGCGCGCCATGCCATACTGCAGCTGTCACATTAAATTTATTGAGGTCATTCTTCCCAGGTCGGTTGCTATCAAAAAATGGCCACCGCGTTTGCCCGATCTGACGCCACCCGACTTTTATTTGTGGGGATTTTTGAAATCTAAAGTGTACATCAACAAGCTAAGGACTTTGACTCAACTCAAGGCGAACATCGAACGTGAAATAGCGGCGATACCTAAAGCTGCTTTATTTTTATTTATTTATTTAATTTAGAGTCAACTAATAGCAGTCGACGTAAGAGTTACAGAAAAACAGATAAAAAATGTATATATTAAACGACTTAAAATTACTTTATGCAATACGACATTATGCATAAATTTTAAAATTTTAATTATTTAAGAAATTTTAAAATGGAATATAAAATATTTTAATTATAAAATTTAATTTATTATAATTTAATTTAATTTAATTCCGGGAAAAAAAAAAAATTCTAGCCGATCCAACATTTGTTGCAATGGATTGGTGAAAACCCAGAAAACGCCAATCAGATCAGAAAAGTTAATATTAGTTATTAGTATGAAGTGTTAATGAGTTAAGAATAGAAATTTTTATATTAGAAAGAGAGGACTCTAAGTTGAAAAGTCTAAAAAGTTTATTATATTGATCGCTGAGAAGACGGAAAGGGTCATGCAAACTATAATTACTAGAACAAAAGTCTAATGACAATGGCTGAAAATTACGGGTAACTCTAGAAGGTACACTAAAGTTAAGTTGCCTGAGTTAGGAAGGGGAATCGACCTCAAATCTTATAAGTTTAATGATAAACAAGACACTGAACATAATACGACGGTTAGCTAAAGAAGGAAGGCTAATTAAAAGAAGCCGATTATGATAAGGTGGTAAATCTACTCCTGGAACCCAGTTGAAACTACGTAAAGCAAAAGGAAGAAACTGCTTTTGAACAGACTCAATTCTGTCTTGATAAATTTGGTACTGCGGGGACCACACGCAAGAACCATATTCGAGAAACGGACGAACAAGAGAAGTATAAAGTAGCTTGGTTATAAAGGGATCGTTGAATTCCTTGGCCCATCTTTTAATGAAACAAAGAACACGGAATGCCTTGTGTAACGTGGCGATCAAATTTCAATTTCTGATCGAAGAGAATACCTAGATCATTTACTTCAGATAGTTTTCTCTGTAAAATGACATAACTTTACATTTAGAACAATTAAGATGTAGCAGGCTATGACTACCCCAGGCAAAAAACTTATCAAGATCCATTTGAAGAAAGTTTAAAGTTTTGTCATTATGCGTCAGACAAAGTTTAACGTCATCAGCGTACATAAGGAAAGATGATTGTGGGTCATTAATAAAAAGGTTAAAAAGTAGAGGGCCAAGATGACTACCCTGATGATCCCCATATGTAATAAATATAAGCTTAAATCACCAAAAAAATCCAAGATTTATCACTTAAACAGTAAAAATAATAATTCTACCTGTTGAGGACTATAAATCGATTACGTGCATGTAAATAACGATATGTGCCCTTTTAATACCTCTTTATATACTTGAATGGAAAGTGTTCTAATGCACTCTAACTTTTAATAAATTTTGTTAAAAAAACGACCGATAGGTTATATGACATCTAAACGATGTTTCGGTCAGTACCGGCTCGTTCCGACTTATTTACTGCGGGCAGCAATAAGAAACATGTATACAAAGTTTCATGAAGGTAGTTCAAAAAGGGAGGCAAAAACTGTTTTTTGGGAAAAAAAGGAAAAGTTCGATCTCCCACACCATGACACGCATGCATGCGGAATCGAACCTTGGACCTATTACCTAAGAAGTCCACCACTTCTCAATTCGGCCATTAAGCCATTACGCAAATTTTGCCAAAGTTACATTATGAGACCATTCGGAAATTCTTGCACAACAAAAACAAAGTCTGAATGCATGATGCGTATTGTGTTAAAAAGGACTCTTTGCGTCCTCTTAGTTAAATAATTAGATATCCACAAAATAAGTTTTTGAGGAAAACCAATGAGATCTAATTTATGAAACAATAAGTTATGATTAACGGAGTCAAATGCTTTACTAAAATCAGTGTAGACCAAATCAGTTTGCATAGTCCGTGACTTTTTGAATAAAATATATTTTTTTCGTCAAAGAAGCGTTTTATTTCTCAACATAATCTCCTTTTAGCTCTATACATTTAGTCCAGCGTTTTTCCAATTTTTTTATTCCTTCCAAATAATAGGTTTTCTCAAGGCCCTCAAAATAGTCGTTTGTTTCTGTGATGACCTCTTCATTTGACCCGAATCTCTTACCGCCGAGCCATTTCTTCATGTTTGGAAACAAAAAATAGTCACAGGGGGCTAAATCTGGAGAATATGCTGGATGGGGTAGCAGTTCGTAGCCCAATTTATGAAATTTTGCCATGCTGACTACACACGTGTGCACCCGTGCATTGTCCTGATGGAACAGCACTTTTTTTTTCGCCAAATGCGGTCGTTTCTGCTTCAAATCAATATCGAATCTGTCCAAAAGCTCTGAATAATATTCGCCGGTGATCGTTTTACCCTTTTCAAGGTAATCGATGTGAATGATACCTTGTGCATCCCAAAAAACTGTGGCCATGACCTTGTTGGCCGACAGACCCACCTTGGCCTTCTTTGGTGCACGTTCACCCGGAGAAACCCACTGTCTTGATTGTTCTTTGGTCTCTGGTGTGGTGTGGTGGATCCATGTTTCGTCTACGGTAACGAAACGGCGCAAAAATTCGTTTGGATTGCGGTTGAACATCGCCAAACACTCCTTTGAAATGGTCACACGGTTGCGCTTATGGTCGTATGTGAGCAATCGCGGCACCCATCGCGCGGAAAGCTTTTTCATGTCCAAATATTCATGTAAAATGTGATGTACCCGTTCAGTTGAGATGCCTACAGCCTCAGCTACCTCACGCACTTTCATTCTCCGATCATCCAATATCATTCCATGGATTTTGTCGACGATTTCTGGCATGACGACCTCTTTTGGGCGACCTGAACGTTCGGCATCACTTGTACTGGTACGACCACAACGGAACTCAGTAAACCATTTC
Organism: Zaprionus ghesquierei; assembly: GCA_018904095.1. Classification (NCBI taxonomy): domain Eukaryota; kingdom Metazoa; phylum Arthropoda; class Insecta; order Diptera; family Drosophilidae; genus Zaprionus; species Zaprionus ghesquierei. Next base: position 265,118 of record JAEIGP010000462.1, on the reverse strand, counting down.
TTAACCATTGAAATTGATGGTGCAGAGTCCCCATAATATTTATCAAGTCTTTCCTTGGTTTCGGTGATGGATTTTTTACGCAAAAAATAATGCTTAATTAGCACACGAAATTCACTTTTTTCCATTTTCGTTAAAATTCACGAGATCGTCTGCTTTCAATGCCTATAAAACGCAAACCAAAAAACGCAGCTTTCTCAAAATTTTACAGTCAGCTGTTAATCGATAACTGCTGACAGGAGCAGTGTTGTATTGCTCTAAATACAACGTGCGCGGCAAATACAAAAAGTCACGGTCTTATCAAACGACCCTCGTATACTTGAGGAAAACTCAAGAAGATTTGTAGTTGTGGATCTAAATTTGACAAATCCATTCTGATAAGGGGAAAGAACGGACTTACACATATGTGTTAATTGTGCAGTCAAGATTTTTTTTTAAATTTTAGGAATAGCGGACAATTGAGAGATACACCCATAATTCTTCACGTCTTGGTTAGAGTAAACATTTGTGAAGAGGTATAGAGAAGTTATGCTTTCATATAGGCGAAAAGTAACTCGTGGCTGCGGACAAATCAAGCAACTTAAATATAGGCTTACAAATGGTATCAGCACAGAATCTAAGTATACATACTGGAACACCATCAGGACCGGGAGAAAATATAGGCTTAGAGGATTTAAGATAGCTTAGTATAGAGATTTCGTTAATAGAAGGGCAAAAAAAGGAGTTCGAGTTATTTAAAGAATACGGATAGGATTGCATAGTATAGGCTTCAGTGGAGTAAGTAGATTGAAAAAGTCCGCAAACAAATCGGCAGCAGCCTGATCATTAGTTGCTTTGTTATTTTCAAAAAAAAAGATTAGATGGGAGTTTGCACAAGAGAAGGCAATTTTAATGACAAATCTAATGTAGGATGGTAAGGATCCTTAGCTAAAACTAAAGGATCAATTCTAGAAATAGTGTTTTGCAACATTACATCAGATGAAAAGATAAGATCAAGCATTCTACGATTTAGGTTAGGAATGTTATTAATTTGAAATAATGAAACTTCAGAAAGTCCTATAAGAAATTTATTAAAGCTAGAGGGATCCAAGAAATCTGATCGAGAGGTCCATGCAACTGCTGGTAAATTAAAATCACCAAAATCGAAAAGAAAATCTCTATCAGATAGTTTGGATGCAACAGACTGGATAGAGGAAAGATGTTCAAGGTAGATGGAAACATCTGAAGAAGGGAGAAAATAAGAGGAATTAATGTATATTGAAATTTGACACACTGACACTTTAACACAGATAAATTTTGGGCAAACAATTTACAGTTGTTCAACAGATAAATCAGACCTAGCAGCTATAAGCACGCCTCCACCAGTTCGACCTAAACGGTCGCATCTGAAGGAAATGTACTTATCTGTAAAGATTTAGCTACTGTGTACATCTGGTTTCAACCAAGTTTCAGTAAATTTTAAAATATGGTGATTAAAAGAGACACAATCAATAAACAATTAAGAGAGTTTAGTGTTTAGTCCTCCAACATTTTGCTAAGCAATAACAAGTAAGAAATCTACAGTCGAGTGTGCTCGACTGTAATATGCCCGCTACCCAGCTGCTTGTACATAATTTATTTGCGGAACAAAAAAACGGCTACAATCATATTTTGACCGTAAAAGGCTATGGACTTATAATATTTATGCAAAGTCAAAATCTAAAATAAAACAAGTAAGAAAGCTACATTCGAGTGTGCTCGACTGTAATATACCCGCTACCCAGCTGCTCGTACATCAAAATTATTTGCGGAACAATAAAGAACGGCTACAATCATATTTTGACCTAAAAGGGCATGGACTTACAATATTTATGCAAAGTCAAAATCTAAAATAAAAAAAATAATTTTTTGCACACATTTAACTTTTGATGCGGGTGGGACTTGAACCCATAAATGCATAATAGTTTCGTTCGTTATGCAGTCCACAACTTAACTCATTTCACCACCGTACACGCACACACTATTCGGCACAATGCTGCAAGCAGCGCTGCCGGGAAAAGGAGTAAAAAGTATTGAAAACGTATAACTTTTATTCAGGTACCACAAAAATCCGAGATTTATCACTTAAACAGTAAAAATAAAAATTCTACCTGTTGAAGACTATAAATCGAATACGTGCATGTAAAAAACGATATGTGCCCTTTTAATACCTCTTTATATACTTGAATGGAAAGTGTTTTGGAGCACTCTAACTTTTAATAAATTTTGTTAAAAAAAACGACCGATATATGGCATCTATACGATGTTTCGGTCAGTACCGGTTCGTTCCGACTTATTTACTCGTATGCTTCGTCCATTATATTAATTTTTTCTCCTTTCTTTAGAAGTAAAGTGAGAGGTTTTGCTATTTTTGTAAAATCTTAAATGTTGTTGGTTCGTATACCATCTGAATTTATGGTATGTCCCAAGAATTTTGTTTGTTTTTTTTTCAAAAATTCGCAGTTGTTTAACTGGAGCCTAAGCCAAATTTTGGAAAAACGTTTCTCAGTGAGTTTAGGTGCTCAATGCGCGATGTTGAGTATATAATAACATCGTCTAAATATACGAGGCAATGTATGTCTTGAGGTCTTGAAGAACGAAGTTCATGCAACGTTAGAAAATTTCTGGGGCATTTTTCAAACCAACTGGCATGCGAGTATACTCATAGTGACCATGTTTAGCAGAGAATGGAGTTTTTGGTATGGATTTAGGGTCCATTTCGATTTGGTGAAAACCTTTCGCTGAGTCGATTTTTGTTAAGTATTGGAATTTTCCTAACTTGCCTAATATTTCATCCACGTTCGAAATTGGAAATTTATTATTTATAGTTATTTCATTTAAATTTCGACAGTCGACGACCAAGGTTTGTATTATGTATGTGTCAGGGAGTAAGCGTTGAATAGTATTTATACCATTCGACCATTGAAAATGGTCAAAAATAGTATTTATACCATTCGACCATTGAAAATGGTCAAAAATGGTATACTAAGTTTGTGAAAATGTATGTAACAGGCAGAAGGAGGCGTGGCAAACCCCATAAAGTATATATATTCAGACTCAGGATCCCTAGCTGAGTCGACTGAGCCATTTCCGTCTGTCTGTCCATCTGTCCGTTTGAACGTCTAGATCTCAGCTATTACAAAAGCTAGAGACACCATATTTCACATGAAGGTTCCTGTATACCATAGGTAGATCGAGTTTATTTTAAATTTTTGATGCCTCGCCCACCGCCCACTCAAATCGATGCGAGCGTTGAATAGTATTTATACCATTCGACCATTGAAAATGGTCAAAAATGGTATACTAAGTTTGTGCAAATGTATGTAACAGGCAGAAGGAAGCGTGGCAGACTCCACAAAGTATATATACTCAGACTCAGGATCCCTAGCTGAGTCGATTGAGCCATTTCCGTCTGTCTGTCCATCTGTCCGTTTGAACGTCTAGATCTCAGCTATTACAAAAGCTAGAGACACAATATTTCACATGAAGGGTCCTGTATACCATAGGTAGATCGAGTTTATTTTAAATTTTTGATGCCTCGCCCACCGCCCACTCAAATCGTAAATTTTGATTATCAGGAGAAGTATTGAAGTTACACCTTTCTGCTTTGGTGTGATAAATAATTGCAATATCAATCTATTCCCCAAATTACAATCAAATCGGACGATAAACACAGAAGTTATCCATGTTTCCGCGCGTCGTGACGTCATCGTCACGATGCTTCCTTTCAGCCGAAGCGTGTGTAAAGCTATGCCGTTATCACATGTAGGTGGCGCTATTCAAAAATAGATCTAATTTAAACAATAGGTGGTGGGTAAACTTGTGCAGAGTTTTTTGATGGAATTAAATGTGTGATAATTTGTTTCGAAACTGGGCGAATGGTATCTCACTGTCGGGCGCGCTTGACTTTACTTGTTTTTATTGTAGTTGCCATTGCTTGTAAATAGACTAATGTGTTATTTTGGTTGTTTTCTAAGGCTAACTTATTAATAATAATAGTTGACTTATCTTCTAATTGTTCACAAAATTGACGTAAGTTACCTTTGTAGGGTGTGCAATACAAACGTCCCAAAAGTTCCTCCAGGGGAGTTTGAGTTTTGAACTCAACAATCAGAGCTTCTTTTAGGGTTTACCACTCGCTGTGAAATCCTAGTTGGGAGACCTTCTCGGCATCTCCGATAACATGTAGCTCAATGGCTTCATATATAATAGATTTCTGAAGAGGGTCGTTCGTCGTGTATAGGTTGAGCAGGTATTCAATTCGTCTGATAAACGGGTTCTCCACAGAACTGGGGCACTTGACGTATTTGTCCTAGCATTTGAGATAGATTATCAACTGATAATGCCATTTTTTGATAAATTTGTTTTTATGTGGCGGTCACACTTCTTTTGCTTATGCGGGCTACTGTTCTTGTTCACTTCACTGCTTGTTGGATTTTAAAAAAATACATGGTCTATTGTGTTTGTCGAAATGTGCGTAACAGGCAGAAGCAGGCATCTGCGACCCCATAAAGTATATATATTCTTGCTCAGGTTCACAAGCCGAGTCGATTAAGCCATGTCTGCCTGTCCGTCTGTATGAACGCCTATATCTCAGAAACTATAAAAGCTAAAGCCACCAAATTTGGTGACAACACTTCTGTGAATCATACGCTATAAAATTTTTATTAAAATTTGGGACACGCCTACTTCCGCTCCCGCAAATCGATAAACCGTATAGAAAGCGCGATAATAAAGATACAGTATTCAGTTTTGGTGTGTATGATAACTATCACCACCCAAACGATCGCTGAATTTGGTTCCGATCGGATAATAAACAAAAAAGTTATTTAACGTTTCATATAGATTTTCACTGCGCGCACTGCAAGCAGGCAAGCAGTGTTTTTTCCAAGCAGTGTTTTCTTCAACTGCTTGGACTGCTTGGCGTCTAACTGAAAATTATATGTGTTGTTTATTATATTTCTTTGAAAAACACGTTTAATAACAGTTTTCTCAATCTGAATTTTTTCATAATCTTAAAAAATTCTTGGTCTTATACAGTCAACACTTGACTGTAGCCGTTCTTACTTGTTTATAATCTTTATTTAATGGATTGACTTGTTGTTACACCGAAGTCCCTCATAAACTAACTGACAGAATTATTCTTATGGAGCAGCAAACCTAAAAGTTCCACAGAGCTTTACATCTTTGTTTATCAGTAATTTGAGCTTCTTATCGTTTGACGGTTGGTGTCTTGAAAGAACTTTAACTGTGAGGATTTTGAAGAATGAAGCTTTTTAAAAGATCGGTTTAAGATTGATTGCGCCATGGCTGTCTGTCCGTTTGAACGTCTAGATCTTAGCTGTTATAAAAGCTAGCGAAACCAAATGTCACATGAAGGTTCCTGTATTCTATATATAGATAGAGTTAATTTTAAATATTCATTTGTAGCATGTGTAAAGCTTTGTTGTTTTCACATGTAGATGGCGCTATTTAAACAATAGGTGGTGGATGAACTTGAGCAGAGGTTTTTGGTGGAATTATTGGAATTGCCAAAAAGTTGTGTGTGCGTGTGTGTGTATTTTGCCACGCGGTTGAAATCATACATTTATTGTCTTCTCTTTCTGTCTAATGTCTATTGCAAATGTCTATTCACTTAAAATAAAAAAACGGAATACCCATTGTCAATTGGGCTGGTCATCATAAATAAGTCATAAGCATCTGATTGGGGAGTATAAATATTGAACGCTTCTCGTCTAACAGCAACAAAACACAAAGTGCAATTGTCTCAAACACAACAAGCCAACTCAATCCAACCAACCTCAATCAAAATGTAGGAAGCCTTAATACTAGATACATTGCCAATGGCTGCGTAACATTTCGTAATTCGTTTCCCGCATGTTCGCCGTTGCCCTGGTCAGATCTGCACCTGTTCTTCGTGCAACACTGTGATAATTTGCTCAATTAAGTAAATTCTCATATTTGGAAAGCTGCAGACATGTGGTTCCATGGTGTAATGGTTAGCACTCAGGACTCTGAATCCTGCGATCTGAGTTCGAATCTCGGTGGAACCTGAATTGAGAAGTATATTTTATTTCTTTTTTCTCAGCAAGAAAATATAATATTACTTTTAATTACCTAAATTAATAAAATATCTAAAACTAATATGGTAATGTGGGTAGGGTTGTTGATAATATATCAATATATCGATATTTTTTTCTGAAAATGATATATTTATATCGTGATATTGTTTTTGCCCAAATATCGCAATATCGCTATTTATTTTTTTTTGATATTTTTTTGATATTTGCCCTTCGGTCACTCTGATTTCCAAAGCGATACCGAGTAAAAGTGTACGTGTTAAAATTAACATAAAATCCAATTATACTGATATAAAAAAATGTGCGCAAAAGAAAGTATGTAGATATGGCATATGTATGTTTGTGTGCGTGTGGTCAGATTTCAGAAAGTCAAAAATTTCACTGAAAATCGTCAGATTTCTGATGTTCTCAGGATTTGGAGGATTTCATGAGCTGCCATAACACCTCCATTGCAAGAGACTTGGATGATGAAAACAAGGAGAGCAAGGAGCTTAAATTATATATTAGCTTTCCCCAAGCTGCGTGGGAAAGTAAACCCCTTGAAGTATGGAAAGGCCACAAGTTAACAATGCCGGACCTTTACCGCTTGGCCATAAAGTACCTGATCACTCCGGGTAGTTCAGTGCCTTCAGAGCGGTTGCCGTCCGCTGTAAAATGTGTAGTCTGTGACGCACGAAGCCGAATGACTAACACACATATAACACGAGTCTTCCTAAAATAACTTAAGTTGAAGTACTGGAAATAAGTAGCATTAATATAAGAAATTTATATAATGTGTATTATAATGTATTATTATCTATATTAGATATTGCATATCCATGAAGTTAAATAAGAAAAATTAAGCGAATAAGAAACTTATATTTTTATTGTGAAAAAAAAAGTTTTATTTGAAAAAAAAATATATCAAAAATATCGATATATCGATATTTTTTGGGATATTTAAAATATTATTTTGTTTTGATAAAAAAAAATAATCGGTACGATATTTTTTTAATATCACGACATCCCTAAATGTGGGTGCTGGTAAATGGCAACTTATTATTTATAAATTATATGATGCGTGTAACACTAGTTCAGCTGTTGCCATGGCGATTCTATGTGGTTCCATGGTGTAATGGTTAGCACTCAGGACTCTGAATCCTGCGATCCGAGTTCAAATCTCGGTGGAACCTGAGTTGAGAAGACTTTTTCCTTTTTTTTTAATTTGTTTCTGAAAAATACTGTTAGGCAATATGCAGTGGTCATTATTACTTATTCAATTTAATTTCAATTAAAATAAATTTATATGCGCTTTCATATAACACACCCAACTGGTTTGTGAATTGACTAACTCTTTAAATGGTTTGTGCATCAACTGCCACACATTGTGCTGCCAGATACTTGATATTAACGATCTGGCTGCGCTACACCATGTGCTGTTCAGAAGCAACTAGAAAACACGAAAAACCTTAGTTTTTTCTCGCACTGCTGTTTTTATACCATTCGACCATTGAAAATGGTCAAAAATGGTATACTAAGTTTGTGCAAATGTGTGTAACAGGCAGAAGGAGGCGTGGCAGACTCCACAAAGTATATATTCTGACTCAGGAGTCAGAATATTTTTGAGAATTTCCAAAAGAAGCTGCTGCTGCCGCTATTGCTAAACCCTGGGAGAGAACACCAAGTGCAATGAAGCCTCTCATGCTTTTAATTTGGTATAAATGGAATGGTATAAAAACTTAAAAATATGACAAATAAGAAAGCTACAGTCGAGTGTGCTCGACTGCTCTATACGGACAGACGGACCTGGCTATATCGACTCGGCTGTTGATCCTGAGCCAGAATATATATATTTTATGGGGTCGGAGATGTCTTCTGGCTGTTACATACATTTTCGGTTTGAACAAAGTTATAATACCCTTCTATTTTATGAGTAGCGGTTATAAAAACAATTCGTTTTTGCGCTGGTTTTACCGAGATTGAACTCGGAACGCAGGATTCAGAATCTTGAGTTCTAGCCATTACGTTATGGAACCTTGTGACACTCCGCAGCAAAATAGCAGATTTGTTTTATTCATACCTCAACTGATAGCAGACCAAATGAAATATTTTTGTACGTCTTCTTACGAGGTAGAATTTATAAATTAAATTCTAGAAATAATGTTGGTTTCTGGTTGGTTGGTTTGGTGTTTCTTTGTCTCAATAAATGCCTCACATAAACAATAATTTTAAACACTAATAACATTATATTATATGTATGTACTAGTTCAAGTAGACATTATTGTGGCATGTAGAAAATAAAGTACCTATTCTGTTGGTATATTTCCCGCTATATTTCCCCCGAAATTATGCAAGCTGTAATCAACATTTCATATTGAGTGCACAGAGCACTCTAGTTAGGGCGCGAAACAAAAAAACAAACTGCTGGAATATGCGAAAAACGCTGAATGTGTGTGTGTTCTAGGGATAAGCGAAAGCTTTAATTCCGAAGTTCAGTTCGTACCTGTATGTAGCAACTTCGGCTGCGTTCGCTACACGAGCTTTTCTGTGTCAGCACGAGCTCGGAAGGATGCAGTCATAACATGAGGCGGGACGAAGCTTCGTAAATGTTCTTAAATGCTCAGTTTTGGTTACGCCGCCGCCGCAAATTCGTCTCTTTTGGGTTGTAAGATCAAAATTAAAAAATTGTAGGGTTTTGACGACCTTTGTTATGTATTCTCATTGTTGCTGGCTCGAGGTCAAAATTGATTGTAAAAAAAAATAAATAACAATTTGTTTCTTATTTTATATATTTCTCCGATATGTTTCTGTTACTCAGCGGTAACGGTCTTCTGGGCTAAAACACAAAATTATAAAATGAAAATAATTTACAAAGATTTATAACGATAAAAAACTAACACTGTACAATATGAAATTACATATATTACATACATTAAATATTGCACGTCTGCTCTCGCGGGCGCAGAGTTCTTAACTGGCTTGGTAAACGGCTTAAGTAAATGCCTTTATACATGTAAGTAAACGCTCTAAATTTCTACCATAAGAACATACAATTTACAATTGAGACGGAACAAAATAATAAACTACCATATCTGGATTCATTAATTAATAGAGTAGGTAGGAAATTAAAACTTAAATGATATAAGAAAGAAGACTCATCAATTACAACTTAAAACATCCAAAGACTTTAGTTTTGAATATAGCAAGAGGCTGTATAAAACAAATAAAACAAAAATGATATATCAGACAAAATGTACCATAAGGAGATTAAAAAGGAATTAACAGAAATACGTACAACGACTTTCCAAAAACACTAATAAAAAAGCTTATTAAAAAATATAAAGATATACTAAAAGAAAATAAAACAACACAACCAAAAACATATAAATCTCTGGTATATGTAGCAATATTATCAGAAAGATTAATAAGACACGACTGTTACAATAATACAGAAATACAGATAGCACATACTCCTTTCCACAAACTAAAGCTTTTTTACGACAATACTAAGTCATAAATAAATTCACTTGACAAAAATAATGTTATTTATAAGATTCCTTGTAGTGGCAGTAATACAGAAACATACAATGCATTGCAATGGTGTTCACGTGGGTACAACAAAACTAAAATTGAAAACAAGATTAACACAACACAAATCTGATTTAATTTACGACCCCAATGTTTCCAAAAAATAAGAAAAGTTCGATCTCCCCCACCGTGACACGCATGCATGCGGAATCGAACCTTGGACCCATTACCTAAGAGGTCCACCACTTCTCCATTCGGTCATTAAGCCATTACGCAAATTTTGACAAAGTTACATTATGAGACCATTCGGAAATTCTTGCACGGCAAAAACAAAGTCTGAATGCATAATGCTTGTTTTTGTTGATATTTATTCTCATAACTTAAACATATAATTAAATAAAAAATAAAAATAAAAAAATATAAGAAAAAGCTGCGCTCTAACAATCGCACACAGCTGATTTAAGAGCCTGTCACTTCTCCACTTGTTAACTAAGTTCATTATGAGCCATTAAAAAAATTTTAAATAAAATGCACGACCACCAATTAATGCATATTAATTAAAGTATTAGTTCTTAAAAAAAAAAAAAAAGCTTAAGCGGCATGAACTGGGAATCGAACTACGGGCCTGTCGGTTCAGGAGTTCATCGCTTTTCCACTAAGCTACTGACGCTGTTATCCAACAACTGCAAAAATTTGCATTGTAAGGCATTCTTCTGTGTTTATTATCCGATTGTTACCAAATTTTCAGAGATCATCTGGCTAGCTATAGTTATCATATAAACCGAAAATGAACAATATGTCATCAAAATTGGGCTTGTAATCAATGTTTTTTCGATTTACGGGGGCGGAAGGGGGTGTGGCCAAAATCCAAAATAAACTTGATCAGCGTGCAATAATAACACATACTGTCACCAAATTTGGTAGCTCTAGCTCTTATAATAGCTGAGATCTAGATTTTCACACGGACAGACAGACGGACAGACGGGCAGACAGACAGACGGACAGACGGACATGGCTATATCGACTCGGCTGTTGATCCTGAGCCAGAATATATATACTTTATGAGGTCGGAGGTGTCTCCTTCTGCCTGTTACATACATTTTCGGTTTAAACAAAGTTATAATACCCTTCTACTATATGAGTAGCGGGTATAAAAAGAGCTGCAGCAACACTGCCCAATTGTACATATAAAACAAGTTGGAATGTGCCATTGTGTGTTTTTGTTGAGAAACGCAACTACAAAAATAAAAATGTCAACATAAGCGGACGGATTATGGGCAGTGGAGACTAGCCAACCGGCTGAAAATAGGTGAAAACAGATGCCTGTGCCCCTGCATCGTCCCCCCATCAGTAATTGTGCTCCCTGTGGCCCTGTACCGCCCCCATCAGTAATTCAGATTCCTGTGCTTCAGCACCGAACAAAAAATCCATAACCAGACTATAGATGACCGACGGAGTTTTATAGAACGCCCACCGTAAATTCAAAACAAACAAGTAAGAAAGCTACAGTCTAGAATGCTCGACTGTAATATACCCGCTACCCAGCTGCTCGTACATCAAAATTATTTGCGGAGCAATAAAGAAGGGCTACAATCATATTTTGACCGTAAAAAACCATGGACGTACAATATTTTAACGTAAAATAAACAAGTAAGAAAGCTACAGTCGAGTGTGCTCGACTGTAATATACCCGCTAACCAGCTGCTCGTACATCATTAATTTGCGGAACAAAAAAAACGGCTACAATCATATTTTGACCGTAAAAGGCTATGGACTTACAATATTTATGCAAAGTCAAAATCTAAAATAAAAAAACAAGTAAGAAAGCTACATTCGAGTGTGCTCGACTGTAATATACCCGCTACCCAGCTGCTCGTACATCAAAATTATTTGCGGAACAATAAAGAACGGCTACAATCATATTTTGACCGTAAAAGGCTATGGACTTACAATATTTATGCAAAGTCAAAATCTAAAATAAAAAAAAAAACATTTTTGCACACATTTAAATGCATAATAGTACTGTTCGTTTTGCAGTCAACAACTTAACTCATTTCACGCACACAAGACTCGGCACAATTGTACAAGCAGCGCTGCTTACAGCTATGGAAAACGTTAAGCTGAATAACTTCTGTGTTTATTATCCGATTGTTACCAAATTTTCAGAGATCATCAATGTTTTTTCGATTTACGGGGGCGGAAGGGGGCGTGGCCAAAATCCAAAATAAACTTGATCAGCGTGCAATAATAACACATATTGTCACCAAATTTGGCAGTCCTAGCTCTTATAATAGCTGAGATCTAGATTTTCACACGGACTAACAGACGGACAGACGGACATGGCTACATCGACTCGGCAGTTGATCCTGAGCCAGAATATATATACTTTATGGGGTCGGAGGTATCTCCCTCTGCCTGTTACATACATTTTCGGTTTGAACAAAGTTATAATACCCTTCTACTCTATGAGTAGCGGGTATAAAAAGAGCTGCAGCAACACTGCCCAATTATACATATAAAACAAGTTGGAATGTGCCATTGTGTTTTTTTGTTGAGAAACGCAACTACAAAAATAAAAATGTCAATATAAGCGGACGGATTATGGGCAGTGGAGACTAGCCAACCGGCTGAAAATAGGTGAAAACAGATGCCTGTGCCCCTGCATCGTCCCCCCATCAGTAATTGTGCTCCCTGTGGCCCTGTACCGGCCCCCATCAGTAATTCAGATTCCTGTGCTTCAGCACCGAACAATAAATCCATAACCAGACTATAGATGACCGATGGAGTTTTATAGAACGCCCACCGTAAATTAAAAACAAACAAGTAAGAAAGCTACAGTATAGAATGCTCGACTGTAATATACCCGCTACCCAGCTGCTCGTACATCAAAATTATTTGCGGAGCAATAAAGAAGGGCTACAATCATATTTTGACCGTAAAAAACCATGGACGTACAATATTTTAACGTAAAATAAACAAGTAAGAAAGCTACAGTCGAGTGTGCTCGACTGTAATATACCCGCTAACCAGCTGCTCGTACATCATTAATTTGCGGAACAAAAAAAACGGTTACAATCATATTTTGACCGTAAAAGGCTATGGACTTACAATATTTATGCAAAGTCAAAATCTAAAATAAAAAAAATAAGTAAGAAAGCTACATTCGAGTGTGTTCGACTGTAATATACCCGCTACCCAGCTGCTTGTACATAATTTATTTGCGGAACAAAAAAACGGCTACAATCACATTTTGACCGTAAAAGGCTATGGACTTATAATATTTATGCAAAGTCAAAATATAAAATAAAAAAAAAACATTTTTGCACACATTTAATTTTTGATGCGGGCGGGACTCGAACCCGTAAATGCATAATAGTACTGTTCGTTTTGCAGTCCACAACTTAACCCATTTCACCACCGTACACGCACACACGATTCGGCACAATGCTGCAAGCAGCGCTGCCGGCAGCGCTGCCGGCAGCGCTGCTTACAGCTGTGGAAAACGTTAAGCTGAATAACTTCTGTGTTTATTATCCGATTGTTACCAAATTTTCAGAGATCATCTGGCTAGCTATAGTTATCATGTAAACCGAAAATGAACAATATGGCATCAAAATTGCACTTATTATCAATGTTTTTTCGATTTGCAGGGGCGGATGGGGCGTGGCCAAAATCCAAAATAAACTTGATCAGCGTGCAATAATAACACATATTGTCACCAAATTTGGTTGTCCTAGCTCTTATAATAGCTGAGATCTAGATTTTAACACGGACAGACAGACGGACAGACGGACATGGCTATATCGACTCGGCTGTTGATCCTGAGCCAGAATATATATACTTTATGGGGTCGGAGGTGTCTCCTTCTGCCTGTTACATACATTTTCGGTTTGAACAAAGTTATAATACCCTTCTACTCTATGAGTAGCGGGTATAAAAAGAGATTCCAGTCTCACCCAGAGAAAAAAAAAACCCAGTCCAGTCTCAATTGAGAGCTGAGAGCGGACTGAAAATCCGAACACATTGAGAGCTTACGTACTCAGAAATTAAGACAGAAGCAACTCAGCCTACTTGAATCGTTTTAATAGAATTGTATCGCTTGGTACCTCCTTGCTACAAATTCTACATATAAAGCCAGCAAGTCTTAAGAGAGAATACCTCTCTGTCTATATTATTTTCCATGGGATTAGCCGCAAATCGCAAGGGGAAATTTCTACAGCATTTTGCCTTGCTTCAGTCACTCAAATGTCTGCAACTTTCGTTAGCAGACATCGTGGCTGCCCAAGCCAAGCAGATTGAGAATAAGTATGGTTTGTGCCGGTGGCAAATGTGGCAAGAGAGCAGAATGTGACCGGCCCATGACTATTATTAGTCATGCAGCGGGCTCGGACTGAGAAGTCTAAGCTAATGAAGCTTTTTCACACCTGCCTGCTAAATTATGCGCCATGACCAGGAGTGCCATGGAGTGAGAGCACCATGCAAGCCATTTACTTGTTACAGATTGCTTATAATTAAATTATAATCAACATCAAGCCAGGCGCATCACGCAGATGCAGACGAAAATGGAGACGTAGAGACCAAGACCAAGACATGCAGCCAGTGAGACCGGTCTGAGGCCGCTGCTGCTGCTGACATGCATCTAACAAGCCTTCAACTATCTAATCAACGTACAAGTCAAAATATCAATACCTCAAGTAATCAAAATCACTTTAGAATTTCAAATCAGTTGGGCTAATGCTGCCTGCCTGCCTGCAGCGTCTCACACAAGCACCGTGTCCAGCTGCTATATGCGACAGTTGCAACTCGAGTCCAGAGTGGGGAGATTGTTGAAAAAAAAAGCAACAACAACTAAGATTATTCGAATTTAATGGGCGCAACGCGCGTGGAGACTTCACAAGTGAGACAACGCCAACTACAACAAAAACAACAACTGAGACGATTCACAGACATGTTAGGAAAAGCTAAAACTGGACTGCTGCCTGTTGCCTGGTCCTGCCTGTGTCTGGTCTGGTCTGGTCTTTTCCAGTTATACTGTGCTCGCACTGTGACCTGTCATCATGATTGATACGTTTGATGGATTCATTCGAGCTGACTGCTGTGTGGCGTTCAGTTTTAAAGTTTGCTGATTGATCCCAGCGTGTTGATTACAATCGACGCCGACGTACACGCAGATGCAGGCACAGGTAGTTGGCGCAGGCAGTTGGCGCTGTATGGGGAGTCTTGCAACGCATGCTGCTGGGAATTCAATCAAAGTGTCAGCGCTGGCACAACATCTCTTACTGCTAAAGGTGCCGAAACCACTAACTAAATACAGTGGTAACTGAATATTAGAATAGAATATTAGAATATTAGAAATGATAAGAAAGGCAAAAAAAATCAAAAGGGAAACAAAGAGTTAATCCCTTTTTCATTGATAAGCAATTTTAGAAATTATGGAACTTTGGAAAAGTGGGAAGTATAAAAAAACAAGTAAGAAAGCTACAGTCGAGTGTGTTCGACTGTAATATACCCGCTACCCAGCTGCTTGTACATAATTTATTTGCGGAACAAAAAAACGGCTACAATCATATTTTGACCGTAAAAGGCTATGGACTTATAATATTTATGCAAAGTCAAAATATAAAATAAAAGAAAAACATTTTAGCACACATTTAATTTTTGATGCGGGCGGGACTCGAACCCGTAAATGCATAATAGTACTGTTCGTTTTGCAGTCCACAACTTAACCCATTTCACCACAGTACATGCACACACGATTCGGCACAATGCTGCAAGCAGCGCTGCCGGCAGCGCTGCTTACAGCAGTGGAAAACGTTAAGCTGAATAACTTCTGTGTTTATTATCCGATTGTTACCAAATTTTCAGAGATCATCTGGCTAGCTATAGTTATCATGTAAACCGAAAATGAACAATATGGCATCAAAATTGCACTTATCAATGTTTTTTCGATTTTCAGGGGCGGAAGGGGGCGTGGCCAAAATCCAAAATAACCTTGATCAGCGTGCAATAATAACAAATATTGTCACCAAATTTGGTTGTCCTAGCTCTTATAATAGCTGAGATCTAGATTTTCACACGGACAGACAGACGGACAGACGGACATGGCTATATCGACTCGGCTGTTGATCCTGAGCCAGAATATATATACTTTATGGGGTCGGAGGTGTCTCCTTCTGCGGAGAGACAGACGGACAGACGGACATGGCTTTATCGACTCGGCTGTTGATCCTGAGCCAGAATATATATACTTTATGGGGTCGGAGGTGTCTCCTTCTGCCTGTTACATACATTTTCGGTTTGAACAAAGTTATAATACCCTTCTACTCTATGAGTAGCGGGTATAAAAAGAGATTCCAGTCTCACCCAGAGAAAAAAAAACCCAGTCCAGTCTCAATTGAGAGCTGAGAGCGGACTGAAAATCCGAACACATTGAGAGCTTACGTAGTCAGAAATTAAGACAGAAGCAACTCAGCCTACTTGAATCGTTTTAATAGAATTGTATCGCTTGGTACCTCCTTGCTACAAATTCTACATATAAAGCCAGCAAGTCTTAAGAGAGAATACCTCTCTGTCTATATTATTTTACATGGGATTAGCCGCAAATCGCAAGGGGAAATTTCTACAGCATTTTGCCTTGCTTCAGTCATTCAAATGTCTGCAACTTTCGTTAGCAGACATCGTGGCTGCCCAAGCCAAGCAGATTGAGAATAAGTATGGTTTGTGCCGGTGGCAAATGTGGCAAGAGAGCAGAATGTGACCGGCCCATGACTATTATTAGTCATGCAGCGGGCTCGGCCTGAGAAGTCTAAGCTAATGAAGTTTTTTCACACCTGCCTGCTAAATTATGCGCCATGACCAGGAGTGCCATGAAGTGAGAGCACCATGCAAGCCATTTACTTGTTACAGATTGCTTATAATTAAATTATAATCAACATCAAGCCAGGCGCATCACGCAGATGCAGACGAAAATGGAGACGTAGAGACCAAGACCAAGACATGCAGCCAGTGAGACCGGTCTGAGGCCGCTGCTGCTGCTGACATGCATCTAACAAGCCTTCAACTATCTAATCAACGTACAAGTCAAAATATCAATACCTCAAGTAATCAAAATCACTTTAGAATTTCAAATCAGTTGGGCTGATGCTGCCTGCCTGCCTGCAGCGTCTCACACAAGCACCGTGTCCAGCTGCTTTATGCGACAGTTGCAACTTGAGTCCAGAGTGGGGAGATTGATGAAAAAAAAAAGCAACAACAACTAAGATTATTCGAATTTAATGGGCGCAACGCGCGTGGAGACTTCACAAGTGAGACAACGCCAACTAAAACAAAAACAACAACTGAGACGATTCACAGACATGTTAGGAAAAGCTAAAACTGGACTGCTGCCTGTTGCCTGGTCCTCCCTGTGTCTGGTCTGGCCTGGTCTTTTCCAGTTATACTGTGCTCGCACTGTGACCTGTCATCATGATTGATACGTTTGATGGATTCATTCGAGCTGACTGCTGTGTGGCGTTCAGTTTTAAAGTTTGCTGATTGATCCCAGCGTGTTGATTACAATCGACGCCGACGTACACGCAGATGCAGGCACAGGTAGTTGTCGCAGGCAGTTGGCGCTGTATGGGGAGTCTTGCAACGCATGCTGCTGGGAATTCAATCAAAAGTGTCAGCGCTGGCACAACATCTCTTACTGCTAAAGGTGCCGAAACTACTAACTAAATACAGTGGTAACTGAATATTAGAATAGAATATTAGAATATTAGAAATGATAAGAAAGGCAAAAAAATCAAAAGGGAAACAAAGAGTTAATCCCTTTTTCATTGATAAGCAATTTTAAAAATTATGGAACTTTGGAAAAGTGGGAAGTATAAAAAAAAATTTTTAATAAATTATAGAAATTTTTAAATATTTAGAAATTAAGAAAATTGACAGTTAATATTTTTAAAACATTTTTAAAAGCTTTAAATATTCTTAATGAATTTTAAATAATACGCAAATTTAGGAAAAATGTGGAAATTTGACGATGACGTCACGATATGCTGCAAAGGCGCAAAGAGTGTAACTATGGAAAACGTTTAGATGAATATCTTCTGTGTTTATTGTTCGATCGGATTGTACTTTTGATAATAGATTTATATTGTAATTATCTATGTTTTTACAAAAGCAGAAAGCCATAACTTCAATACTTTTCCTAATAATCGTAATTATCGTTTTGCGTGGGCGGTGGGCGCGACATCGAAAATTGAAAATAAACTCGATCTACCTATGGTATACAGGAAATTAGGTCTCTCTACCTTTTGTAATAGCTGAGATCTAGACGTACAGACGGACATAGCTATATCGACTCGGCTGTTGATCCTGAGCCAGAATATATATACTTTATGGGGTCGGAGGTGTCTCCTTCTGCCTGTTACATACATTTTCGGTTTGAACAAAGTTATAATACCCTTCTACTCTATGAGTAGCGGGTATAAAAAAAAAAAACATTTTTGCACACATTTAATTTTTGATGAGGGCGGGACTCGAACCCGTAAATGCATAATAGTACTGTTCGTTTTGCAGTCCACAACTTAACCCATTTCACCACCGTACACGCACACACGATTCGGCACAATGCTGCAAGCAGCGCTGCCGGCAGCGCTGCTTACAGCTATGGAAAACGTTAAGCTGAATAACTTCTGTGTTTATTATCCGATTGTTACCAAATTTTCAGAGATCATCTGAATGAACAATATGGCATCAAAATTGCACTTGTTATCAATATTTTTTCGATTTGCGGGGGCGGAAGGGGGCGTGGCCAAAATCCAAAATAAACTTGATCAGCGTGCAATAATAACACATATTGTCACCAAATTTGGTTGTCCTAGCTCTTATAATAGCTGAGATCTAGATTTTCACACGGACAGACAGATGGACAGACGGACATGGCTATATCGACTCGGCTGTTGATCCTGAGCCAGAATATATATACTTTATGGGGTCGGCTGTTGATCTTGAGCCAGAATATATATACTTTATGGGGTCGGAGGTGTCTCCGGCAGCGCTGCTTGCAGCATTGTGCCGAATCGTGTGTGCGTGTACAGTGGTGAAATGGGTTAAGTTGTGGACTGCAAAACGAACAGTACTATTAGGAATTTACGGTTTCGAGTCCCGCCCGCATCAAAAATTAAATGTGTGCAAAAATGTTTTTTTTTTTTTATTTTATATTTTGACTTTGCATAAATATTATAAGTCCATAGCCTTTTACGGTCAAAATATGATTGTAGCCGTTTTTTTTGTTCCGCAAATAAATTATGTACAAGCAGCTGGGTAGCGGGTATATTACAGTCGAGCACACTCGACTGTAGCTTTCTTACTTGTTCACTTAAAGATGAGCCACGTTCAGGTCGGCCAAATGAAGTTGATGATGACCAAATCAAAGCATTAATCGAATTGGATCGTCAGGTAACTGAGCAGGAGATAGGGGAGAAGTTAAATATACCAAAATCAACCGTTCATTATAACATAAAAAGTCTTGGACTGGTGAAAAAGCTTGATTTTTGGGTACCACATGTATTGAAAGAAATTTATTTAACACACCGAATCAACGCTTGTGATATGCACCTTAAACGCTATGAATTCGATCCGTTTTTAAAACGAATTATAACTGGAGATGAAAAATGGATTGTTTACAACAACGTTAGTCGAAAACGATCATGGTCAAACCACTTCAAAGGGTGATATCCACCAAAAGATGGTTATGCTGTCTGTTTGTTGGGATTGGAAGGGTGTCGTATATTTTGAGCTGCTTCCAAGGAACCAAACGATTTATTCGGATGTTTACTGTCAACAATTGGACAAATTGAATACAACCATCAAGAAGAAGCGACCAGAATTGGTCAATCGTAAAGGTGTCATATTCCACCAGGACAACGCTAGACCGCACACATCTTTGGTCACTCGCCAAAAACTAAGTGAGCTTGGCTGCATCCACCATATAGCCCTGACCTTGCACCATCAGACTACCATATATTTCGATCTTTGCAGAACTCCTTAAATGGTAAAACTTTCGGCAATGATGAGGCTATAAAATCGCACTTGTTTCAGTTTTTTGCAGATAAAGGCCAAAAGTTCTATGAGCTTGCAATACTAAATTTGCCAGGAAGATGGCAAAAGGTTATCGAACAAAATGGCAATTATATATTTGATTAAAGTTCATTCTAAGTTTTAATAAAAATGCATTTACTTTCTTTCAAAAAATCCGCAATTACTTTTTGGGCAACCCAATATTAATATTTACTTCAAAAAAATTTACATATATTGTATACATATTGATATTTAAAAATAAAAAAATTAAGTTATATATAAATTTAATTTTTACTTCGTTTTAAAGAAACAACTAAAATATTTTTAATCGCTATACTAAATCTTAATTTTTTTAATAATGAAAAACAAAACAAATAAAGAAAGCCACAGTCGAGCGCGCCCATATACCATTCGCCCAGTTTCGAAGCAAATTATTACACACTTAATTCCATCAAAAAATCTGCACAAGTTTATCCGCCACCTATTGTTTAAATTAGATCTATCTTTGAATAGTGCCATCTACATGTAAAAACGGCATAGCTTTACACACGCTACGGCTGAAACGAAGCATCGCGACGATGACGTCACGACGCGAGCACAGGCGCAAGCAATGGAAGTACGCAAAACGGAAAATGGATAACTTCTGTGTTTATGGTCCAATTGGATTATAATTTGGGAAATAGATTTATATTGCAATTATTTATGTTCATACCAAAGCAGAAAGCTGTAACTTCGATACTTCTCCTGATAATCGAAAATGATCGATTTGCGTGGGCGGTGGGCGTGGCTTCAAAAATTGAAAATAAACTCGATCTACCTATGGTATACAGGAACCTTCATGTGAAATTAGGTGTCTCTAGCTTTTGTAATAGCTGAGATGTAGACGTTCAAACGGACAGACAGACATGGCTCAATCGACTCAGCTAGTGATCGTGAGTCAGAATATATAAACTTTGTGGGGTCTGCCACGCCTTCTTCTGCCTGTTACATACATTTGCACAAGCTTAGTATACCATTTTTGACCATTTTCAATGGTCGAATGGTATAAAAAAACAAGTAAGAAAGCTACATTCGAGTGTGCTCGACTGTAATATACCCGCTACCCAGCTGCTCGTACATCAAAATTATTTGCGGAACAATAAAGAACGGCTACAATCATATTTAATACCTCTTTATATACTTAAATGGAAAGCGTTCTGGAGCACTCTAACTTTTAATAAATTTTGTTAAAAAAAACGACCGATATATGGCATCTATACGATGTATCGGTGCGTACCGGCTCGTTCCGACTTACTTACAGCGGGCAGCAATGAGAAACATGTATACAAAGTTTCATGAAGGTAGCTCAAAAAGGGAGGCAAAAACTTTTCTTTGCAAAAAATAAGAAAATCTCGATCTCCCCCACCATGACACGTATGCATGCGGAATCGAACCTTGGACCCATTACCTAAGAGGTCCACCACTTCTCCATTCGGCCATTAAGCTATTACGCAAATTTTGCCAAAGTTACATTATGAGACCATTCGGAAATTCTTGCACTACAAAAACAAAGTCTGAATGCATGATGCGTGTTGTTGTTGCTATTTATTCATAAATAACAATCATAAACATATAATTAAATAAAAAATAAAAATAAAAAAAAATAAGAAAAAGCTGCGCTCTGACAATCGCACAGAGCTGATTTAAGAGATTGTCACTTCTCCACTTGTTAACTAAGTTCATTGTGAGCAATTAAAAAAATTTTAAATAAAATGCACCACCAATTAATGCATATTAAAAAATTAAAGTATAAGTTCTTAAAAAAAAAAAGAAAAAGCTTTAGCGGCATGAATTGGGAATCGAATCACGGGCCTGTCGGTTCAGGAGTTCATCGCTTACGCTGTTATCCAACAACAGCAAAAATTTGCATTGTATGGCATTCTAATTATTTCCTGTACAAAGAAAGAATTTGCGCTGCCGGAAGCGCGGTTTACAGCTAGGGAAAACGTTAAACTGAATAGCTTCTTTGTTTATTATTCGATTGTTACCAAATTTTCAGAGATCATCAGGCTAGCTATAGTTATCATATAAACCGAAAATGAACAATATGGCATCAAAATTGCGCATGTACTTAATTTTTTTCGATTTACAAGGGCGGAAGGGGGCGTGGCCAAAATCCAAAATAAACTTGACCAGCGTGCAATAATAACACATACTGTCACCAAATTTGGTAGTTCTAGCTCTTATAATAGCTGAGATCTAGATTTTCACACGGACAGACAGACGAACAGGCGGACAGACAGACAGACGGAAAGACGGACAGACGGACATGGCTATATCGACTCGGCTGTTGATCCTGAGCCAGAATTTATATACTTTATGGGGTCGGAGGTGTCTCCTTCTGCCTGTTACATACATTTTCGGTTTGAACAAAGTTATAATACCCTTCTACACTATGAGTAGCGGGTATAAAAATATTTTTGCACACATTTAACTTTTGATGCGGGCGGGACTCGAACCCTTAAACGCATAATAGTACTATTCGTTTTGCAGTCCATAACTTAACCCATTTCACCACCCTACACGCACACACTATTCGGCACAATGCTGCAAGCAGCGCTGCTGCCATAGCTGTAAGCTATGGAAAACGTTAAGCTGCATAACGTCTGTGTTTATTATCCGATTGTTACCAAATTTTCAGAGATCATCTGGCTAGCTATAGTTATCATGTAAACCGAATATGAACAATATGGCATCAAAATTGCGCTTGTAATCAATTTTTTTCGATTTACAGGGGCGCAAGGGGGCGTGGCCAAAATCCAAAATAAACTTGACCAGCGTGCAATAATAACACATACTGTCCCTAAATTTGGTAGTTCTAGCTCTTATAATAGCTGAGATCTAGATTTTCACACGGACAGACAGACGGACAGACGGACAGACAGACAGACGGATAGACGGACATGGCTATATCGACTCGGCTGTTGATCCCGAGCCAGAATATATATACTTTATGGGGTCGGAGGTGTCTCCTTCTGCCTTCTACTCTATGAGTAGCGGGTATAAAAATGTTGTGTTTTACATATAAGTTATTTTAAAAAAAAGAGAAATACATTTTTTTTAATAATATAAATTTTACAACTTCATTTGAAAATTACTACATTGTATTACGTTATTTTTCAAAAGGAGGGAGATGTGGTACACGCACATATCGAGTACATACTGTACCCACTGTGACACTTTGTCGCAGTTTGTTTACATAACCAAAAGTCCCAAGCGTAAGTGGCAGGGGGTTATAAGACCACATACATGGTATGTGAATGGTCAAGTGCATTGTCAGCATAATAATGCATGAGAATATGTGCGCATATGATTCTCCCGCTTGGTCGCAATTCTCATAAGCTAAGCATATAATAAAGCCGCTCATCTGCCGGTCTCCAGGTCTCCGGTCTCGCAGGGCATTAGGTTAAGATATTGAAAGCTTTAAATGAAAATCCGATTAAGAATCTCAGTAGAACAGGGCAGACGCCCTTTAATTTACCAACACTATATATTTTTTAAATAAAAAACTTAAACAAAACTTAGAAACAAAAGTGTTAACAATAAAAAGGTCAACAACAATTAGTAATATTTTAATGTACGTGCTGCGACAAAAAAAAGCTAGTTGAAAGCACCGGAAAATCATTATGTTTTATACCCGCTACTCATAGAGTAGAAGGGTATTATAACTTTGTTCAACCCCATAAAGTATATATATTTTGGCTCAGGATCAACAGCCGAGTCGATATAGACATGTCCGTCTGTCCGTCTGCCTGTCTGTCCATCTGTCCGTCTGTCTGTCCGTGTGAAAATCTAGATCTCAGCTATTATAAGAGCTAGAACTATGTGTTATTATTGCACGCTGATCAAGTTTATTTTGGATTTTGGCCACGCCCCCTTCCGCACCTGTAAATCGAAAAAAATTGATTACAAGCTAAATTTTAATGCCATATTGTTTATTTTCGGTTTATATGATAACTATAGCTAGTCAGGTGATCTCTAAAAGTTTGGTAACAATCGGATAATAAACCCAGAAGTTATGCAGCTTAACGTTTTCTATACCTGTAAGCAGCGCTATCAGCAGCGCTGCATGCAGCATTATGCCGAATAGTGTGTGCATGTACGGTGGTGAAATGGGTTAAGTTGTGGACTGCAAAACGAACAGTACTATTATGCGTTTAAGGGTTCGAGTCCCGCCCGCATCAAAAGTTAAATGTGTGCAAAAATATTTTTATACCCGCTACTCATAGTGTAGAAGGGTATTATAACTTTGTTCAAACCGAAAATGTATGTAACAGGCAGAAGGAGACACCTCCGACCCCATAAAGTATGTATATTCTGGCTCAGGATCAACAGCCGAGTCGATATAGCCATGTCCGTCTGTCTGTCCGTGTGAAAATCTAGATCTGAGCTATAATAAGAGCTAGGACTACCAAATTTGGTGACAGTTTGTGTTATTATTGCACGCTGATCAAGTTTATTTTGGATTTTGGCCACGCCCCCTTCCGCCCCCGTAAATCGAAAAAACATTGATTACAAGCGCAATTTTGATGCCATATTGTTTATTTTCGGTTTACATGATACTCGTAACTATAGCTAGCTAGATGATCTCTAAAAATTTGGTAACAATCGGATAATAAACACAGAAGTTATTTCATAGCTGTTTTCCATAGCTGTAAACAGCGCTGCCGGCAGCGCTGCTTGCAGCATTGTGCCGAATCGTGTGTGCGTGAACGGTGGTGAAATGTGTTAAGTCGTGGACTGTAAAACGAACAGAACTATTATGCATTTACGGGTTCGAGTCCCACCCGGATCAAAAATTAAATGTGTGATAAAAACCATTTTTTATACCCGCTACTCATAGAGTAGAAGGGTATTATAACTTTGTTCAAACCGAAAATGTATGTAATAGGCAGAACGAGACACCTCTGACCCCAAAAAGTATATATATTCTGGCTCAGGATCAACAGCCGAGTCGATATAGCTATGTCCGTGTGTCCGTCTGTCTGTCTGTCCGTCTGTCCGTCCGTGTGAAAATCTAGATCTTAGCTATTATAAAAGCTAGAACTACCAAATTTGCAGACAAAAAGTGTTATTATTGCACGCTGATCAAGTTTATTTTGGATTTTGGCAACGCCCCCTTCCGCCCCTGTAAATCGAGAAAAATTGATTACAAGCGCAATTTTGATGCCATATTATTTATTTTCGGTTTATATGATAACTATAGCTAGCCAGATGATCTCTTAAAGTTTGGTAACAATCGGAAAATAAACACTGAAGTTATTCAGCTTAACGTTTTCCATAGCTGTAAACAGTGTCCGAGTTTTAAATGTGTGAAAAATGTTTTTTTTTTTTATTTTAGATTTTAACTTTGCATAAATATTGTAAGTCTTTTACGGTCAAAATATGATTGTAGCCGTTTGTTTTTGTTCCGCAAGTAAATGATGTACGAGCAGCTGGGTAGCGGGTATATTTCAGTCGAGCACTCTCGACTGTAGCTTTCTTACTTGTTTTTTTTATTTTAGATTTTGACTTTGCATAAATATTGTAAGTCCATGGCCTTTTAAGGTCAAAATATGATTGTAGCCGTTCTTCATTGTTCCGCAAATTATTTTGATGTACGAGCATCTGGGTAGCGGGTATATTACAGTCGAGCAATCTGGACTGTAGCTTTCTTACTTGTTTATTTTAGATTTTGACTTTGCATTAATATTGTCAGTCCATGGCCTTTTCGGTCAAAATATGTTTGTAACCGTTCTTTATTGTTCCGCAAATAATTTTGATGTACGAGCAGCTGGCCAGCGGATATATTACATTTATACATAAATTTTAAAATTTTTATTATTTAAGAAATTTTAAAATGGAATATAAAATATTTTAATTTTAAAATTTAATTTATTATAATTTAATTTAATTCCGGGGAAAAAAAAGAAAATTTCTAGCCGATCCAACATTTGTTGCAATGGCTTGGGGAAAGCCCAGAAAAACCCAATCAGATCAGAAAAGTCAATATTAGTTATTAGTATGAAGTGTTAATGAGTTAAGAATAGAAATTTTTATACTCGCTACTCATAGAGTAGAAGGGTATTATAACTTTGTTCAAACCGAAAATGTATGTAACAGGCAGAAGGAGACACCTCCGACCCCATAAAGTATATATATTCTGGCTCAGGATCAACAGCCGAGTCGATATAGCTATGTCCGTCTGTCCGTCTGCCCGTCTGTCTGTCCGTGTGAAAATCTAGATCTCAGCTATTATAAGAGCTAGGACAACCAAATTTGGTGACAATATGTGTTATTATTGCACGCTGATCAAGTTTATTTTGGATTTTGCCACGCCCCCTTCCGCCCCCGCAAATCGAAAAAATATTGATAACAAGTGCAATTTTGATGCCATATTGATCATTTTCGGTTTGCGTGATAACTATAGCTAGCCAGATGATCTCTGAAAATTTGGTAACAATCGGATAATAAACACAGAAGTTATTCAGCTTAACGTTTTCCATAGCTGTAAGCAGCGCTGCCGGCAGCGCTGCTTGCAGCATTGTGCCGAATCGTGTGTGCGTGTACGGTGGTGAAATGGGTTAAGTTGTGGACTGCAAAACGAACAGTACTATTATGCATTTACGGGTTCGAGTCCCGCCCGCATCAAAAATTAAATGTGTGCAAAAATGTTTATACCCGCTACTCATAGAGTAGAAGGGTATTATAACTTTGTTCAAACCGAAAATGTATGTAACAGGCAGAAGGAGACACCTCCGACCCCATAAAGTATATATATTCTGGCTCAGGATCAACAGCCGAGTCGATATAGCCATGTCCGTCTGTCCGTCTGTCCGTCTGTACGTCTAGATCTCAGCTATTACAAAAGGTAGAGACACCTAATTTCCTGTATACCATAGGTAGATCGAGTTTATTTTCAATTTTCGATGTCGCGCCCACCGCCCACGCAAAACGATAATTACGATTATTAGGAAAAGTATTGAAGTTATGGCTTTCTGCTTTGGTATAAAAATAGATAATTACAATATAAATCTATTTTCAAAATTACAATCCGATCGAACAATAAACACAGAAGATATTCATCTAAACGTTTTCCATAGTTACACTCTTTGCGGCATTGCAGCATATCGTGACGTCATCGTCAAATTTCCACATTTTTCCTAAATTTGCGTATTATTTAAAATTCATTAAGAATATTTAAAGCTTTTAAAAATGTTTTAAAAATATTAACTGTCAATTTTCTTAATTTCAAAATATTTAAAAATTTCTATAATTTATTAAAAATTTTTTTTTATACTTCCCACTTTTCCAAAGTTCCATAATTTTTAAAATTGCTTATCAATGAAAAAGGGATTAACTCTTTGTTTCCCTTTTGATTTTTTTTGCCTTTCTTATCATTTCTAATATTCTAATATTCTATTCTAATATTCAGTTACCACTGTATTTAGTTAGTGGTTTCGGCACCTTTAGCAGTAAGAGATGTTGTGCCAGCGCTGACACTTTTGATTGAATTCCCAGCAGCATGCGTTGCAAGACTCCCCATACAGCGCCAACTGCCTGCGCCAACTACCTGTGCCTGCATCTGCGTGTACGTCGGCGTCGATTGTAATCAACACGCTGGGATCAATCAGCAAACTTTAAAACTGAACGCCACACAGCAGTCAGCTCGAATGAATCCATCAAACGTATCAATCATGATGACAGGTCACAGTGCGAGCACAGTATAACTGGAAAAGACCAGGCCAGACCAGACACAGGCAGGACCAGGCAACAGGCAGCAGGTCCAGTTTTAGCTTTTCCTAACATGTCTGTGAAACGTCTCAGTTGTTGTTTTTGTTGTAGTTGGCGTTGCCTCACTTGTGAAGTCTCCACGCGCATTGCGCCCATTAAATTCGAATAATCTTAGTTGTTGTTGCTTTTTTTTTCATCAATCTCCCCACTCTGGACTCAAGTTGCAACTGTCGCATATAGCAGCTGGACACGGTGCTTGTGTGAGACGCTGCAGGCAGGCAGGCAGCATCAGTCCAACTGATTTGAAATTCTAAAGTGATTTTGATTACTTGAGGTATTGATATTTTGACTTGTACGTTGATTAGATAGTTGAAGGCTTGTTAGATGCATGTCAGCAGCAGCAGCGGCCTCAGACCGGTCTCACTGGCTGCATGTTTTGGTCTTGGTCTCTACGTCTCCATTTTCGTCTGCATCTGCGTGATGCGCCTGGCTTGATGTTGATTATAATTTAATTATAAGCAATCTGTAACAAGTAAATGGCTTGCATGGTGCTCTCACTCCATGGCACTCCTGGTCATGGCGCATAATTTAGCAGGCAGGTGTGAAAAAGCTTCATTAGCTTAGACTTCTCAGTCCGAGCCCGCTGCATGACTAATAATAGTCATGGGCCGGTCACATTCTGCTCTCTTGCCACATTTGCCACCGGCACAAACCATACTTATTCTCAATCTGCTTGGCTTGGGCAGCCACGATGTCTGCTAACGAAAGTTGCAGACATTTGAGTGACTGAAGCAAGGCAAAATGCTGTAGAAATTTCCCCTTGCGATTTGCGGCTAATCCCATGTAAAATAATATAGACAGAGAGGTATTCTCTCTTAAGACTTGCTGGCTTTATATGTAGAATTTGTAGCAAGGAGGTACCAGCGATACAATTCTATTAAAACGATTCAAGTAGGCTGAGTTGCTTCTGTCTTAATTTATGACTACGTAAGCTCTCAATGTGATCGGATTTTCAGTCCGCTCTTAGCTCTCAATTGAGACTGGACGGGTTTTTTTTTTCTCTGGGTGAGACTGGAATCTCTTTTTTTTTCTCAGGGTGGGACTGGAATCTCTTTTTTTTATAACTCTTCTTTTTTTCGTAGTGCATTTGCATTAAAGTATGCCTTTTTTTTTAACAAGTAGAGCAATTCTCTTCATTTTTGGATAAGTACACAAAAATGTTTCATATCATCGTTTTTTTTTTATACCCGGTACTTCTGCAGCAATGGCTTAAGCTTGCGCATGCTCTTGACGCTCAACTTGTGTGTCTCAAAGAGTGAGATAGTCGCCAGCGAATAATCGTTGCCATAGAGTTTGCCCATGGCCAGAGCCACATCGCGCTGGGTGAAGCCGAGCTCGATGCGACGCTGCTTGAAGGTCTTCGCAAACTGATCGAGCTTCATAACTATTCAACAAATTATTTAATTTCTTTTTTACAATAACTGAATTTTTTGAATTTTTGGTCTTGGTTTACTATATTGTTTGTTTCCTTGTTTGCTTTGTTTTCAATCTATAGTAATGTTTGCTTTGTTTTCAATCTATAGTAATAATATATTTAATTTAATATCTTTTCTATAACGACTTTTAAATATATTTGGTAAAACTTTTAACTAAATTTTAAATATATATTCAGTGGTGGCCTTTTATTTAGCACACTATTTAGCAGCACACTTCAACATGAATTTTTACCGATTGTATAGTGAATAGTTCACCAATTTTTTTTCTGGTTGTTGCCTTATTAGTTGATAAGATGTACCTTTACTTTCAGCCTATTCCCTTTCGTCGTTTTTTTTCTGCGTTGGTTTGAATGAATTAACTATGATTTTCAGCTGGACATGAGTTTAGCACACTTATACTTTTTTTATTAATTTATTAAGTAGAATGAGAAAACATAAGAAAGGGGACTAATATTTTGTTGGATATCCTTTGTTTTTGATAACTACATCCAATCTTCTGTGCTGACTCTCCACTATAGCAGCGCATCTGTTCTGCGGAATACTGTACCACGCTTCTCGGATAACTATCCACAAATCATTCAAACTGCCCAGATTTTTGGTGCGAATGTGCTGCTCAACATCATTCTAGAGATTCTCTATCGGATTGAGGTCCGGTGACTGAGCTGGCCACTTCAGCATAACAACTTGATGCCCCTAAAGGCAACTTTTCATAAGCCGTGAAGTGTGCTTAGGATCGTTGTCGTGCATAAAACGCCATGATAATGGCATATTGTCCTCGGAATATGGCACTATTATATCCTCTATAATTTCTTTATAGACGTATTGGTCCATACGAGTGTCTATCCGGTAAATCATTGATACATATTTTTTAATAACATTTAAATTTTTAATTAAAATAAATAGGTAATACTAAATATGCGAGTCCTTAAAAGAAAGAACAAAGAAAATAAAAAAAAGAAACGAAAAAATAGAAAAAAAGAAAGAAAATTTCTTTCTTTTCTAAAAAGAAAAAGAAAATTTGGTAACAATCGGATAATAATCACAGAAGTTATTCAGCTTAACGTTTTCCATAGCTGTAAGCAGCGCTGCCGGCAGCGCTGCTTGCAGCATTGTGCCGAATCGTGTGTGCGTGTACGGTAGTGAAATGGGTTAAGTTGTGGACTGCAAAACGAACAGTACTATTATGCATTTACGGGTTAAAGTCCCGCCCGCATCAAAAATTAAATGTGTGCAAAAATGTTTTTTTTTATTTTATATTTTGATTTTGCATAAATATTATAAGTCCATAGCCTTTTACGGTCAAAATATGATTGTAGCCCATTTTTTGTTCCGCAAATAAATTATGTACAAGCAGCTGGGTAGCGGGTATATTACAGTCGAGCACACTCGAGCACACTCGACTGTAGCTTTCTTACTTGTTATATTAGAAAGAGAGGACTCTAAGTTGAAAAGTCTAAAAAATTTATTATATTGATCGCAGAGAAGGCGGAAAGGGTCATGCAAGCTATAATTACTAGAACAAAAGTCTAATCACAATGGCTGAAAATTACGGGAACACTAAAGTTAAGTTGCCTGAGTAAGGAAGGAGAATCGACCTCAAATCTTATAAGTCTTATGATAAACAACACACTTAACATAATACGACGGTTAGCTAAAGAAGGAAGGCTAATTAAAAGAAGCCGTAAAGGTGGTGAATCTACTCCTGGAACCCAGTTGAAACTACGTAAAGCAAAAAGAAGAAACTGCTTTTGAACAGACTCAATTCTGTCTTGATAAATTTGGTACTGCGGGGACCACACGCAAGAACCATATTCGAGAAACGGACGAACAAGAGAAGTATAAAGTAGCTTGGTTATAAAGGGATCGTTGAATTCCTTGGCCCATCTTTTAATGAAACAAAGAACACGGAATGCCTTGTGTAACGTGGCGATCAAATTTCAATTTCTGATCGAAGAGAATACCTAGATCATTTACTTCAGATAGTTTTCTCTGTAAAATGACATAACTTTACATTTAGAACAATTAAGATGTAGCAGGCTATGACTACCCCAGGCAAAAAACTTATCAAGATCCATTTGAAGAAAGTTTAAAGTTTTGTCATTATGCGTCAGACAAAGTTTAACGTCATCAGCGTACATAAGGAAAGATGATTGTGGGTCATTAATAAAAAGGTTAAAAAGTAGAGGGCCAAGATGACTACCCTGATGATCCCCATATGTAATAAATATAAGCTTAAATCACCAAAAAAATCCAAGATTTATCACTTAAACAGTAAAAATAATAATTCTACCTGTTGAGGACTATAAATCGATTACGTGCATGTAAATAACGATATGTGCCCTTTTAATACCTCTTTATATACTTGAATGGAAAGTGTTCTAATGCACTCTAACTTTTAATAAATTTTGTTAAAAAAACGACCGATAGGTTATATGACATCTAAACGATGTTTCGGTCAGTACCGGCTCGTTCCGACTTATTTACTGCGGGCAGCAATAAGAAACATGTATACAAAGTTTCATGAAGGTAGTTCAAAAAGGGAGGCAAAAACTGTTTTTTGGGAAAAAAGGAAAAGTTCGATCTCCCACACCATGACACGCATGCATGCGGAATCGAACCTTGGACCTATTACCTAAGAAGTCCACCACTTCTCAATTCGGCCATTAAGC
Source organism: Zaprionus ghesquierei (assembly GCA_018904095.1). Classification (NCBI taxonomy): domain Eukaryota; kingdom Metazoa; phylum Arthropoda; class Insecta; order Diptera; family Drosophilidae; genus Zaprionus; species Zaprionus ghesquierei. The sequence continues at coordinate 233,537 of JAEIGP010000462.1, read as the reverse complement.
CATTACGCAAATTTTGCCAAAGTTACATTATGAGACCATTCGGAAATTCTTGCACAACAAAAACAAAGTCTGAATGCATGATGCGTATTGTGTTAAAAAGGACTCTTTGCGTCCTCTTAGTTAAATAATTAGATATCCACAAAATAAGTTTTTGAGGAAAACCAATGAGATCTAATTTATGAAACAATAAGTTATGATTAACGGAGTCAAATGCTTTACTAAAATCAGTGTAAACCAAATCAGTTTGCATTTTCCTCCGAAATCCTTTGGTTACGAGGGTCGTTTGATAAGTCCGTGACTTTTTGAATAAAATATATTTTTTTCGTCAAAGAAGCGTTTTATTTCTCAACATAATCTCCTTTTAGCTCTATACATTTAGTCCAGCGTTTTTCCAATTTTTTTATTCCTTCCAAATAATAGGTTTTCTCAAGGCCCTCAAAATAGTCGTTTGTTTCTGTGATGACCTCTTCATTTGACCCGAATCTCTTACCGCCGAGCCATTTCTTCATGTTTGGAAACAAAAAATAGTCACAGGGGGCTAAATCTGGAGAATATGCTGGATGGGGTAGCAGTTCGTAGCCCAATTTATGAAATTTTGCCATGCTGACTACACACGTGTGCACCCGTGCATTGTCCTGATGGAACAGCACTTTTTTTTCGCCAAATGCGGTCGTTTCTGCTTCAAATCAATATCGAATCTGTCCAAAAGCTCTGAATAATATTCGCCGGTGATCGTTTTACCCTTTTCAAGGTAATCGATGTGAATGATACCTTGTGCATCCCAAAAAACTGTGGCCATGACCTTGTTGGCCGACAGACCCACCTTGGCCTTCTTTGGTGCACGTTCACCCGGAGAAACCCACTGTCTTGATTGTTCTTTGGTCTCTGGTGTGGTGTGGTGGATCCATGTTTCGTCTACGGTAACGAAACGGCGCAAAAATTCGTTTGGATTGCGGTTGAACATCGCCAAACACTCCTTTGAAATGGTCACACGGTTGCGCTTATGGTCGTATGTGAGCAATCGCGGCACCCATCGCGCGGAAAGCTTTTTCATGTCCAAATATTCATGTAAAATGTGATGTACCCGTTCAGTTGAGATGCCTACAGCCTCAGCTACCTCACGCACTTTCATTCTCCGATCATCCAATATCATTCCATGGATTTTGTCGACGATTTCTGGCATGACGACCTCTTTTGGGCGACCTGAACGTTCGGCATCACTTGTACTGGTACGACCACAACGGAACTCAGTAAACCATTTCTTAACCATTGAAATTGATGGTGCAGAGTCCCCATAATATTTATCAAGTCTTTCCTTGGTTTCGGTGATGGATTTTTTACGCAAAAAATAATGCTTAATTAGCACACGAAATTCACTTTTTTCCATTTTCGTTAAAATTCACGAGATCGTCTGCTTTCAATGCCTATAAAACGCAAACCAAAAAACGCAGCTTTCTCAAAATTTTACAGTCAGCTGTTAATCGATAACTGCTGACAGGAGCAGTGTTGTATTGCTCTAAATACAACGTGCGCGGCAAATACAAAAAGTCACGGTCTTATCAAACGACCCTCGTATACTTGAGGAAAACTCAAGAAGATTTGTAGTTGTGGATCTAAATTTGACAAATCCATTCTGATAAGGGGAAAGAACGGACTTACACATATGTGTTAATTGTGCAGTCAAGATTTTTTTTTTAAATTTTAGGAATAGCGGACAATTGAGAGATACACCCATAATTCTTCACGTCTTGGTTAGAGTAAACATTTGTGAAGAGGTATAGAGAAGTTATGCTTTCATATAGGCGAAAAGTAACTCGTGGCTGCGGACAAATCAAGCAACTTAAATATAGGCTTACAAATGGTATCAGCACAGAATCTAAGTATACATACTGGAACACCATCAGGACCGGGAGAAAATATAGGCTTAGAGGATTTAAGATAGCTTAGTATAGAGATTTCGTTAATAGAAGGGCAAAAAAAGGAGTTCGAGTTATTTAAAGAATACGGATAGGATTGCATAGTATAGGCTTCAGTGGAGTAAGTAGATTGAAAAAGTCCGCAAACAAATCGGCAGCAGCCTGATCATTAGTTGCTTTGTTATTTTCAAAAAAAAAGATTAGATGGGAGTTTGCACAAGAGAAGGCAATTTTAATGACAAATCTAATGTAGGATGGTAAGGATCCTTAGCTAAAACTAAAGGATCAATTCTAGAAATAGTGTTTTGCAACATTACATCAGATGAAAAGATAAGATCAAGCATTCTACGATTTAGGTTAGGAATGTTATTAATTTGAAATAATGAAACTTCAGAAAGTCCTATAAGAAATTTATTAAAGCTAGAGGGATCCAAGAAATCTGATCGAGAGGTCCATGCAACTGCTGGTAAATTAAAATCACCAAAATCGAAAAGAAAATCTCTATCAGATAGTTTGGATGCAACAGACTGGATAGAGGAAAGATGTTCAAGGTAGATGGAAACATCTGAAGAAGGGAGAAAATAAGAGGAATTAATGTATATTGAAATTTGACACACTGACACTTTAACACAGATAAATTTTGGGCAAACAATTTACAGTTGTTCAACAGATAAATCAGACCTAGCAGCTATAAGCACGCCTCAACCAGTTCGACCTAAACGGTCGCATCTGAAGGAAATGTACTTATCTGTAAAGATTTAGCTACTGTGTACATCTGGTTTCAACCAAGTTTCAGTAAATTTTAAAATATGGTGATTAAAAGAGACACAATCAATAAACAATTAAGAGAGTTTAGTGTTTAGTCCTCCAACATTTTGCTAAGCAATAACAAGTAAGAAATCTACAGTCGAGTGTGCTCGACTGTAATATGCCCGCTACCCAGCTGCTTGTACATAATTTATTTGCGGAACAAAAAAACGGCTACAATCATATTTTGACCGTAAAAGGCTATGGACTTATAATATTTATGCAAAGTCAAAATCTAAAATAAAACAAGTAAGAAAGCTACATTCGAGTGTGCCCGACTGTAATATACCCGCTACCCAGCTGCTCGTACATCAAAATTATTTGCGGAACAATAAAGAACGGCTACAATCATATTTTGACCTAAAAGGGCATGGACTTACAATATTTATGCAAAGTCAAAATCTAAAATAAAAAAAATAATTTTTTGCACACATTTAACTTTTGATGCGGGTGGGACTTGAACCCATAAATGCATAATAGTTTCGTTCGTTATGCAGTCCACAACTTAACTCATTTCACCACCGTACACGCACACACTATTCGGCACAATGCTGCAAGCAGCGCTGCCGGGAAAAGGAGTAAAAAGTATTGAAAACGTATAACTTTTATTCAGGTACCACAAAAATCCGAGATTTATCACTTAAACAGTAAAAATAAAAATTCTACCTGTTGAAGACTATAAATCGAATACGTGCATGTAAAAAACGATATGTGCCCTTTTAATACCTCTTTATATACTTGAATGGAAAGTGTTTTGGAGCACTCTAACTTTTAATAAATTTTGTTAAAAAAAACGACCGATATATGGCATCTATACGATGTATCGGTGCTTACCGGCTCGTTCCGACTTACTTACAGCGGGCAGCAATGAGAAACATGTATACAAAGTTTCATGAAGGTAGCTCAAAAAGGGAGGCAAAAACTTTTCTTTGCAAAAAATAAGAAAAGCTCGATCTCCCCCACCATGACACGTATGCATGCGGAATCGAACCTTGGACCCATTACCTAAGAGGTCCACCACTTCTGCATTCGGCCATTAAGCTATTACGCAAATTTTGCCAAAGTTACATTATGAGACCATTCGGAAATTCTTGCACTACAAAAACAAAGTCTGAATGCATGATGCGTGTTGTTGTTGCTATTTATTCATAAATAACAATCATAAACATATAATTAAATAAAAAATAAAAATAAAAATATATAAGAAAAAGCTGCGCTCTGACAATCGCACAGAGCTGATTTAAGACACTGTCACTTCTCCACTTGTTAACTAAGTTCATTGTGAGCCATTAAAAAAATTTTAAATAAAATGCACCACCAATTAATGCATATTAAAAAATTAAAGTATAAGTTCTTAAAAAAAAAAAGAAAAAGCTTTAGCGGCATGAATTGGGAATCTAATCACGGGCCTGTCGGTTCAGGAGTTCATCGCTTTTTCACTAAGCTACTTACGCTGTTATCCAACAACAGCAAAAATTTGCTTTGTATGGCATTCTAATTATTTCCTGTAGAAAGAAAGAATTTGCGCTGCCGGAAGCGCGGTTTACAGCTAGGGAAAACGTTAAACTGAATAGCTTCTTTGTTTATTATCCGATTGTTACCAAATTTTCAGAGATCATCAGGCTAGCCGTAGTTATCATATAAACCGAAAATGAACAATATGGCATCAAAATTGCGCATGTACTTAATTTTTTTCGATTTACAAGGGCGGAAGGGGGCGTGGCCAAAATCCAAAATAAACTTGACCAGCGTGCAATAATAACACATACTGTCACCAAATTTGGTAGTTCTAGCTCTTATAATAGCTGAGATCTAGATTTTCACACGGACAGACAGACGAACAGGCGGACAGACAGACAGACGGAAAGACGGACAGACGGACATGGCTATATCGACTCGGCTGTTGATCCTGAGCCAGAATTTATATACTTTATAGGGTCGGAGGTGTCTCCTTCTGCCTGTTACATACATTTTCGGTTTGAACAAAGTTATAATACCCTTCTACTCTATGAGTAGCGGGTATAAAAGAAATATTTTTGCACACATTTAATTTTTGATGCGGGCGGGACTCGAACTTGTAAATGCATAATAGTACTATTCGTTTTGCAGTCCACAACTTAACCCATTTCACCACCCTACACGCACACACTATTCGGCACAATGCTGCAAGCAGCGCTGCTGCCATAGCTGTAAGCTATGGAAAACGTTAAGCTGCATAACGTCTGTGTTTATTATCCGATTGTTACCAAATTTTCAGAGATCATCTGGCTAGCTATAGTTATCATGTAATCCGAATATGAATAATATGGCATCAAAATTGCGCTTGTAATCAATTTTTTTCGATTTACAGGGGCGGAAGTGGGCGTGGCCAAAGTCCAAAATAAACTTGATCAGCGTGCAATAATAACACATTTTGTCACCAAATTTGGTATTATAACAGCTGAGATCTAGATTTTCACACGGACAGACAGACGGACAGACGGACAGACAGACGGACAGACGGACATGGCTATATCGACTCGGCTGTTGATCCTGAGCCAGAATATATATACTTTATGGGGTCGGAGGTGTCTCCTTCTGCCTGTTACATACATTTTCGGTTTGAACAAAGTTATAATACCCTTCTACTCTATGAGTAGCGGGTATAAAAATAAAATATTTTTGCACACATTTAATTTTTGATGCGGGCGGGACTTGAACCCGTAAATGCATAATACTACTATTCGTTTTGCAGTCCGCAACTTAACCCATTTCACCACCCTACACGCACACACTATTCGGCGTAATGCTGCAAGCAGCATAATGCTGCTGCCAGCGCTGCTTACAGCTATGGAAAACGTTAAGCTGCATAACTTCTGTGTTTATCATCCGATTATTACCAAATTTTTAGAGATTATCTGGCTAGCTATAGTTATCATGTAAACTGAATATGAACAATATGGCATCAAAATTGCGCTTGTTATCAATGTTTTTTCGATTTGCGGGGGCGGAAGGGGGCGTGGCCAAAATCCAAAACAAACTTGATCAGCGTGCAATAATAACACATATTGTTAGCAAATTTGGTTGTCCTAGCTCTTATAATAGCTGAGATCTAGATTTTCACACGGACAGACAAACGGACAGACAGACAGGCGGACAGACGGACATGGCTATATCGACTCGGCTGTTGATTATGAGCCAGAATATATATACTTTATGGGGTCGGAGGTGTCTCCTTCTGCCTGTTACATACATTTTCGGTTTGAACAAAGTTATAATACCCTTCTACTCTATGAGTAGCGGGTATAAAAAATGTTTAAATGTAACGTATATAGTATATATGATATTATAGTAACTTCAGTCCAAGGTAGAGTATAATATTCGGGAGTATTCCAATATTATTTATTTTTAAAACAAGTAAGAACGCTACAGTCGAGTGTGGTCGACTGTTATATAGCCGCTACCCAGCTGCTCGTACATCAAAATTATTTTCGAAACAATAAGACCGGCTGCAACCATATTTTGACTGTCAAAGGCCATGGACATACAATATAAATAAATGATATAAATAAGCAAGTAAGAACGGCTACGGTCAAGTGTTGACTGTACGAGGCCATGAATTTTTGAAGATCATGAAAAAAATTAGATTAAACAAATTGTTATTGCTAAACGCGTTTCTCAACGAAAATAAACAAGTAAGAAAGCTACAGTCGAGTGAGCTCGACTGTAATATACCCGCTACCCAGCTGCTCGTACATCATTTATTTGCGGAACAAAAAAATCGGCTACAATCATATTTTGTCCGTAAAAGGCTATGGACTTACAATATTTATGCAAAGTCAAAATCTAAAATAAAACAAGTAAGAAAGCTACAGTCGAGTGTGCTCGACTGTAATATACCCGCTACCCAGCTGCTTGTACATAATTTATTTGCGGAACAAAAAACGGCTACAATCATATTTTGACCGTAAAAGGCTATGGACTTATAATATTTATGCAAAGTCAAAATATAAAATAAAAAAAAAAACATTTTTGCACACATTTAATTTTTGATGCGGGCGGGACTCGAACTTGTAAATGCATAATAGTACTATTCGTTTTGCAGTCCACAACTTAACCCATTTCACCACCGTACACGCACACACGATTCGGCACAATGCTGCAAGCAGCGCTGCCGGCAGCGCTGCTTACAGCTGTGGAAAACGTTAAGCTGAATAACTTCTGTGTTTATTATCCGATTGTTACCAAATTCAGAGATCACCTGGCTAGCTATAGTTATCATGTAAACCGAAAATGAACAATATGACATCAAAATTGCACTTGTTATCTATGTTTTTTCGATTTGCGGGGGCCGAAGGGGGCGTGGCCAAAATCCAAAATAAACATGATCAGCGTGCAATAATAACACATATTTTCACCAAATTTGGTTGTCCTAGCTCTTATAATAGCTGAGATCTAGATATTCACACGGACAGACAGACGGACAGACGGACATGGCTATATCGACTCGGCTGTTGATCCTGAGCCAGAATATATATACTTTATGGGGTCGGAGGTGTCTCCTTCTGCCTGTTACATACATTTTCGGTTTGAACAAAGTTATAATACCCTTCTACTCTATGAGTAGCGGGTATAAAAGAAATATTTTTGCACACATTTAATTTTTGATGCGGGCGGGACTCGAACCCGTAAATGCATAATAGTACTGTTCGTTTTGCAGTCCACAACTTAACCCATTTCACCACCGTACACGCACACACTATTCGGCACAATGCTGCAAGCAGCGCTGCCGGCAACGCTGCTTACAGCTATGGAAAACGTTAAGCTGCATAACTTCTGTGTTTATCATCCGATTATTACCAAATTTTTAGAGATTATCTGGCTAGCTATAGTTATCATGTAAACTGAATATGAACAATATGGCATCAAAATTGCGCTTGTTATCAATGTTTTTTCGATTTGCGGGGGCGGAAGGGGGCGTGGCCAAAATCCAAAACAAACTTGATCAGCGTGCAATAATAACACATATTGTTAGCAAATTTGGTTGTCCTAGCTCTTATAATAGCTGAGATCTAGATTTTCACACGGACAGACAAACGGACAGACAGACAGGCGGACAGACGGACATGGCTATATCGACTCGGCTGTTGATTATGAGCCAGAATATATATACTTTATGGGGTCGGAGGTGTCTCCTTCTGCCTGTTACATACATTTTCGGTTTGAACAAAGTTATAATACCCTTCTACTCTATGAGTAGCGGGTATAAAAAATGTTTAAATGTAACGTATATAGTATATATGATATTATAGTAACTTCAGTCCAAGGTAGAGTATAATATTCGGGAGTATTCCAATATTATTTATTTTTAAAACAAGTAAGAACGCTACAGTCGAGTGTGGTCGACTGTTATATAGCCGCTACCCAGCTGCTCGTACATCAAAATTATTTTCGAAACAATAAGACCGGCTGCAACCATATTTTGACTGTCAAAGGCCATGGACATACAATATAAATAAATGATATAAATAAGCAAGTAAGAACGGCTACGGTCAAGTGTTGACTGTACGAGGCCATGAATTTTTGAAGATCATGAAAAAATTAGATTAAACAAATTGTTATTGCTAAACGCGTTTCTCAACGAAAATAAACAAGTAAGAAAGCTACAGTCGAGTGAGCTCGACTGTAATATACCCGCTACCCAGCTGCTCGTACATCATTTATTTGCGGAACAAAAAAATCGGCTACAATCATATTTTGTCCGTAAAAGGCTATGGACTTACAATATTTATGCAAAGTCAAAATCTAAAATAAAACAAGTAAGAAAGCTACAGTCGAGTGTGCTCGACTGTAATATACCCGCTACCCAGCTGCTTGTACATAATTTATTTGCGGAACAAAAAACGGCTACAATCATATTTTGACCGTAAAAGGCTATGGACTTATAATATTTATGCAAAGTCAAAATATAAAATAAAAAAAAAACATTTTTGCACACATTTAATTTTTGATGCGGGCGGGACTCGAACTTGTAAATGCATAATAGTACTATTCGTTTTGCAGTCCACAACTTAACCCATTTCACCACCGTACACGCACACACGATTCGGCACAATGCTGCAAGCAGCGCTGCCGGCAGCGCTGCTTACAGCTGTGGAAAACGTTAAGCTGAATAACTTCTGTGTTTATTATCCGATTGTTACCAAATTCAGAGATCACCTGGCTAGCTATAGTTATCATGTAAACCGAAAATGAACAATATGACATCAAAATTGCACTTGTTATCTATGTTTTTTCGATTTGCGGGGGCCGAAGGGGGCGTGGCCAAAATCCAAAATAAACATGATCAGCGTGCAATAATAACACATATTTTCACCAAATTTGGTTGTCCTAGCTCTTATAATAGCTGAGATCTAGATATTCACACGGACAGACAGACGGACAGACGGACATGGCTATATCGACTCGGCTGTTGATCCTGAGCCAGAATATATATACTTTATGGGGTCGGAGGTGTCTCCTTCTGCCTGTTACATACATTTTCGGTTTGAACAAAGTTATAATACCCTTCTACTCTATGAGTAGCGGGTATAAAAGAAATATTTTTGCACACATTTAATTTTTGATGCGGGCGGGACTCGAACCCGTAAATGCATAATAGTACTGTTCGTTTTGCAGTCCACAACTTAACCCATTTCACCACCGTACACGCACACACTATTCGGCACAATGCTGCAAGCAGCGCTGCCGGCAACGCTGCTTACAGCTATGGAAAACGTTAAGCTGAATAACTTCTGTGTTTATTATCCGATTGTTACCAAATTTTTAGAGATCATCTAGCTAGCTATAGTTATCATGTAAGTCGAAAATGAACAATATGGCTTCAAAATTGCGCTTGTAATTAATGTTTTTTCGATAAGTTAAAGTAAATTAGCAGAAAATCATCTCATCATAGATTCCGTGCGGCATAGAAGAGTCGTCCATCAGGGAGTATCTGCAAAAAAATTCAGACAAGTCTGGGAAATTCTACAAAAAAATAAATAGATCGGGAATTAAACAAAGTTACTTCATTGTATGGTTTCTGTATGTTTTCAAATTGTATGTTATAAAGGTTGTATACAAAGGTATAACCAAAAAAAAAAACAAGTAAGAAAGCTACAGTCGAGTATGCTCGACTGTAATATACCCGCTACCCAGCTGCTCGTACATTATTTATTTGCGGAACAAAAAAAACGGCTACAATCATTTTTTGACCGTAAAAGGCTGTGGACTTAAAATATTTATGCAAAGTCAAAATCTAAAATAAAACAAGTAAGAAAGCTACATTCGAGTGTGCTCGACTGTAATATACCCGCTACCCAGCTGCTCGTACATCAAAATTATTTGCGGAACAATAAAGAACGGCTACAATCATATTTTGACCGTAAAAGGGCATGGACTTACAATATTTATGCAAAGTCAAAATCTAAAATAAAAAAAATAATTTTTTGCACACATTTAACTTTTGATGCGGGTGGGACCAACCCATAAATGCATAATAGTTTCGTTCGTTATGCAGTCCACAACTTAACTCATTTCACCACCGTACACGCACACACTATTCGGCACAATGCTGCAAGCAGCGCTGCCGGGAAAAGGAGTAAAAAGTATTGAAAACGTATAACTTTTATTCAGGTACCACAAAAATCCGAGATTTATCACTTAATTAGTAAAAATAATAATTCTACCTGTTGAAGACTATAAATCGAATACGTGCATGTAAAAAACGATATGTGCCCTTTTAATACCTCTTTATATACTTGAATGGAAAGTGTTCTGGAGCACTCTAACTTTTAATAAATTTTGTTAAAAAAAAACGACCGATATATGGCATCTATACGATGTATCGGTGCGTACCGGCTCGTTCCGACTTACTTACAGCGGGCAGCAATGAGAAACATGTATACAAAGTTTCATGAAGGTAGCTCAAAAAGGGAGGCAAAAACTTTTCTTTGCAAAAAATAAGAAAAGCTCGATCTCCCCCACCATGACACGTATGCATGCGGAATCGAACCTTGGACCCATTACCTAAGAGGTCTACCACTTCTCCATTCGGCCATTAAGCTATTACGCAAATTTTGCCAAAGTTACATTATGAGACCATTCGGAAATTCTTGCACTACAAAAACAAAGTCTGAATGCATGATGCGTGTTGTTGTTGCTATTTATTCATAAATAACAATCATAAACATATAATTAAATAAAAAATAAAAATAAAAAAAATATAAGAAAAAGCTGCGCTCTGACAATCGCACAGAGCTGATTTAAGACACTGTCACTTCTCCACTTGTTAACTAAGTTCATTGTGAGCCATTAAAAAAATTTTAAATAAAATGCACCACCAATTAATGCATATTAAAAAATTAAAGTATAAGTTCTTAAAAAAAAAAGAAAAAGCTTTAGCGGCATGAATTGGGAATCGAATCACGGGCCTGTCGGTTCAGGAGTTCATCGCTTTTTCACTAAGCTACTTACGCTGTTATCCAACAACAGCAAAAATTTGCATTGTATGGCATTCTAATTATTTCCTGTACAAAGAAAGAATTTGCGCTGCCGGAAGCGCGGTTTACAGCTAGGCAAAACGTTAAACTGAATAGCTTCTTTGTTTATTATCCGATTGTTACCAAATTTTCAGAGATCATCAGGCTAGCCGTAGTTATCATATAAACCGAAAATGAACAATATGGCATCAAAATTGCGCATGTACTTAATTTTTTTCGATTTACAAGGGCGGAAGGGGGCGTGGCCAAAATCCAAAATAAACTTGACCAGCGTGCAATAATAACACATACTGTCACCAAATTTGGTAGTTCTATCTCTTATAATAGCTGAGATCTAGATTTTCACACGGACAGAAGACTTACAATATTTATGCAAAGTCAAAATCTAAAATAAAACAAGTAAGAAAGCTACAGTCGAGAGTGCTCGACTGTAATATACCCGCTACCCAGCTGCTTGTACATAATTTATTTGCGGAACAAAAAACGGCTACAATCATATTTTGACCGTAAAATGCTATGGACTTATAATATTTATGCAAAATCAAAATATAAAATAAAAAAAAAAAACATTTTTGCACACATTTAATTTTTGATGCGGGCGGGACTCGAACCCGTAAATGCATAATAGTACTGTTCGTTTTGCAGTCCACAACTTAACCCATTTCACCACCGTACACGCACACACGATTCGGCACAATGCTGCAAGCAGCGCCGCCGGCAGCGCTGCTTACAGCTGTGGAAAACGTTAAGCTGAATAACTTCTGTGTTCCTGGCTAGCTATAGTTATCATGTAAACCGAAAATGAACAATATGGCATCAAAATTGCACTTGTTATCTATGTTTTTTCGATTTGCGGGGGCCGAAGGGGGCGTGGCCAAAATCCAAAATAAACTTGATCAGCGTGCAATAATAACACATATTGTCACCAAATTTGGTTGTCGTAGTTCTTATAATAGCTGAGATCTAGATTTTCACACGGACAGACAGACGGACAGACGGACATGGCTATATCGACTCGGCTGTAGATCCTGAGCCAGAATATATATACTTTATGGGGTCGGAGGTGTCTCCTTCTGCCTGTTACATACATTTTCGGTTTGAACAAAGTTATAATACCCTTCTACTCTATGAGTAGCGGGTGTAAAAACAACCATATGATTTTCAGTTCGACGCCAAGTAGTCCAAGCAGTTGGAAAAAAACACTGCTTTTAGAAAACACTTCTTGCTTGCTTGCAGTGCAAATCTATATGAAATGTTGAATAACTTTTATGTTCATCAGAACCAAATTTTCAGCGATCATTTGGGTGGTGATAGTTATCATAAACACCAAAACTGAATACTGCAGCTTTATTATTGCGCTTGATATTCGGTTTATCGATTTGCGAAAGTAGGTGTGGCGCAAATTTTAATAAAAGAATAAGAATATATATAGGTTATATATATTTGGGGTCGCAGATGCCTCCTTCTGCCTGTTAAGCACATTTCAACAAACTCAATACAATGTATTATGTATTTTTTTAAAATCCATGGTCTAAAAAAATAATAATAATAACACACATTGTTACCAAATTTGGAAGTCATACCTCTTATAATAGCAGAGATCTAGATTTTCACACGGTCAGACAGACGGACATGGCTATATCGACCAACTGTTGATCCTGAGCCAGAATATATGTACTTTATGGAGTCGGAGAAGTCTCCTTCTGCCTGTCACATACATTTTCGGTTTGAAGTAGCGGGTATAAATAGTTTCTATTCGCGTAATTGGATTAGAAAGTTTTAGTTCAGAGCAAGAAGAAATCTCATTATTTTTATTAACTGCAATAAATTTATAAAATATTTGGCTTAGCAACAGCTATTTAAATTATATTTTTAAATTTTCATTAGTAGTTTTCAATTCCTTAAATTTTTATTATATTCTTCAGGCGCCGCTACAAAGCGCCCAGGTACAATCTGTCTAGGTTTTTATACGTTTTTATATAACTTAGATGGATAGCGGCTGACGTATGTGATGATTGCCTAGCGGCCAACCATGCATATCTTTCAGCGCATAATACGATTTTCTATATTTTTATACCATTCGACCATTGAAAATGGTCAAAAATTGTATACTAAGTTTGTGTAAATGTATGTAACAGGCAGAAGGAGGCGTGGCAGACCCCACAAAGTTTATATTTTCTGACTCAGGATCACTAGCTGAGTCGATTGAGCCATGTCCGTCTGTCCGTTTGAACGTCTAGATCTCAGCCCACGAAAATCGATAATTTTCGATTATCAGGAGAAGTATTAAAGTTACAGCTGTCTGCTTTGGTATGAACTTAAAGAATTGCAATATAAATATAATATTCCCCAAATTACAATCTAATTGGACGATAAACACAGAAGTTATCCATGTTTCTGTTTTCCGTACATCCACTGCTTGTGCCTGACGTGACGTCATCGACACGATGCTTCGTTTCAGCCATAGCTATGCCGCTATCACATGTAGATGGCGCTATTCAAAAATAGATCTAATTTAAACAATAGGTGGCGGATAAACTTGTGCAGCGTTTTTTTGATGGAATTAAATGTGTGATAATTTGTTTCGAAACTGGGCGAATGGTATCTTACTGTCGGGCGCGCTCGACTGTAGCTTTCATTACTTGTTTCGTTTTTCGTTTTGTTTCTACGCTTTTTGCATTTGCTTTCCAGCGTCTGCACGAACTATCTCTAATGTGTCTGGGCGATTAAACACCAATGATTGGTCTAACTTCCTTAACAGCGAATATGTGCTTCTTGATGTCACCATATGCTGACCGAATGTCATGAAATAGGGGGTTATGTCTAGGCTAATGGCCTATTATGCGTTTGCGATATGACTTTAGGTACTAATTGTTTAGGAATCCAAAGTTTTCAGGCATATTCGTCGTGGGTTTGTTCTCTTGTTAAATGCTCTGACCGCCGATAAACGTAACCTTCTTGGATTTTTAAATCGGGGAAGGACGCGCCGTTTGCTTGCACTTTTCTAACCCAATCCTTGTATTCGATAGACTTGAAGTGCTCCGAACTTAAATCAACGAACAAACTTTCTTTAATATCAATCGCTGTTTCGTCACCTTCATTTACGCGTGACAAGGAATCTAGTACAACGTTTAGCGAACCTTTTCTATGTTCAATTTTAACTTTAAACCTTTGTATTTATTTTTCGGAACGAGCTGGATCAGACCGATATATCGCATGGCTGCCATATAAACTATCGGCCAATTTTTGTTATTTTTCAGAATATTGTGCAAATGCGGTCAGAGTTTTATCAAAATCAGACAACTATATTAAATAGCTGCCATATAAACCACATAGATGTTTTTCATGAAAAATCAATATTTTTCGTCAAAACACCATATCTTTTATTTTCTAATACAAATTTTCCAAGTACAGATTTGCTCTGGTGCAATTTAATATATATCGGACCACCAGGTTTTTTAGAAAAATTTATTTTTGTAATATTGCAATTAATCTTTACCAATTAAGGTAATACATTACCCATAAATTATTTATCCATATATCAGAATCAGGTAACCATATCCCATAGTTCTTATAGGAACAATCAGTCAAAAAACAATCAGTTACAAAATAAAAATTCTTTTTGTGGTTTTTGCGTTTCGACTTGCTGTAAAACTCAAAAGCACATCAAATATTGTAGCATTTTGCCATAAAAATTTAAAAATTTTGGTACGAAAAACACGGTAAAATAATTTTGAGTTTGATACCCTATTAAAAAACATCTATTTGTCATACAACCAAACACTCATTTCAGAGCTGCAAGAGTTATCTGTTATATGCAATTTAAACTTCTCGTTCAAAAGCAATGATTTTTGCCAACTCAAATGACAAAAGTCGCCACTGTGCGTCGATAGAATGCCGTATTGGTTTTTCCTAAGTCTTCCTGAAAAAAAAGCAATTGATCACAAGCTTAAGTTTAGATTGTTGATCTTTACTCAAAGCGTGTTGTTCTACGTCGAACATGAAAATATATTTTTTCTCCAATTTTATTTCTGCCGTTTGTAGTTCTTTAGGAAATGTTTCAAAAATTCTCCAAAAATAAATACAGTGATCTAAGGAACTATGAATATATCAAGGACCTTTCCTGATTTCCGTATACTACCTTTAGTTTAAATTTACCTATTATGCGCTGTGAGTTACCATCAGCTGTAGACGCATTAGCCTTTATGAGTTTGTATGCTACATCATAAAATTGTCAATATTATGCGCTATGCCAGTGAATTCAGTACTTACCAGTAGGTGGCAAAGTCCCTACATTGAAAGAGCAAATGAGTGTGTATATGTGTGTGTATGCGTGTGCTTTGTAAAGAATACCAGGATGGCATTTATTTTACTTTTATACACACGCCAAAAAGAGCAAAGACGGCTGGATGGTGTAACGTACAACGGTATATGTATATGTATTTTCAGACGCTCTGTACTGGCGGGCACATTTTAATTTTCCGGCTTTAGCTCTTCGGCTTTGGGATTTCATCAAATCGAACTTGATGAAAATTCAAGACATTTCAAGACTTGATGAAAATTCAAGACATTTAACATCTTTTTCAACGGACAATGGTTGGTATGGCTTCACGCGATTACCTTTCGGTTTAAACATAAAGCCTAATTCTTTTCAGAAAATGATGACTTTTCTCAGGCCTATAGCCCTCTCAGGAATTCCTGCACATGGATGTTTTTATAGTAATTGGTTATTCTGAAACGCATATGTATAAAAATTTATCAGATGATTTTTTAACGAGATTTTGTAAAAAGAATGTTACTTTTAAATGGACAAGTGAATGCGAAAAGGTATTCCAGAACCTTAAAGAAAATCTCGTGCAACCTACCTTGATACAATATCCAGACTTCAGCAAAGAATTTTGCATAACTGATGCAAGTAAACTAGCTTGTGGTGCGGTTTAACACAAAACCACAATGGAGTTCAACTCCACATAGCATATGTGTGCAAGCCTTGTGGACCCGCCAGAAAAATTATCTTATTTAAGAAATTACTCCGGCTGAGTTTGTCAGAAAATTCGTGCGTACAAAATTACATACGTGATTTTGTGGATATTAGCAAAAAGCTGAAAGAAATTGATATGGACATTGCTGAAGATATTCTCACTATTTTACTGTTCGGACGAAACAAAACTTTGTGTTCAGCAAGCATTTGTGTCGCGTCCTGGTGGAAAGGAAGACAAGAAAAAACAAGTAAGAAAGCTACAGTCGAGTGTGCTCGACTGTAATATACCCGCTACCCAGCTGCTCGGACATCATTTATTTGCGGAACAAAAAAACGGCTACAATCATATTTTGACCGTAAAAGGCATGGACTTATAATATTTATTCAAAGTCAAAATCTAAAATAAAAAAAACATTTTTGCACACATTTTCAGAGATCATATGGCTAGCTATAGTTATCATGTAAACCGAAAATGAACAATATGGCATCAAAATTGCGCTTGTAATCAATGTTTTTTCGATTTACCGGGGCGGAAGGGGGCTGGCCAAAATCCAAAATAAACTTGATCAGAGTGCAATAATAACACATATTGTCACCAAATTTGGTAGTCCTAGCTCTTATAATAGCTCAGATCTAGATTTTCACACGGACAGACAGACATGGCTATATCGACTCGGCTTTGAGCCTGAGCCAGAATATATATACTTTATGAAAGAAATTGATATGGACATTGCTGAAGATATTCTCACTATTTTACTGTTGTTATTCAAAGTCAAAATCTAAGATAAAAAAAAACATTTTTGCACACATTTTCAGAGATCATATGGCTAGCTATAGTTATCATGTAAACCGAAAATGAACAATATGGCATCAAAATTGCACACATTTTCAGAGATCATATGGCTAGCTATAGTTATCATGTAAACCGAAAATGAACAATATGGCATCAAAATTGCGCTTGTAATCAATGTTTTTTCGATTTACCAGGGCGGAAGGGGGCTGGCCAAAATCCAAAATAAACTTGATCAGAGTGCAATAATAACACATATTGTCACCAAATTTGGTAGTCCTAGCTCTTATAATAGCTCAGATATAGATTTTCACACGGACAGACAGACATGGCTATATCGACTCGGCTTTGATCCTGAGCCAGAATATATATACTTTATGGGGTCGGAGGTGTCTCCTTCTGCCTGTTATATACATTTTCGGTTTGAACAAAGTTATAATACCCTTCTACTCTATGAGTAGCGGGTATAAAGATCGACGCAAAAGAACAGTGATACAAAGAAGAATAAAAAATGCTTTCTATGTGGTCGCGAGGGTCACTTTATTACTCAGTGCAAAGAGAAACACAAAAATGGTGAAATAGAAACATCTGCAAAAGAGAAGTTGTTTACTAGGCTTGCAAATGTTAACAAAAATGACGTTCTAACGAAATCGATGTGGTCCTTGGACAGTGGAGCAACAGTGAAAGGTCGTGTTTCGCGGATATTAAAGAGCATAAAGAAAAAATATTAATCGCAGGAGAAAAATATATATTTTCGAATGGCGTCGGTAGTGGGTCGTTAGAACGAAGAATGGTTCCGTTAATTTGAAAAATGTGCTTTACGTGAAAGCCGTTGAAAAAGGATGTAAAACGATATATAAAAGTGATTATATAAAGGTCAAAATGAAGAAGTGCTACAGGCAAGAAAGGCTGGAAATCTTTTTGTTATTGATACATCGAAGAATCAGTGCATGTACTTATGTGCAATAGATGAATTGTAGAAGTGGCATTATCGTTATGGTCATTTCAATATGGCAAGCCTAAAACAGATGGCAAGGAACGATATGGTCAATGGCTTAAAGTCAATCAAAAGTGTTGTGGACATAGACGTAATCGCATGTGAAACCTGTGCTAAAGGTAAACAAGTAAGAACGGCTATAGTCAAGTGTTGACTGTATAAATCAACGAGCAAACTTTCTTTAATATCAATCGCTGTTACGTCACCTTCATTTACGCGTGACAAGGAATCTAGTACAACGTTTAGCGAACCTTTTCTATGTTCAATTTTAACTTTAAACCTTTGTATTTATTTTTCGGAACGAGCTGGATCAGACCGATATATCGCATGGCTGCCATATAAACTATCGGCCAATTTTTGTTACTTTTCGAATATTGTGCAAATTTGTCATATCTTACTTCAACTATGTTTTTTAAATGCGGTCAGAGTTTTATCAAAATCAGACAACTATATTAAATAGCTGCCATATAAACCATATAGATGTTTTTCATGAAAAATCAATATTTTTCGTCAAAACACCATATCTTTTATTTTCTAATACAAATTTTCCAAGTACAGATTTGCTCTGGTGCAATTTAATATATATCGGACCACCAGGTTTTTTAGAAAAATTTATTTTTGTAATATTGCAATTAATCTTTACCAATTAAGGTAATACATTACCCATAAATTATTTATCCATATATCAGAATCAGGTAACCATATCCCATAGTTCTTATAGGAACAATCAGTCAAAAAACAATCAGTTACAAAATAAAAATTCTTTTTGTGGTTTTTGCGTTTCGACTTGCTGTAAAACTCAAAAGCACATCAAATATTGTAGCATTTTGCCATAAAAATTTAAAATCGTAAAATTTTTTTCTATTTTGGTACGAAAAACACGGTAAAATAATTTTGAGTTTGATACCCTATTAAAAAACATCTAGTTGTCATACAACCAAACACTCATTTCAGAGCTGCAAGAGTTATCCGTTATATGCAATTTTAACTTCTCGTTCAAAAGCAATGATTTTTGCCAACTCAAATGACAAAAGTCGCCACTGTGCGTCGATAGAATGCCGTATTGGTTTTTCCTAAGTCTTCCTGAAAAAAAGCAATTGATCACAAGCTTAAGTTTAGATTGTTGATCTTTACTCAAAGCGTGTTGTTCTACGTCGAACATGAAAATATATTTTTTCTCCAATTTTATTTCTGCCGTTTGTAGTTCTTTAGGAAATGTTTCAAAAATTCTCCAAAAATAAATACAGTGATCTAAGGAACTATGAATATATCAAGGACTTTTCCTGATTTCCGTATACTACCTTTAGTTTAAATTTACCTATTATGCGCTGTGAGTTACCATCAGCTGTAGACGCATTAGCCTTTATAAGTTTGTATGCTACATCATAAAATAATCAATATTATGAGCTATGCCAGTGAATTCAGTACTTACCAGTAGGTGGCAAAGTCCCTACATTGAAAGAGCAAATGAGTGTGTATATGTGTGTGTATGCGTGTGCTTTGTAAAGAATACCAGGCTGGCATTTATTTTACTTTTATACACACGCCAAAAAGAGCAAAGACGGCTGGATGGTGTAACGTACAACGGAATATGTATATGTATTTTCAGACGCTCTGTACTGGCGGGCACATTTTAATTTTCCGGCTTTAGCTCTTCGGCTTTGGGATTTCATCAAATCGAACTTGATGAAAATTCAAGACATTTAACATCTTTTTCAACGGACAATGGTTGGTATGGCTTCACGCGATTACCTTTCGGTTTAAACATAAAGCCTAATTCTTTTCAGAAAATGATGACTTTTCTCAGGCCTATAGCCCTCTCAGGAATTCCTGCACATGGATGTTTTTATAGCATATGTATAAAAATTTATCAGATGATTTTTTAACGAGATTTTGTAAAAAGAATGTTACTTTTGAATGGACAAGTGAATGCGAAAAGGTATTTCAGAACCTTAAAGAAAATCTCGTGCAACCTACCTTGATACAATATCCAGACTTCAGCAAAGAATTTTGCATAACTGATGCAAGTAAACTAGCTTGTGGTGCGGTTTAACACAAAACCACAATGGAGTTCAACTCCACATAGCATATGTGTGCAAGCCTTGTGGACCCGCCAGAAAAATTATCTTATTTAGGAAATTACTCCGGCTGAGTTTGTCAGAAAATTCGTGCGTTCAAAATTACATACGTGATTTTGTGGATATTGGCAAAAAGCTGAAAGAAATTGATATGGACATTGCTGAAGATATTCTCACTATTTTACTGTTCGGACGAAACAAAACTTTGTGTTCAGCAAGCATTTGTGTCGCGTCCTGGTGGAAAGGAAGACAAGAAAAAACAAGTAAGAAAGCTACAGTCGAGTGTGCTCGACTGTAATATACCCGCTACCCAGCTGCTCGGACATCATTTATTTGCGGAACAAAAAAACGGCTACAATCATATTTTGACCGTAAAAGGCATGGACTTATAATATTTATTCAAAGTCAAAATCTAAAATAAAAAAAACATTTTTGCACACATTTTCAGAGATCATATGGCTAGCTATAGTTATCATGTAAACCGAAAATGAACAATATGGCATCAAAATTGCGCTTGTAATCAATGTTTTTTCGATTTACCGGGGCGGAAGGGGGCTGGCCAAAATCCAAAATAAACTTGATCAGAGTGCAATAATAACACATATTGTCACCAAATTTGGTAGTCCTAGCTCTTATAATAGCTCAGATCTAGATTTTCACACGGACAGACAGACATGGCTATATCGACTCGGCTTTGAGCCTGAGCCAGAATATATAGGGTCGGAGGTGTCTCCTTCTGCCTGTTATATATATTTTCGGTTTAAACAATGTTATAATACCCTTCTACTCTATGAGTAGCGGGTATAAACATTTTTGCACACATTTAATTTTTGAAACGGGCGGGACTCGAACCCGTAAATGCATAATAGTACTGTTCGTTTTGCAGTCCACAACTTAACCCATTTCACCACCGTACATGCACACACTATTCGGCAGCGCTGCAAACAGCCATGGAAAATGTTTAGCTGAATAACTTCTGTGTTTATTATCCGATTGTTACCAAATTTTCAGAGAGCATCTGGCTAGCTATAGTTATCATATAAACCGATGAAATGAAATGAATAATATGGCATCAAAATTGCGCTTGTAATCAATTTTTTTCGATTTACAGGGGCAGAAGGGGGCGTGGCCAAAATCCAAAATAAACTTGACCAGCGTGCAATAATAACACATACTGTCACCAAATTTGGTAGTTCTAGCTCTTATAATAGCTGAGATCCAGATTTTCACACGGACAGACAGACGGACAGACAGACAGACGGACATGGCTATCTCGACTCGGCTGTTGATCCTGAGCCAGAATATATATACTTTATGGGGTCGGAGGTGTCTCCTTCTGACTGTTACATACATTTTCGGTTTGAACAAAGTTATAATACCCTTCTACTCTATGAGTAGCGGGTATAAAGATCGACGCAAAAGAACAGTGATACAAAGAAGAATAAAAAATGCTTTCTATGTGGTCGCGAGGGTCACTTTATTACTCAGTGCAAAGAGAAACATAAAAATGGTGAAATAGAAACATCTGCAAAAGAGAAGTTGTTTACTAGGCTTGCAAATGTTAACAAAAATGACGTTCTAACGAAATCGATGTGGTCCTTGGACAGTGGAGCAACTGTGAAAGGTCGTGTTTCGCGGATATTAAAGAGCATAAAGAAAAAATATTAATCGCAGGAGAAAAATATATATTTTCGAATGGCGTCGGTAGTGGGTCGTTAGAACGAAGAATGGTTCCGTTAATTTGAAAAATGTGCTTTACGTGAAAGCCGTTGAAAAAGGATGTAAAACGATATTTAAAAGTGATTATATAAAGGTCAAAATGAAGAAGTGCTACAGGCAAGAAAGGCTGGAAATCTTTTTGTTATTGATACATCGAAGAATCAGTGCATGTACTTATGTGCAATAGATGAATTGTAGAAGTGGCATTATCGTTATGGTCATTTCAATATGGCAAGCCTAAAACAGATGGCAAGGAACGATATGGTCAATGGCTTAAAGTCAATCAAAAGTGTTGTGGACATAGACGTAATCGCATGTGAAACCTGTGCTAAAGGTAAACAAGTAAGAACGGCTATAGTCAAGTGTTGACTGTATAAATCAACGAGCAAACTTTCTTTAATATCAATCGCTGTTACGTCACCTTCATTTACGCGTGACAAGGAATCTAGTACAACGTTTAGCGAACCTTTTCTATGTTCAATTTTAACTTTAAACCTTTGTATTTATTTTTCGGAACGAGCTGGATCAGACCGATATATCGCATGGCTGCCATATAAACTATCGGCCAATTTTTGTTATTTTTCAGAATATTGTGCAAATTTGTCATATCTTACTTCAACTATGT
The DNA here is from genome assembly GCA_018904095.1 of Zaprionus ghesquierei. Lineage (NCBI taxonomy): Eukaryota > Metazoa > Arthropoda > Insecta > Diptera > Drosophilidae > Zaprionus > Zaprionus ghesquierei. The sequence continues at coordinate 211,105 of JAEIGP010000462.1, read as the reverse complement.
TTTTTAAATGCGGTCAGAGTTTTATCAAAATCAGACAACTATATTAAATAGCTGCCATATAAACCATATAGATGTTTTTCATGAAAAATCAATATTTTTCGTCAAAACACCATATTTTTTATTTTCTAATACAAATTTTCCAAGTACAGATTTGCTCTGGTGCAATTTAATATATATCGGACCACCAGGTTTTTTAGAAAAATTTATTTTTGTAATATTGCAATTAATCTTTACCAATTAAGGTAATACATTACCCATAAATTATTTATCCATATATCAGAATCAGGTAACCATATCCCATAGTTCTTATAGGAACAATCAGTCAAAAAACAATCAGTTACAAAATAAAAATTCTTTTTGTGGTTTTTGCGTTTCGACTTGCTGTAAAACTCAAAAGTACATCAAATATTGTAGCATTTTGCCATGAAAATTTAAAATCGTAAAATTTTTTTCTATTTTGGTACGAAAAACACAGTAAAATAATTTTGAGTTTGATACCCTATTAAAAAACATCTATTTGTCATACAACCAAACACTCATTTCAGAGCTGCAAGAGTTATCTGTTATATGCAATTTAAACTTCTCGTTCAAAAGCAATGATTTTTGCCAACTCAAATGACAAAAGTCGCCACTGTGCGTCGATAGAATGCCGTATTGGTTTTTCCTAAGTCTTCCTGAAAAAAAAGCAATTGATCACAAGCTTAAGTTTAGATTGTTGATCTTTACTCAAAGCGTGTTGTTCTACTTCGAACATGAAAATATATTTTTTCTCCAATTTTATTTCTGCCGTTTGTAGTTCTTTAGGAAATGTTTCAAAAATTCTCCAAAAATAAATACAGTGATCTAAGGAACTATGAATATATCAAGGACCTTTCCTGATTTCCGTATACTACCTTTAGTTTAAATTTACCTATTATGCGCTGTGAGTTACCATCAGCTGTAGACGCATTAGCCTTTATGAGTTTGTATGCTACATCATAAAATTGTCAATATTATGCGCTATGCCAGTGAATTCAGTACTTACCAGTAGGTGGCAAAGTCCCTACATTGAAAGAGCAAATGAGTGTGTATATGTGTGTGTATGCGTGTGCTTTGTAAAGAATACCAGGCTGGCATTTATTTTACTTTTATACACACGCCAAAAAGAGCAAAGACGGCTGGATGGTGTAACGTACAACGGTATATGTATATGTATTTTCAGACGCTCTGTACTGGCGGGCACATTTTAATTTTCCGGCTTTAGCTCTTCGGCTTTGGGATTTCATCAAATCGAACTTGATGAAAATTCAAGACATTTCAAGACTTGATGAAAATTCAAGACATTTAACATCTTTTTCAACGGACAATGGTTGGTATGGCTTCACGCGATTACCTTTCGGTTTAAACATAAAGCCTAATTCTTTTCAGAAAATGATGACTTTTCTCAGGCCTATAGCCCTCTCAGGAATTCCTGCACATGGATGTTTTTATAGTAATTGGTTATTCTGAAACGCATATGTATAAAAATTTATCAGATGATTTTTTAACGAGATTTTGTAAAAAGAATGTTACTTTTAAATGGACAAGTGAATGCGAAAAGGTATTCCAGAACCTTAAAGAAAATCTCGTGCAACCTACCTTGATACAATATCCAGACTTCAGCAAAGAATTTTGCATAACTGATGCAAGTAAACTAGCTTGTGGTGCGGTTTAACACAAAACCACAATGGAGTTCAACTCCACATAGCATATGTGTGCAAGCCTTGTGGACCCGCCAGAAAAATTATCTTATTTAAGAAATTACTCCGGCTGAGTTTGTCAGAAAATTCGTGCGTACAAAATTACATACGTGATTTTGTGGATATTGGCAAAAAGCTGAAAGAAATTGATATGGACATTGCTGAAGATATTCTCACTATTTTACTGTTCGGACGAAACAAAACTTTGTGTTCAGCAAGCATTTGTGTCGCGTCCTGGTGGAAAGGAAGACAAGAAAAAACAAGTAAGAAAGCTACAGTCGAGTGTGCTCGACTGTAATATACCCGCTACCCAGCTGCTCGGACATCATTTATTTGCGGAACAAAAAAACGGCTACAATCATATTTTGACCGTAAAAGGCATGGACTTATAATATTTATTCAAAGTCAAAATCTAAAATAAAAAAAACATTTTTGCACACATTTTCAGAGATCATATGGCTAGCTATAGTTATCATGTAAACCGAAAATGAACAATATGGCATCAAAATTGCGCTTGTAATCAATGTTTTTTCGATTTACCGGGGCAGAAGGGGGGCTGGCCAAAATCCAAAATAAACTTGATCAGAGTGCAATAATAACACATATTGTCACCAAATTTGGTAGTCCTAGCTCTTATAATAGCTCAGATCTAGATTTTCACACGGACAGACAGACATGGCTATATCGACTCGGCTTTGAGCCTGAGCCAGAATATATAGGGTCGGAGGTGTCTCCTTCTGCCTGTTATATATATTTTCGGTTTAAACAATGTTATAATACCCTTCTACTCTATGAGTAGCGGGTATAAACATTTTTGCACACATTTAATTTTTGAAACGGGCGGGACTCGAACCCGTAAATGCATAATAGTACTGTTCGTTTTGCAGTCCACAACTTAACCCATTTCACCACCGTACATGCACACACTATTCGGCAGCGCTGCAAACAGCCATGGAAAACGTTAAGCTGAATAACTTCTGTGTTTATTATCCGATTGTTACCAAATTTTCAGAGAGCATCTGGCTAGCTATAGTTATCATATAAACCGATGAAATGAAATGAATAATATGGCATCAAAATTGCGCTTGTAATCAATTTTTTTCGATTTACAGGGGCAGAAGGGGGCGTGGCCAAAATCCAAAATAAACTTGACCAGCGTGCAATAATAACACATACTGTCACCAAATTTGGTAGTTCTAGCTCTTATAATAGCTGAGATCCAGATTTTCACACGGACAGACAGACGGACCGACAGACAGACGGACATGGCTATATCGACTCGGCTGTTGATCCTGAGCCAGAATATATATACTTTATGGGGTCGGAGGTGTCTCCTTCTGACTGTTACATACATTTTCGGTTTGAACAAAGTTATAATACCCTTCTACTCTATGAGTAGCGGGTATAAAGATCGACGCAAAAGAACAGTGATACAAAGAAGAATAAAAAATGCTTTCTATGTGGTCGCGAGGGTCACTTTATTACTCAGTGCAAAGAGAAACATAAAAATGGTGAAATAGAAACATCTGCAAAAGAGAAGTTGTTTACTAGGCTTGCAAATGTTAACAAAAATGACGTTCTAACGAAATCGATGTGGTGCTTGGACAGTGGAGCAACCGTGAAAGGTCGTGTTTCGCGGACATTAAAGAGCATAAAGAAAAAATATTAATCGCAGGAGAAAAATATATATTTTCGAATGGCGTCGGAAGTGGGTCGTTAGAACGAAGAATGGTTCCGTTAATTTGAAAAATGTGCTTTACGTGAAAGCCGTTGAAAAAGGATGTAAAACGATATATAAAAGTGATTATATAAAGGTCAAAATGAAGAAGTGCTACAGGCAAGAAAGGCTGGAAATCTTTTTTGTTATTGATACATCGAAGAATCAGTGCATGTACTTATGTGCAATAGATGAATTGTAGAAGTGGCATTATCGTTATGGTCATTTCAATATGGCAAGCCTAAAACAGATGGCAAGGAACGATATGGTCAATGGCTTAAAGTCAATCAAAAGTGTTGTAGACATAGACGTAATCGCATGTGAAACCTGTGCTAAAGGTAAACAAGTAAGAACGGCTATAGTCAAGTGTTGACTGTATAAATCAACGAGCAAACTTTCTTTAATATCAATCGCTGTTACGTCACCTTCATTTACGCGTGACAAGGAATCTAGTACAACGTTTAGCGAACCTTTTCTATGTTCAATTTTAACTTTAAACCTTTGTATTTATTTTTCGGAACGAGCTGGATCAGACCGATATATCCCATGGCTGCCATATAAACTATCGGCCAATTTTTGTTATTTTTCAGAATATTGTGCAAATTTGTCATATCTTACTTCAACTATGTTTTTTAAATGCGGTCAGAGTTTTATCAAAATCAGACAACTATATTAAATAGCTGCCATATAAACCATATAGATGTTTTTCATGAAAAATCAATATTTTTCGTCAAAACACCATATCTTTTATTTTCTAATACAAATTTTCCAAGTACAGATTTGCTCTGGTGCAATTTAATATATATCGGACCACCAGGTTTTTTAGAAAAATTTATTTTTGTAATATTGCAATTAATCTTTACCAATTAAGGTAATACATTACCCATAAATTATTTATCCATATATCAGAATCAGGTAACCATATCCCATAGTTCTTATAGGAACAATCAGTCAAAAAACAATCAGTTACAAAATAAAAATTTTTTTTGTGGTTTTTGCGTTTCGACTTGCTGTAAAACTCAAAAGCACATCAAATATTGTAGCATTTTGCCATAAAAATTTAAAATCGTAAAATTTTTTTCTATTTTGGTACGAAAAACACGGTAAAATAATTTTGAGTTTGATACCCTATTAAAAAACATCTATTTGTCATACAACCAAACACTCATTTCAGAGCTGCAAGAGTTATCTGTTATATGCAATTTAAACTTCTCGTTCAAAAGCAATGATTTTTGCCAACTCAAATGACAAAAGTCGCCACTGTGCGTCGATAGAATGCCGTATTGGTTTTTCCTAAGTCGTCCTGAAAAAAAAGCAATTGATCACAAGCTTAAGTTTAGATTGTTGATCTTTACTCAAAGCGTGTTGTTCTACGTCGAACATGAAAATATATTTTTTCTCCAATTTTATTTCTGCCGTTTGTAGTTCTTTAGGAAATGTTTCAAAAATTCTCCAAAAATAAATACAGTGATCTAAGGAACTATGAATATATCAAGGACCTTTCCTGAATTCCGTATACTACCTTTAGTTTAAATTTACCTATTATGCGCTGTGAGTTACCATCAGCTGTAGACGCATTAGCCTTTATGAGTTTGTATGCTACATCATAAAATAATCAATATTATGCGCTATGCCAGTGAATTCAGTACTTACCAGTAGGTGGCAAAGTCCCTACATTGAAAGAGCAAATGAGTGTGTATATGTGTGTGTATGCGTGTGCTTTGTAAAGAATACCAGGCTGGCATTTATTTTACTTTTATACACACGCCAAAAAGAGCAAAGACGGCTGGATGGTGTAACGTACAACGGTATATGTATATGTATTTTCAGACGCTCTGTACTGGCGGGCACATTTTAATTTTCCGGCTTTAGCTCTTCGGCTTTGGGATTTCATCAAATCGAACTTGATGAAAATTCAAGACATTTAACATCTTTTTCAACGGACAATGGTTGGTATGGCTTCACGCGATTACCTTTCGGTTTAAACATAAAGCCTAATTCTTTTCAGAAAATGATGACTTTTCTCAGGCCTATAGCCCTCTCAGGAATTCCTGCACATGGATGTTTTTATAGCATATGTATAAAAATTTATCAGATGATTTTTTAACGAGATTTTGTAAAAAGAATGTTACTTTTGAATGGACAAGTGAATGCGAAAAGGTATTCCAGAACCTTAAAGAAAATCTCGTGCAACCTACCTTGATACAATATCCAGACTTCAGCAAAGAATTTTGCATAACTGATGCAAGTAAACTAGCTTGTGGTGCGGTTTAACACAAAACCACAATGGAGTTCAACTCCACATAGCATATGTGTGCAAGCCTTGTGGACCCGCCAGAAAAATTATCTTATTTAGGAAATTACTCCGGCTGAGTTTGTCAGAAAATTCGTGTGTACAAAATTACATACGTGATTTTGTGGATATTGGCAAAAAGCTGAAAGAAATTGATATGGACATTGCTGAAGATATTCTCACTATTTTACTGTTGTCGGGGCTCGGTAAAAAATTCGAAGATTTCGTGGTAGCGATAGAAACGTGCGAACAGTTACCGACTCTCTCTGATTTAAAAGTGAAAATCATAGAAGAGGGAGAGAGACAAAAAGTAAGTTCGGACGAAACAAAACTTTGTGTTCAGCAAGCATTTGTGTCGCGTCCTGGTGGAAAGGAAGACAAGAAAAAACAAGTAAGAAAGCTACAGTCGAGTGTGCTCGACTGTAATATACCCGCTACCCAGCTGCTCGTACATCATTTATTTGCGGAACAAAAAAACGGCTACAATCATATTTTGACCGTAAAAGGCATGGACTTATAATATTTATTCAAAGTCAAAATCTAAAATAAAAAAAACATTTTTGCACACATTTTCAGAGATCATATGGCTAGCTATAGTTATCATGTAAACCGAAAATGAACAATATGGCATCAAAATTGCGCTTGTAATCAATGTTTTTTCGATTTACCAGGGCGGAAGGGGGCTGGCCAAAATCCAAAATAAACTTGATCAGAGTGCAATAATAACACATATTGTCACCAAATTTGGTAGTCCTAGCTCTTATAATAGCTCAGATCTAGATTTTCACACGGACAGACAGACATGGCTATATCGACTCGGCTTTGATCCTGAGCCAGAATATATATACTTTATGGGGTCGGAGGTGTCTCCTTCTGCCTGTTATATATATTTTCGGTTTAAACAATGTTATAATACCCTTCTACTCTATGAGTAGCGGGTATAAACATTTTTGCACACATTTAATTTTTGAAACGGGCGGGACTCGAACCCGTAAATGCATAATAGTACTGTTCGTTTTGCAGTCCACAACTTAACCCATTTCACCACCGTACATGCACACACTATTCGGCAGCGCTGCAAACAGCCATGGAAAACGTTAAGCTGAATAACTTCTGTGTTTATTATCCGATTGTTACCAAATTTTCAGAGAGCATCTGGCTAGCTATAGTTATCATATAAACCGATGAAATGAAATGAATAATATGGCATCAAAATTGCGCTTGTAATCATTTTTTTCGATTTACAGGGGCAGAAGGGGGCGTGGCCAAAATCCAAAATAAACTTGATCAGCGTGCAATAATAACACATACTGTCACCAAATTTGGTAGTTCTAGCTCTTATAATAGCTGAGATCTAGATTTTCACACGGACAGACAGACGGACAGACAGACAGACGGACATGGCTATATCGACTCGGCTGTTGATCCTGAGCCAGAATATATATACTTTATGGGGTCGGAGGTGTCTCCTTCTGCCTGTTACATACATTTTCGGTTTGAACAAAGTTATAATACCCTTCTACTCTATGAGTAGCGGGTATAAAGATCGACGCAAAAGAACAGTGATACAAAGAAGAATAAAAAATGCTTTCTATGTGGTCGCGAGGGTCACTTTATTACTCAGTGCAAAGAGAAACATAAAAATGGTGAAATAGAAACATCTGCACAAGAGAAGTTGTTTACTAGGCTTACAAATGTTAACAAAAATGACGTTCTAACGAAATCGATGTGGTGCTTGGACAGTGGAGCAACCGTGAAAGGTCGTGTTTCGCGGACATTAAAGAGCATAAAGAAAAAATATTAATCGCAGGAGAAAAATATATATTTTCGAATGGCGTCGGTAGTGGGTCGTTAGAACGAAGAATGGTTCCGTTAATTTGAAAAATGTGCTTTACGTGAAAGCCGTTGAAAAAGGATGTAAAACGATATATAAAAGTGATTATATAAAGGTCAAAATGAAGAAGTGCTACAGGCAAGAAAGGCTGGAAATCTTTTTGTTATTGATACATCGAAGAATCAGTGCATGTACTTATGTGCAATAGATGAATTGTAGAAGTGGCATTATCGTTATGGTCATTTCAATATGGCAAGCCTAAAACAGATGGCAAGGAACGATATGGTCAATGGCTTAAAGTCAATCAAAAGTGTTGTGGACATAGACGTAATCGCATGTGAAACCTGTGCTAAAGGTAAACAAGTAAGAACGGCTATAGTCAAGTGTTGACTGTATAAATCAACGAGCAAACTTTCTTTAATATCAATCGCTGTTACGTCACCTTCATTTACGCGTGACAAGGAATCTAGTACAACGTTTAGCGAACCTTTTCTATGTTCAATTTTAACTTTAAACCTTTGTATTTATTTTTCGGAACGAGCTGGATCAGACCGATATATCCCATGGCTGCCATATAAACTATCGGCCAATTTTTGTTATTTTTCAGAATATTGTGCAAATTTGTCATATCTTACTTCAACTATGTTTTTTAAATGCGGTCAGAGTTTTATCAAAATCAGACAACTATATTAAATAGCTGCCATATAAACCATATAGATGTTTTTCATGAAAAATCAATATTTTTCGTCAAAACACCATATCTTTTATTTTCTAATACAAATTTTCCAAGTACAGATTTGCTCTGGTGCAATTTAATATATATCGGACCACCAGGTTTTTTAGAAAAATTTATTTTTGTAATATTGCAATTAATCTTTACCAATTAAGGTAATACATTACCCATAAATTATTTATCCATATATCAGAATCAGGTAACCATATCCCATAGTTCTTATAGGAACAATCAGTCAAAAAACAATCAGTTACAAAATAAAAATTCTTTTTGTGGTTTTTGCGTTTCGACTTGCTGTAAAACTCAAAAGCACATCAAATATTGTAGCATTTTGCCATAAAAATTTAAAATCGTAAATTTTTTTTCTATTTTGGTACGAAAAACACGGTAAAATAATTTTGAGTTTGATACCCTATTAAAAAACATCTATTTGTCATACAACCAAACACTCATTTCAGAGCTGCAAGAGTTATCTATTATATGCAATTTTAACTTCTCGTTCAAAAGCAATGATTTTTGCCAACTCAAATGACAAAAGTCGCCACTGTGCGTCGATAGAATGCCGTATTGGTTTTTCCTAAGTCTTCCTGAAAAAAAGCAATTGATCACAAGCTTAAGTTTAGATTGTTGATCTTTACTCAAAGCGTGTTGTTCTACGTCGAACATGAAAATATATTTTTTCTCCAATTTTATTTCTGCCGTTTGTAGTTCTTTAGGAAATGTTTCAAAAATTCTCCAAAAATAAATACAGTGATCTAAGGAACTATGAATATATCAAGGACCTTTCCTGATTTCCGTATACTACCTTTAGTTTAAATTTACCTATTATGCGCTGTGAGTTACCATCAGCTGTAGACGCATTAGCCTTTATGAGTTTGTATGCTATATCATAAAATTGTCAGTATTATGCGCTATGCCAGTACTTACCAGTAGGTGGCAAAGTCCCTACATTGAAAGAGCAAATGAGTGTGTATATGTGTGTGTATGCGTGTACTTTGTAAAGAATACCAGGCTGGCATTTATTTTACTTTTATACACACGCCAAAAAGAGCAAAGACGGCTGGATGGTGTAACGTACAACGGTATATGTATATGTATTTTCAGACGCTCTGTACTGGCGGACACATTTTAATTTTCCGGCTTTAGCTCTTCGGCTTTGGGATTTCATCAAATCGAACTTGATGAAAATTCAAGACATTTAACATCTTTTTCAACGGACAATGGTTGGTATGGCTTCACGCGATTACCTTTCGGTTTAAACATAAAGCCTAATTCTTTTCAGAAAATGATGACTTTTCTCAGGCCTATAGCCCTCTCAGGAATTCCTGCACATGGATGTTTTTATAGCATATGTATAAAAATTTATCAGATGATTTTTTAACGAGATTTTGTAAAAAGAATGTTACTTTTGAATGGACAAGTGAATGCGAAAAGGTATTCCAGAACCTTAAAGAAAATCTCGTGCAACCTACCTTGATACAATATCCAGACTTCAGCAAAGAATTTTGCATAACTGATGCAAGTAAACTAGCTTGTGGTGCGGTTTAACACAAAACCACAATGGAGTTCAACTCCACATAGCATATGTGTGCAAGCCTTGTGGACCCGCCAGAAAAATTATCTTATTTAGGAAATTACTCCGGCTGAGTATGTCAGAAAATTCGTGCGTACAAAATTACATACGTGATTTTGTGGATATTGGTAAAAAGCTGAAAGAAATTGATATGGACATTGCTGAAGATATTCTCACTATTTTACTGTTGTCGGGGCTCGGTAAAAAATTCGAAGATTTCGTGGTAGCGATAGAAACGTGCGAACAGTTACCGACTCTCTCTGATTTAAAAGTGAAAATCATAGAAGAGGGAGAGAGACAAAAAGTAAGTTCGGACGAAACAAAACTTTGTGTTCAGCAAGCATTTGTGTCGCGTCCTGGTGGAAAAGAAGACAAGAAAAAACAAGTAAGAAAGCTACAGTCGAGTGTGCTCGACTGTAATATACCCGCTACCCAGCTGCTCGTACATCATTTATTTGCGGAACAAAAAAACGGCTACAATCATATTTTGACCGTAAAAGGCATGGACTTATAATATTTATTCAAAGTCAAAATCTAAAATAAAAAAAAAACAATTTTTGCACACATTTTCAGAGATCATATGGCTAGCTATAGTTATCATGTAAACCGAAAATGAACAATATGGCATCAAAATTGCGCTTGTAATCAATGTTTTTTCGATTTACCAGGGCGGAAGGGGGCTGGCCAAAATCCAAAATAACCTTGATCAAAGTGCAATAATAACACATATTGTCACCAAATTTGGTAGTCCTAGCTCTTATAATAGCTCAGATCTAGATTTTCACACGGACAGACAGACATGGCTATATCGACTCGGCTTTGATCCTGAGCCAGAATATATATATGTAAACAATAGAGGTGATGGCAGCGTGATGGCACGGGTGGCAACGCTGCAGGCGCCTATCGATAAGATCAGGCATGCAACAACAACAGTCGTTGAGTTGAAGGGAAGTCGTATAGAAGTCGCCGCAGAGAAGTTGTTAAGAAGTTGTTGAAGTACGGATAAGAAGCATCGATCGGTCAAGTCGGACTGTCGTTGAAAGTAGAGCTTGTGTTGTGTTGTGAATCAATCTGTTTAATCATTATTATTTGTACCACTTAATTAATTAATCACCTAATATTTCAATAAATATTACATTTGGGGGCTCAACCGCTGAACAAACTTATCATAAAAACTGTGAGACTGTCTGTGCAAAAATTTGCGTTGTGGTGAAATAGCGTCAAAAACTAAAATTTCCTGTGTGTGTATGTGTTGGCGCCGCAACGCGCAATTTCCAGAAAAGTAACGGTTAGTGACGGCGAGACAAATGCCAAGTGTGTCGCGCTCGAAGGCGAATGCCAGAAAGGGTGTGAAAGAGACAACGATAGATGAAACACCAAATACGTCACCAAATACACCAAATAAATACACGTAGACAAGCACAAGAAGAAGAAACAGAATAGATGGATAATCAAGCCCAGTTGCACCAAATTATTCAACTATTAAGTCTGAAAATTCAAGCTGATGAGGTGGCGCAAAATACGCCAAAAGTCTCAGTTGAATGTTTTGGAAATGTTGTGAAAGATTTTGACGGCGAGACGGTGCCGGTCAAAAATCACGAAATTTCAATTTACAATGGATGCAGATGGATACAAGTTTACGTTGTTGTCAGCTTGCCCGGAAATAGCTGACATAAATCAGATAAGTATTGAAGACTATGGTTGTGCTGAAAGTAATGACAATCCTCATCCGCAGTTTGCACCCATGATACGAAATCTGATAGAGGAATATCAGCCAACATTGCTGATCGCTGAGTCACCTGTTGAGCTGCGAGTTGTACCAGATGAGAAAATTAAACCGTTTCGCCATCAACCAAGTCGTCATCCTCCAGTCGAAAGCGAAGCCGTTAAGAAGCAAGTCGACGAGTGGTTGAAAGAAGGAATCGTTCGACCATCTACATCAAGCTTCGCCAGCCGAACCGTCGTTGTGAAGAAAAAAGATGCCACATACAGAATCTGCATTGACTATCGTCAATTAAACAGCATGGTGCTCAAGGATTGTTTTCCTGTACCAATAATAGAGGATGTACTTGAAAAGCTGCAAGCCGCAAAAGTGTTTGTATCATTGGACTTAGGGAACGGCTATTTTCACGTGCCTGTAAAAGAGTCAAGTCGAAAATACACTGTGTTCATCACAAAAGAAGGCGTATATGAGTTTAATAGGACACCGTTCGGATTCTGCAATTCCCCTGCGGCATTTATAAGATTTATAAACCACATATTTCAGGAGTTTGTATCACGGGACATTCTACAGATTTATATGGATGATATTATTATATATGGCCAGACGAACAACGAATGTATTGAGAAACTCAAGTTGGTGCTTTCTGAGTCGGCTAAGTTCAGCTTGCGTATAAAGTGGAAGAAATGTCAATTTCTTGTAAACAGAATCAACTTTTTGGGACACGCAGTACAAGATGGAAGGATTTAGCCTGGCAAAGAAAAAACAGTTGCTGTGAAGCAGTTTGCAGTACCTAAGAATGTAAGAGCAATCCAATCCTTTTTGGGTTTAACAGGATTCTTCAGGAAGTTTGTGAAAGACTATTCCATTATTGCACGACCTTTGACCAATCTTTTAAAAAAGGATGCTACTTTTAAGTTGGAGTCTAAGGAATATGCAGCTATAGAAAATCTGAAGAGTGCATTGTGCGACGGCCCCGTTTTAAGGATTTATTGTAGAGGTGCATTGACTGAGTTGCACACAGACGCTTCGAAGGACGGTTTTGGTGCCACTTTGCTACAATATTTTGAAGATAAATTACACCCCATATTTTATTGGAGCAAAAAGACGAGTATAAGTGAATCAGGACGGAATAGCTACATTTTGGAAGTAAAAGCTGCTTATCTGGCTATGAAAAAATTTCGTCATTATTTGCTTGGCGTTCCGTTTAAGCTGGTTACGGACAACATAGCTCTCACACAAACCATACGAAAGAGAGACGTTCCACGGGAGGTAGCAGAATGGATTTTATACATGGCAGATTTCGACTTCAAGACGGAGCATCGAGCGGGTGAGAGAATGCGTCATGTGGATTGTCTTAGCCGGTATGCCAGCGATGTCTTCTTCGTATCAGCTAGGATTTCTTGTCGATTAAAAGTAGCCCAACAAAAGGATGAATATATTCAGGCCATATGCACGGTTTTGGAAGATCGACCCTACAACGACTTCAAACTAAAGGGAGGAATTTTGTTCAAGCTTATCAAAGGAAATGATTGGCTTGTTGTACCTAAATTAATGGAACGTGAAATTATAAGTGAAGCTCACAGCGTTGGACATTTTGCGAGTCAGAAGACAATTCATTCTATAGAACAGCAGTTTTGGATTCCACATTTAGAGAGCAAGGTCACAAAATTTATCAACACATGTATTCCGTGTATTATTTCCAACAAGAAGCTGGGTAAACAGGATGGACTTTTGTGCTGTATTGAGAAAGGTGACAAGCCGCTACACACTTTGCATGCTGATCACTTAGGACCGATAGATTCGTCTTTGAAACAGTACATCTTCGCACTTGTTGATGGGTTTTCTAAATTTGTGTGGATTTTTACAACAAAATCAACTAGAGCTGATGAAGTTTTAAAAAAGATGGAAGAATGGTCAAAAGTCTTTGGTAATCCGACCAGAATAATAACAGACAGAGGAGTTGCTTTTACATCAGATGCATTTCACGATTACGCAAAAACAAATGGAATAGAGCATGTTTTAACAACAACTGATGTGCCCAGAGAAAACGGGCAAGAAGAAAAAATTAATAGATCTATCTTGTCAATTATCTCTAAGTTATCGGCCGAAGATTCGTCAAATTGGTATAAGTTCACCTCGCAGGTGCAAAAAGCTATTAATTCCCATATAAATTGCTCTACAAAGAAATCACCTTTCGAGATAATGTTTGGAGTAAATATGAAAAATAAATCGAGTGATAAATAATTGGAACTTTTGGAGAATGAAATGCTTGAGGAATTCGACAAAGAGAGGCAGATATTACGACAGACGGCTAAGGAGCAAATACTAAAGGCTCAAGATCTTTATAAGAAAAACTACGATAAAAAACGCAAAGGAGATGTCATATACAAGGAAGGCTTTCTGGTGGCAGTAAAGCGTACTCAGTTCGTTGCGGAAAAGAAGTTAGCGAGCACTTTTCTTGGACCATATGAAGTTACAAAGGCAAAGCGTAATGGCAGATATGAAGTTCGAAAAGTCCAAGGTGAAGGTCCCAACAAAACGCATACGAGTGCTGACAATATGAAACTATGGAAGTATACTGAGAACAACGAGGATGACTTATCGTCTGGGACAGACGATGATGAGCAGGATGACCGAATGTAAACAATAGAGGTGATGAAGAAGAGTGACAGAGAAGTCGTTAAGAAGTTGTTGAAGTACGGATAAGAAGCATCGATCGGTTAAGTCGGACTGTCGTTGAAAGTAGAGCTTGTGTTGCGTGAATCAATCTGTTTAATCATTATTATTTGTACCACTTAATTAATTAATCACCCAATATTTCAATAAATATTACATATACTTTATGGGGTCGGAGGTGTCTCCTTCTGCCTGTTACATACATTTTCGGTTTGAACAAAGTTATAATACCCTTCTACTCTATGAGTAGCGGGTACAAAAAAAAAAATTTTTCACACATTTAATTTTTGATGCGGGCGGAACTCGAACCCGTAAATGCATAATAATACTGTTCGTTTTGCAGTCCACAACTTAACCCATTTCACCACCGTACACGCACACACGATTCGGCACAATGCTGCAAGCAGCGCTGTCGGCAGCATTTACAAATCAATGTAAATGTGGCATCAAAATTGCGCTTGTAATCAATTTTTTTCCGATTTACGAGGGCGGAAGGGGGCGAGGCCAAAATCCAAAATAAACTTGATCAGCGGAAATAATGACACATATTATCACCAAATTTGGTAGTCCTAGCTCTTATAATAGATCTAGGATTTCACACGGACAGACAGACGGATAGACGGACATGGCTATATCGACTCGGCTGTTGATCCTGAGCCAGAATATATATACTTTATGGGGTCGGAGGTGTCTCCTTCTGCCTGTTACATACATTTTCGGTTTGAACAAAGTTATAATGCCCTTCTACTCTATGAGTAGCGGGTATAAAAACATGTAGAAAAGTTCAAGGCAAAAGGCATTGAATGCATGATTATGGGTATTCAAGAACAGTGAGGGCCTACAGATTAATGTGTTCTGGATCTAACAAGGTAATCGAAAGTAGAGACGTCGTTTTTCCAGAGGAAACTATAGGGTATCCAAAGAATAAGAACAGCGAGAACAAGACGGCACTTATTGACGAAAATTTTTTTAAAATTATGAACGCCTACGTACAGCTGTGTTCACAAAAATAGCAGTGCTCATTAGCTGCAACTACAATACATGCAAAGAAAGCAATAACAACAACAAGAACAACTGCAAACATACTTATGCATATAAAGCGCAATTATTCAACAAATCAAACGCAGTGCAAACAATGAGAAACAACAACACACAGCAAAACAAAGCGGCAATTGATGGCAGATGAGCCACAATTTTCTAATGCGCAGCCCATAGTGCAAAGGGACCTGCCAACGATGGAGGAACCACTTCAACAGAACCCCGCCGATGGACCACGCCCACTCACAATAGCTGAGTACCGGGCAAGACAGGAAAGACAGGAGGTGAGGAAACACAAACGCTCTGGAAGGAGGATTAAACTGCTTCAGCAACGCCGACTGGTCAAGGAAATGACCCAGTTGGCAAAAGAGGAGACGGCCCGACAACGCTACATAGAGCGTCTATTCGCCAAAGTGCGAAGAAACGCAAACGGGCTGCTTAAATGCAAATGCCCCAATTTGCCTTATTTTATATATATATATATATATATATATATATATATATATATATATATATATATATACAAATTTTTTTGATCCTTACTTTTATCCCGTTCTGGGAAGAAGACACATTGTCTATAAAATTACATTACATGGTATTTTACCAATTTAAATTAACGTTTCATTGAGTTGATATATCGAAAACGTCATTTATTTAGCCATGCCTGTAGACATATATCAACATATCTTAATTGGTGTCACAACATTATACAGCGCTTTTACACACGCATTTTTGTGTCCGTCCGATTTACTGCCTATTGTTGGCTTACTGTAAATGCAGATGAATTAGAGGAAATAGCTTGCTTCGACAAAGTAGTCGAATGGACTTATCAAACAAACGATGCTATCTCAAAGTTCGTTGGTAGTTGTACCGACGCAACTGGGAAGAGCGACGCTGTCTTGTTCTTTCGTCAAAATAGAGGCTACCGTAATGGTAACTCAAATAGAGGCAGAAACAATGATGGAAATCATAACAATTATAACAGGAACTATAATAGTAAGGAGGATACCGAGGAAGCGGTAACCGCGGTAATAACAATTAATAACAAGATTTAAAATTTGTGTCTCTATCAAATTACGAGATAGTAAAGGGCACTCCAAAGAATAGAGAAACGCAATTGTCAGAGAATTTTCCAAAGCAATTTAAGAAAGAATTGATGCGTTATGCACAGAATATAGCGACGTGTTAGGTTTAGATACCGAGCCCGTTACTACAAATAATTTTTACAAACAAAAATTGAGGCTGAAAGACGATGAACCCGTCTATATTAAGAAAAACTATAGAAGTCCGCATAGTCACAGAAATGAAATACAAAAACAGGTCGAGAAGTTAATCAATCACCAGATAGTTGAGCCTTCAGTGTCTGAATATTATAGCCCACTTTTACTTGTCCCCAAAAAAGCCTTACCAGGCTCAGAGAATATAAAATGGCGACTAGTAATCGACTATCGTCAGATAAATAAAAAATTGCTTTCTGATAAATTTCTCCTTCCTAGAATAGATGATATTCTAGACCAACTAGGTAGAGCTAAATATTTTTCGTGTCTTGACTTAATGTCCGGATTTCACCAAATAGAACTTGATGAGGAATCAAGGAACATAACGTCTTTCTCTACGGACAATGGTTCGTATCGCTTCACGCGATTACCATTCGGATTAAAAATAGCGCCTAATTCTTTCCAGAGAATGATGACAATAGCATTCTCAGGGCTTTGATTTGATAGTTATTGGTTGTTCTGAGAAGCATATGTTCAAGAATTTGACAGATGTCTTCAACCTATGCAGAACCCATAACCTGAAATTACATCCACAAAAGTGCTCATTTTTTATGCACGAAGTGACTTTTCTCGGTCATAGGTGTACAGATAAAGGAATTTTGCCCGATGACAAAAAATATGATGTCATTAAAAATTATTCAGTCCAGCACGACGCGGATAGCGCTAGAAGATTCGTTGCATTTTGCAATTATTACAGACGTTTTTTAAATATTTCGCCGACTATTCACGGCACATAACTAGATTATGTAAAAAGAATGTTCCTTTTGTATGGACAAGTGAATGCGAAAACGCATTCCAATACCTGAAAGAAAATCTCATGCAACCAACATTGTTGCAATACCCAGATTTCAGCAAAGAATTTTGCATAATAACTGATGCAAGTAAACTGGCTTGTGGTGCTGTATTAACACAAAACGACAATGGAGTTCAACTCCCCATAGCCTATGCGTCAAGATCGTTCACTAAGGGAGAAAGTAATAAAAGCACTACGGAACAAGAGCTTACAGCAATTCATTGGGCAATAGTACATTTTCGACCATATATTTATGGCAAGCACTTTACAGTGAAAACAGACCACAGGCCTTTAACTTATTTATTTTCTATGGTCAATCCAAGCTCGAAACTGACAAGAATACGATTAGAACTCGAAGAATACGACTTCACTGTCGAGTATCTAAAGGGCAAGGATAACTTCGTGGCAGACGCTCTGTCACGAATTACAATAAAGGAATTGAAAGAATTACAATACCAAGTCCTGAAAGTCACTACCAGGCAACAAAGTAGACAAGAAAATATCTGCGCAGATAAAAATAAAAAACAAGAAATCTTGCTTAGGCAAAATCTTGAAAAAGCTTCTAAGCCCAACGTATATAAAGTCATTAAAAATGACGATGTACGAAAAGTAGTGGCCTTGCGTATGAAAGAAAGCCTATGTTATTTCAAACAAGGCAATAAAATCATTGCAAGAATAAATGATGGTGATTTGTACACTAATGGAATTCTAGGTCAGTTTTTCCAAAGGCTCGAATTGCAGGCCGGTATGCAAAATATCACTCAACTGAAATTGGCACCGCATGAAAGAATCTTTGAACATGTTTCAATAGAGAATTTCATAATAATGGGCAATAAATTATTAAAGAATTTAAGAGTAGCGCTACTCAAGCCGGTGACCATAGTTAAAAATGTAAAAGAAAAAGAAGCTATAATGTCTACACTACATGATAATCCTATGCAAGGAGGTCATTCTGGCATAACTAAAACTTTAGCCAAAGTAAGAAGACACTACTATTGGAAAAACATGACTCGTGAAATAAAAGAGTATGTTCGTAGATGTCCAAAATGTCAGATGTCGAAAACGACAATCCACACAAATACCCCTTTAACAATAACTGATACACCAATACATGCTTTCGACAGAGTAATAGTGGATACAATTGGCCCACTACCCAGGTCTGAAAATGGTAATGAATATGCAATAACACTAATATGTGATTTGACTAAATATCTCGTTGCCATTCCAGTACCAAATAAAAATGCAAATACTGTCGCAAAAGCAATATTTGAATCCTATATACTGACGTTCGGTCCAATGAAGACGTTCATTTCGGACATGGGAACCGAGTATAAGAATTCTGTAATTAGTGACCTGTGCAAATATTTCAAAGTTGACAACATAACGTCAACAGCACATCATCACCAGATAGTTGGAACAATCGAAAGAAGTCATAGAACATTCAATGAATACGTACGTTCATATATATCAGTCGACAAAACTGATTGGGATGTATGGCTTAAATATTTCGTTTATTGTTTTAACACGACCCCCCCCCCCCATGATTATTGTCCATATGAACTAGCCTTCGGCAAACAAAGCAATTTGCCAGAACATTTTAATACGGTAGATAACATTTCACCGTTATATAACATAGATGACTATGGTAAGGAAGCAAGTTTAAATTAGAAAATGCTTATAACAGAGCAAGAATGTTGTTAGAAAAACGTAAGGCTAAGAGTAAGGAACACTATGATAAGAAAGCTGTAGATCTTAAAATCCAAGTAGGAGATAAGCTTTTACTTAGAAATGAAACTGGCCATAAATTGGACCAGGTATATATAGGACCTTTTGAGGTCACAGGGATAAGTGATAGGGATAATATAATAATAAGAAGCAGTAAAAATAAGCTTCAAACAGTACATAAGGATAGGTTAAAGATATATAACCCGTAAATGCATAATAGTACTGTTCGTTTTGCAGTCCACAACTTAACCCATTTCACCACCGTACACGCACACACGATTCGGCACAATGCTGCAAGCAGCGCTGTAATATACCCGCTACCCAGCTGCTCGTACATCATTTATTTGCGGAACAAAAAAACGGCTACAATCATATTTTGACCGTAAAAGGCTATGGACTTAAAATAGTTATGCAAAGTCAAAATCTAAAATAAACAAGTAAGAAAGCTACATTCGAGATTGATCGACTGTAATATACCCGCTACCCAGCTGCTCGTACATCCAAATTATTTGCGGAACAATAAAGAACGGCTACAATTATATTTTGACCGTAAAAGGCCATGGACTTACAATATTTATTCAAAGTTAAAATCTAAAATAAAACAAATAATTTTTTGCACACATTTAATTTTTGATGCGGGTGGGACTCGAACCCATAAATGCATAATAGTTCTGTTCGTTATGCAGTCCACAACTTAACCAATTTCACCACCGTACACGCACACACTATTCGGCACAATGCTGCAAGCAGCGCTGCCGGTAAAAGGAGTAAAAAGTATTGTAAACGTATAACTTTTATTCAGGTACCAAAAAAATCCAAGATTTATCACTTAAACAGTAAAAATAATAATTCTACCTGTTGAAGACTATAAATCGAATACGTGCATGTAAAAAACGATATGTGCCCTTTTAATACTCCTTTATATACTTGAATGGAAAGTGTTCTAAAGCACTCTAACTTTTAATAAATGTTGTTAAAAAAAACGACCGATAGGTTCTATGGCATCTATACGATGTATCGGTCCGTACCGGCTCGTTCCGACTTATTTACAGCGGGCAGCAATAAGAAACATGTATACAAAGTTTCATGAAGGTAGCTCAAAAAGGGAGGCAAAAACTTTTCTTTGCAAAAAATAAGAAAAGCTTGATCTCCCCCACCATGACACGCATGCATGCGGAATCGAACCTTGGACCCATTACCTAAGAGGTCTACCACTTCTCCATTCGGCCATTAAGCCATTACGCAAATTTTACCAAAGTTACATTATGAGACCATTCGGAAATTCTTGCACGACAAAATCAAAGTCTGAATGCATGATGCGTGTTGTTGTTGCTATTTATTCTCATAACTTAAACATACAATTAAATAAAAAATAAAAATAAAAAAATATAAGAAAAAGCTGCGCTCTAACAATCGCACACAGCTGATTTAAGAGACTGTCACTTTTCCACTTGTTAACTAAGTTCATTGTGAGCCATTAAAAAAATTTTAAATAAAATGCACGACCACCAATTAATGCATATTCAAAAATTAAAGTATAAGTTCTTAAAAATAAAAGAAAAAGCTTAAGCGGCATGAACTGGAAATCGAACCACGGGCCTGTCGTTTCAGGAGTTCATCGCTTTTCCACTAAGCTACTGGCGCTGTTATCCAACAACTGCAAAAATTTGCATTCTAAGGCATTCTTATTATTTCCTGTACAAATAAAGAATTTGCGCTGCCGGCAGCGCAGCTATGGAAAACGTTAAGCTAAACAACTTCTGCGTCTATTATCCGATTATTACCAAATTCAGAGATCATCTGGCTAGCTATAGTTATCATGTAATCCGAATATGAACAATATGGCATCAAAATTAGGCTTGTAATCAATTTTTTTCGATTTACAGGGACGAAAGGGGGCGTGCCCAAAATCCAAAATAAACTTGATCAGCGTGCAATAATAACACATTTTGTCACCAAATTTGGTAGTCCTAGCTCTTATAATAGCTGAGATTTAAAGGTTCAGAGGTAATCCTTATTTTCGATTTACGGGGCGGAAGGGGGCCAAAATCCAAAATAAACTTGATCAGCGTGCAATAATTACACAATTTGTCACCAACTTTGGTAGTCCTATCTCTTATAATAGCTGAGATCTAGATTTTCACACGGACAGACGGACGGACAGACGGACGGACAGACGGACATGGCTATATCGGCTCGGCTGTTGATCCTGAGCCAGAATATATATTCTTTATGGGGTCTGGAGGTGTCTCCTTCTGCCTGTTACATACATTTTTGAGTTGAACAAAGTTAATCTATGAGTAGCGGGTATAAAAACCTACAGAAAAACAAGCATTTAAAATGTATAACGGAAATGAAGTGTTTTTTAATATGTTTGTTGAGAAGGAGTATTGAAATACTGAAAGTTATGTTAATTTGGCAACAATCATATTCTGTAATTTGGTCACACTGATCTGAATCTTTCTTGCTCAGCTCTTGTACTTTCTGTTTTTTCCTTTCTTCTTAAGTTTACTTCTTAACGTCACACAACGCCGTCGTGCTTATGTTAAATAAACAATAATTAAACCGACACAATATCGCCTCGCGTTTTACTCCATCATTTCCCAATAGATAATTTCGTGGCAGATCCACTGTCCAGAACCACAATCAAAGAATTAAAAAACTTACAAAATCAAGTCCTGGAAGTCACTACCAGGCAACAAAGTAGACAAAACAATAAAGAACAAGAAATTTTCCTTAGGCAAAATCTTGAAATACGATGTACGAAAAGTAGTGGCCTTGCGTATGTTATTTCAAACAAGGCAATAAAATCATTGCAAGAATAAATGTTGGTGATTTGTACACTAATGGAATTCTAGACTTAGGTCAGTTTTTCCAAAGGCTCGAATTGCAGGCCGGTATGCAAAATATCACTCAACTTAAATTGGCACCTCATGAAAAAATCTTTGAACATGTTTCAATTGATAATTTCAACTTAATGGGCAATAGAATTTTAAAAACTCTAAGAATAGCCATTATAAATATTGAGAAAGAAAAGAAAGCTATATTGTCTACATTTCATGATGATCCCATTGAAGGAGGTCATACTGGCATTACAAAAACTTTGGCCAAGGTAAAAAGACACTACTATTGGAAAAAATAACTCGTGAAATAGGACCACTACTAAGGTCTAAAAATCATAATGAATATGCTATCATATTTATATGTGATCTAACAAAATATCTCGTTGTCATACCAGTATCAAATAAAATGCCACTACTGTCGCAAAGGCTATATTTAAATCTTTAATGCTAAGGTATGGTCTAATGAAAACGTTCATAGCGGATATAGGAACCGAATATAAAAATTCTGTAATTAGTGACTTTTGTAAATATTATAAAATAGACAATATAACGTCTACAGCACAGCACCACCAGACTGTTGAAACAATCAAAAGAAGTCAAAAGTTGTAGATTTTAAAATCAATATAGGAGATACGAGGGTCGTTTGATAAGACCGTGACTTTTTGTATTTGCCGCGCACCTGCTCTAAATACAACACTGCTCCTGTCAGCAGTTATCGATTAACAGCTGACTGTAAAATTTTGAGAAAGCTGCGTTTTTTGGTTTGCGTTTTATAGGCATTGAAAGCAGACGATCTCGTGAATTTTAACGAAAATGGAAAAAAGTGAATTTCGTGTGCTAATTAAGCATTATTTTTTGCGTAAAAAATCCATCACCGAAACCAAGGAAAGACTTGATAAATATTATGGGGACTCTGCACCATCAATTTCAATGGTTAAGAAATGGTTTACTGAGTTCCGTTGTGGTCGTACCAGTACAAGTGATGCCGAACGTTCAGGTCGCCCAAAAGAGGTCGTCATGCCAGAAATCGTCGACAAAATCCATGGAATGATATTGGATGATCGGAGAATGAAAGTGCGTGAGGTAGCTGAGGCTGTAGGCATCTCAACTGAACGGGTACATCACATTTTACATGAATATTTGGACATGAAAAAGCTTTCCGCGCGATGGGTGCCGCGATTGCTCACACACGACCATAAGCGCAACCGTGTGACCATTTCAAAGGAGTGTTTGGCGATGTTCAACCGCAATCCAAACGAATTTTTGCGCCGTTTCGTTACCGTAGACGAAACATGGATCCACCACACCACACCAGAGACCAAAGAACAATCAAGACAGTGGGTTTCTCCGGGTGAACGTGCACCAAAGAAGGCCAAGGTGGGTCTGTCGGCCAACAAGGTCATGGCCACAGTTTTTTGGGATGCACAAGGTATCATTCACATCGATTACCTTGAAAAGGGTAAAACGATCACCGGCGAATATTATTCAGAGCTTTTGGACAGATTCGATATTGATTTGAAGCAGAAACGACCGCATTTGGCGAAAAAAAAGTGCTGTTCCATCAGGACAATGCACGGGTGCACACGTGTGTAGTCAGCATGGCAAAATTTCATAAATTGGGCTACGAACTGCTACCCCATCCAGCATATTCTCCAGATTTAGCCCCCTGTGACTATTTTTTGTTTCCAAACATGAAGAAATGGCTCGGCGGTAAGAGATTCGGGTCAAATGAAGAGGTCATCACAGAAACAAACGACTATTTTGAGGGCCTTGAGAAAACCTATTATTTGGAAGGAATAAAAAAATTGGAAAAACGCTGGACTAAATGTATAGAGCTAAAAGGAGATTATGTTGAGAAATAAAACGCTTCTTTGACGAAAAAAATATATTTTATTCAAAAAGTCACGGACTTATCAAACGACCTTACTTAGAAATGAAACTGGCCATAAATTGGACCAACTATATGTAGGACCGTTTACGGGAACAGAAGTAGTAGATAGAGTTGATAATATAATCATTAAAAGCAGTAAAATTAAGCTGCAAACAGTTCATAAGGAGATAAAAAATGTGTAATACTTAAAAAAAATAATAATAACAAGTATGAACGGCTACAGTCAAGTGTTGACTGTATAAGACCATGGATTTCTAAAGATTATGAAAAAATTCAGAATGAGAAAACTATTATTAAATGCGTTTTTCAAAGAAAAATAATAAACAAAACATATAGTTTTCAGTTACCCGCCAAGCATTCCAAGCAGATGGAAAAAACACTGCTTAGAAAAAACACTGCTTGCATACTTGCAGTGGGCGCATTGCAAATCTATATGAAACGTTATAAAAACTTTTATGTTCATTATTCGATCGGAACCAAATTTTCAGCGATCGTTTAGGTGGTAATAGTTGTCATACACACCAAAACTGAATAGTGTAGCATTATTATTGCTATACGGATTATCGATTTGCGGGGGCGCAAGTAGGCGTGGTTTTTTACAGCGTATGATTCACATAAGTGTTGTCACCAAATTTAGTGGCTCTAGCTTTTTTAGTTTCTGAGATATAGGCGTTCATAGAGACGGACAGACGGACAGACAGACATAGCTTAATCGACTCAGCTAGTGATCCTGAGCCAGACTATATATACTTTATGGGATCGCAGATACATCCTTTTGCCTGTTACGCACATTTTGCCAAACACAATAGGCCATATATTTTTTTAAAATCCATGGTCTAAAAAGAGATGAGCGTTTTGTTTTTCAAAGATTGATTTGCAGTACTCAACTTTTGAATTCTACTGTATTTTTATACCCACTACTCATAGAGTGGAAGGGTATTATAACTTTCTTCAAACCGAAAATGTATGTAACAGGCAGCAGAAGACACCTCCGACCCCATGAAGTATATATATTCTGGCTCAGGATCAACAGCCGAGTCGATTTAGCCATGTCCGTCTGTCCGTCTGTCTGTCCGTGTGAGAGTCTAGATCTCAGTTATTATAAGTGCTAGGACTACCAAATTTGGTGACAATATTTGTAATTATTGGACGCTTATCAAGTTTATTTTAGATTTTGGCCACGCCCCCTTCCGCCTCCGTAAATCAGAAAAAAATGATTAACCCTGAACCTCTAGATCTCAGCTATTAGGAGCTAGGACTACCAAATTTGGTCACAAAATGTGTTATTATTGCACGCTGATTAAGTTTATTTTGGATTTTTGGCACGCCCCCTTCCGCCCCTGTAAATCGAAAAAAATTGATTACAAGCGCAATATCCATATTGCCATATTGTTTATAATCGGTTTACATGATAACTATAGCTAGCCAGATGATCCCTGAAAATTTGGTAACAATACCAAATTTGACTACTAAATTTGGTGATAATAAGTGTCATTGCACGCTGATCAAGTTTGTTTTGAATTTTGCCCACGCCCTATCCGCCCCCGAAAATCGAAAAAAAATTGATTACAAGCGCAATTTTGATGACATATTGTGCATTTTCGGTTTATTTGATTACTATAGCTAGCCAGATGAACTCTGGTTTTAAAAAAATTCACGGTCTATTGTGTTTGTCGAAATGTGCATAACAGGTACGTGTACGGTGGTGAAATGGGTTAAGTTATGGACTGCAAAAGGAGTAGTACTATTATGCATTTACGGGTTCGAGTCCCGCCCGCATCAAAAATTAAATGTGTGAAAAATGTTTTTTTTATATCATTCGACCATTGAAAATGGTCAAAAATGGTATACAAACTTTGTGCAAATGTATGTAACAGGCAGAAGGAGGCGTAGCAGACCCCACAAAGTATATATTCGGACTCAGGATCACTAGCTGAGTCGATTGAGCCATGTCCGTCTGTCTGTCTGTTCGTCTGTCCGTTTGAACGTCTAGAGCTCAGATATTACACATGCTAAAGGCACATAATTTCACATAAAGGTTCCTGTATACCATAGGTAGATCGAGTTTAATTTCAATTTTCGATGTCACGCCCACCGCCCACGCAAATCGATAATTTACGATTATAAGGAAAAGTATTGAAGTTATTGATTTCTGCTTTGGTATGAACATAAATAATTTTAATATAAATCTCTTCTCAAAATTAAAATCTGATCGAACAATGAACACAGAAGATATTCATCTAAACGTTTTCCATAGTTAAACTGCTTGCGCCTTTGCAGCATAGCGTTCGTCATCGTCACAATGTTTTGTTTCAGCCGTAGCGTGTGTACAGATGATTGCTATGTTTACATGTATGTAGATGGCGCTATTCTAAGATAGATCTAATTTAAACAATAGGTGGCGATTGAACTTGTGCAGAGTTTTTTGATAGAATTAAATGTGTAATTTGTTTCGAAACTGGGCGAATGATATTGATAATGCTAAGATTTTCATCTTCTGATCTAGGCTAGGATATAGCTATGTCCGTCTGTCCGTCTGTCTGTCTGTCTGTCCGTGAGAAAATCTAGAACTCAGCTATTATAAGAGCTAGGACTACCAAATTTGGTGACAATATGTGTTATTATTGTACTCTGATTAAGTTTATTTTGGACTTTGACCACGCTCCCCTCCGCCCCCGTAAATCGCAAAAATACATGGTCAATTGTGTTTGTCGAAATTTAAGTAATAGGCAGAAAGAGGTATCTGCGACCCCATAAAGAATTTATATTCTTGCTCAGGATCACTAGCCGTGTGCCATGTCTGTCTGTCAGTCTGTATAAACGTCTATATCTCAGAAACTAAAAAAGCTGGAGCCACCAAATTTGGTTACAGCACTAATGTGAATCATACGCTGTAAAATCTTTATTAAAATTTCGCACACGCCTACTTCCACCCCCGCAAATCGATAAACCGTATAGCAAGCGCAATAATAAACATACAGTATTCAGTTTTGGTTTGCATGATAACTATCACCATCTGTAATATGTGTTGTTTATTATTTTTCTTTGAAAAACACATTTACCAATAACAGTTTTCTCAATCTGAGTTTTTTCAAAATCTTAAAAAATGGTCTTATGCACTCGACTGTTGCTTTCTTCTTTGGTTATTTTTTTATCATATGTGGCCAGTAATTAAGAGATTTTTTTTCTCAGTGTTCTGGACATTCCGGAGTGGCCTATTTCCGCTGGGTCATTATAAAATTTTGACAGAATTACTTTTATTTGAGCCTTCGTCACCTTGCTTAATAGCGCTACATTCAATTTATTTAATATTTTATTGCCCTTTTCTATGAAATCTTTAAAAGTGATTAATTCGAAGATTCGTCCACTTGGTAACAGGTGCGTTTGCATGACGTTATTTAGTCTTGCTTCTTTATTAACCCTTTGGAACAACTGATTTTAACCGATTTCTCCATTCGTATGTTTGCCGCTTTTCAACAAACACTTATGCTTGTCTGTTTTGAGAACATGTTGTTTTGGTATCATTGTTATTGATTACCAGATAGATATTGAACATTTACATAATCTCATCAATTCTTTTGGGTTCTTGCAATATATTGTTACGACCTGCACAAGTATTTTTAGGTGTTGCTAAAGTTCTCGTTTCGACCTTCAGTATCTGTCGATTCATTTCTTTTAGCTTTCCGATTGTTATTCCGGAAAGAGCATCTGCTATATAAGGTGCGTATCAAAATGATAGCACACCTTGTATTTATACCCGCTACTCATAGAGTAGAAGGGTATTATAACTTTGTTCAAACCAAAAATGTATGTAAAAGGCAGAAGGAGACACCTCCGACCCCATAAAGTATATATATTCTGGCTCAGGATCAACAGCCAAGTCGATATAGCCATGTCCGTCTGTCTGTCTGTCCGTCTGTCTGTCCGTGTGAAAATCTGGATCTCAGCTATTATAAGAGCTAGGACTACCAAATTTGGCGACAATATGTGTAACTATTGCACGCTGATCAAGTTTATTTTGGATTTTGGCCACGCCCCCTTTCGCCCGGTAAATCGAAAGAAAATGATTACCTCTGAACCTCTAGATCTCAGCTATTATAAGAGCTAGGACTAACAAATTTGGTGACAAAATGTGTTATTATTGCACGCTGATCAAGTTTATTTTGGATTTTGGGCACGCCCCCTTCCGTCCCTGTAAATCGAAAAAAAATGGATTACAAGCGCAATTTTGATGCCATATTGTTATTGGCTATAGCTAGCCAGATGATCTCTGAAAATTTGGTAACAATCGGATAATAAACACAGAAGTTATTCAGCTTAACGTTTTCCATAGCTGTAAGCAGCGCTGCCGGCAGCGCGGCTTGCAGCATTGTGCCGAATCGTGTGTGCGTGTACGGTGGTGAAATGGGTTAAGTTGTGGACTGCAAAACGAACAGTACTATTATGCATTTACGGGTTCGAGTCCCGCCCGCATCAAAAATTAAATGTGTGCAAAAATGTTTTTTTTTTATTTTATATTTTGACTGCATAAATATTATAAGTCCATAGCCTTTTACGGTCAAAATATGATTGTAGCCGTTTTTTTGTTCCGCAAATAAATTATGTACAAGCAGCTGGGTAGCGGGTATATTACAGCCGAGCATACTCGACTGTAGCTTTCTTACTTGTTTTTAAATAATTATCAAGATATATTGCCGTAATGCATGAATCTTCTCTCACTATATGAAAACTATGTGATTAACCGTTTTTAAACAAAATTATTTATTATTATAACTTTTATACTTATTTTTTTGAACGAAATTGCAAAAGTTGGCTTTTGCAACCGTATTAAAATGATAGCACATTTCCATTTTAAGTCTTAAAATTAAAGAAAGGAACAATAATACTCTAAAAATCTATTTAATAACATTAATGCAAGCTAGCAAATTTCTACGTCATAACGCAAAACTAACGGCATATTTCCAATGAATGCTAAAAATAGGCAATAACGGTAAATATGCATTGCCTGTGCCTTATCCTCTCTTTCGTCATACTTTCTTTTAATATATTCCAGAACAGGCAAATTTTACGAGGGAAGAAACGCAAGTTATAAAAGTGTGCTATCATTTTGCAGCATATGACTGCCGCCTTACGTGTAGAGTCGAAGAGCACTCCTGAGTTTCCCGCACCAGGGGCGTACGGTTCGCTCAGAAGCATGACGTCAGCATTGCGCTCTCTCGCTGTCTGGGACAGGAGGCTCTGTGCAGCTGCGCAGTGGTTAACATTTAGCTGGAAGATGTTAATCATCAGCACGGCGACTCAGGACTCCTTTTTTTTGTGCTCGCTTTGAAGGTAGGGCATGCATAACTACCTGTCGGGTGATTTCTGTCTACATCGCTGTTGCAGATCAGGCATTTCGGCTGATTATCACAGCCCTTCGCTTTGTGCCCACGTTCGCCGCACCGAAGACAGCAGTCCGAGCGGTCAGGCTCCTTACAGTTGATGGCCCTGTGACCGTAACCCAGGCATTTATAGCATCTTGTGGGGCGTGTGTCTGAATGATGCGACAGCGAGACCAGCCAACGGTTACCGAGCCCTTTTTTAGGACGCCTATTGCGTCGTTAACGCTAATCGTAACCGTCGCACACTTGGGTCCCATCTCGCATTTTGCGCATCTCCCGCACATCTTCTGGCTTCAGCTGAATACCTTCGAATTGGGAGGCCATGCAGTTGTAGAGCTCCATTGCTGTCGTCGCCTCATCCATGCCGCTGCAGGTTTCCCTGAGGGATTCTTCGATCGCTCCTTTATATTTGGGCACGCTTGCAGAAACTTTTCCCTCCACTTCGAGCAACAACTCGCCTTGTTGGGTCCTCCTGATTTTCTTGACATGACTGCCAAGTTCTGTCAGGCTCGGGTCGGCTTTGAGCTTACGGAGCATGTCCGAGTATGAAATTTCTCCCGTCTCTTTAATTATTATCGCCTCCGGCTTTTTGCGTAGTCGTTAAGGTGCCACCTTAGGCCACTCCGCCTTTTTGTTACCCTCTTTGGCTACGGACGCGAAGCTGGGCGGAAGTGGCTCCTTAATTTTGGACGTCTGCAATGTCACATCCTTGTTAGCGGGAAGCTTCTTCGGGGCAGGCTTCACTGGGGCGCTCTTTTTGCTGGCTGCCGGGGTGCACGCTGGTTGCAGTCGCGCTTCCGTCTGGGTTGCCGTGCTCTTTGATGGGGCCACCTTAGCGATGGCATCCTGCACCTGGATTGCTCTGGCATTTTGAGCTGCCATCTCGGAAATCACCCCCTTAGTTTCCCGGGTGACGTGGCGCTGCGTCTCAAAGGCTGATAACAGTACCGTTATTTTCCGTTCCATAATGCCCAAAATGCTGCGCAAGTCCTCGTTTTTGTAGGCCGACAGGTCAAGTGGCCTAATCGGCGAAACAGGCGGGGTTTTCGCTGAGGCTTTTTGGGTCGGCACGCTGATGAGATCGGAGATCTTCTTCTTGGTCACTGGCGGTGCTGAAGGGGCCAAGTTCTCTCCTACTATAACATCACTGATGCTGGGTATTGAAGTCAGCGTCTGGGAGACGGCTTGCGCAACGCTCACGGCCGCTGGAACTGGGATTTCAGCTCCTCGCTCCGATATTACCGCTCCTCTTGTGGGGGACCTGGACATTCTGGCGCTTCGTTTGAATGGGTCCACCACGTCGTCGGGGGCAATGCCCCCCGTTGTACCGTCCATTAATTGGCAGGTGTCAACAGCTTACCCTATGCGTACGTAGAGCGCCAAATTTTAAAATTAAATTTACGAGATTTATATATAAATATAAATATATATTTATAAATATATATTTATAAATAAATATTTATAAATATAGATATTTATAAAAATATAAAATTCAAATTAAATATCTGAATTACGCGCTCAACTGATCGAGCAGCCCTGGCGGTGCCGTTGATCTGGCAACGCCACTCAGGTCCGATCGCTTACTGACGTAGGTTGGCAGCGCTGACAGCTGATGTTTTCCGCCGGCCACAATGGCGTGACTTAGGAAAATGAGAAAGCAAGGAAAAGTTGAGTAAAAATTAAATTTTCACCTTCACTCAGCCCTCGCGGCGCTTTCCTCGCCCCCACCACCAATAAGCGCAGTGATATGACCTGGGAAAAGACTGGGAAAAGACTCCCGATTAGGATTCCAGAACCCGGAGAACATCGCAGTGAGTATTGCCACCAATGCAGCAGACTTTGACCAATCACTTTGCTCTTTCAGGTCAGAGTTCTGGGCAGAAAAACCGCAGAAACACAGGAAAAAAACTCTTCACTATCAAAAAACACGTCTTGCTATTTTCGTGGTAAATTCCGAGTCAGCAGCAGCATTGTGCCGAATAGTGTGTGCGTGTACGGTGGTAAAATGGATTAAGTTGTGGACTGCATAACGAACTGAACTATTATGCATTTATGGGTTCGAGTCCCACCCGCATCAAAAATTATGTGTGCAAAAAATTATTTTTTTTATTTTAGATTTTGACTTTGCATAAATATTGTAAGTCTATGGCCTTTTACGGTCAAAATATGATTGTGGCCGTTCTTTATTGTTCCGCAAATAATTTTGATGTACGAACAGCTGGCTAGCGTGTATATTACAGCCGAGCACACTCGAATGTAGCTTTCTTACTTGTTGAATTGACATTCCTACTTTTCCTTTGGTGTTCCTTACGTTTTTGAGGTACATCACTTTTAATAAATATGTTGTCGTGCTAAGTGTAAATGCTCTACTGGCTCTAAGTCAGATTTTATTTATTGCTGGCTCCGCGATAACGTGTTTCATGTTAAGTGCATTGGCTTTACCGGCCGTTTTAAATTACAGCATATCGTCTGCATTGTTTTAGACTTTGTGTGTGTCTCTGTATGTGTGTCTGAGAGTGAGTTAGTACTAGTTAGTGCAACTACGAAGTTGGTTGAATGGTATATTACAGCCGGACGCGCTCGACTGTAGTTTCCTTACTTGTTTAAAACTTTCTGCATGAATGTTAATTCTAAATAATGCAATGTCACGCGCATAGTTAAATTTAAATTTCTTTACGTGTTCTAAAGCAGAAATCTGTAACCTAAATTCTTTCCCTAATATTCGTGAATTATCGTTTGCGGGGTGGGGGGAGGTGCGTTGCACCTCAAATTTGAAATAATCTTTATCTGCTCATGATTTACAGGAATCATCATGCTAAATTTGGCGATTCTAACTGTAATACTTTCCTTAATATTGGTAAATTATCGATTTGCGTAAGGTGCCCGGGGCACTCCAAATTTGAAATAAACTTGATCTGCGAATAGTATACAGGAATCATCATGTCAAATATGGTGTCTCTAGCTTTTGTAATAGCTGAGATCTCGACGCTCATACAGACAGATGGACTGCCAGACATGGCTCAATCGACTCGGCTGTTGATCCTGAGCCAGAATATATATACTTTATGTTACATACATTTGCACAAATTTAGTATACCATTTTTTACCATTTTTAATGGTCGAATGGTATAAAAAGTCCATAGGGTGCCCGAATTGATAAGGAGAATACTAAACAAAATAATCGTCCCTCAATTTCCTTAGCTGTAGTCCCTAGTGCCCAATTTTCAAGTGGAACATTAAAGAACTAGATCTATGTTCCCCTTTTTACACCCGCTACTCATAGAGAAGAAGAGTGTTATAACTTTGTCTAAACCGAAAATGTATGTAACACGCAGAAGGAGACATCTCCGACCCCATAAAGTATATATATTCTGGCTCAGGATCAACAGCCGAGTCGATATAGCCATGTTCGTCATTTTGTCCGTCTGTCTGTCCGTGTGAAAATCTAGATCTTAGCTATTATAAGAGCTAGAACTACCAAAATTTGGTGAAAATATGTGTTATTATTGCACGCTGATCAAGTTTACTTTGGATTTTGACCACGCCCCCTTCCACCCCCGTAAATCGAAAACAATTAATTACAAGCGCATCTTTGGTACTATTTTCTTTATTTTCGGTTTATATGATAACTATAGCTAGTCAGATGATCTCTGAAAATTTGGTAACAATCGGATAATAAACACAGAAGTTATTCAGCTTAACGTTTTCAATAGCTGTAAGCAGCGCTGCCAGCATAGTGTGTGCGTGTACGGTGGTAAAATGGATTAAGTTGTGGACTACATAACGAACAGAACTATTATGCATTTATGGGTTCGAGTCCCACCCGCATCAAAAATTATGTGTGCAAAAAATTATTGTTTTTATTTTAGATTTTGACTTTGCATAAATATTGTAAGTCCATGGCCTTTTACGGTCAAAATATGATTGTAGCCATTCTTTATTGTTCCGCAAATAACTTTGATGTACGAACAGCTGGCTAGCGGGTATATTACAGTTGAGCACACTCAAATGTAGCTTTCTTACTTCTTACAGATAAATTTTCATCATTCAGATGCGACCGTTTATGTCGAACTGGTGGAGGCGTGTTTATAGATGTTAGGTCCGAACTGTGGAACAATTGCCAATTGTTTGCCCTAAATTTAAATCTCCCGCTTCCACAGATATTTCCAGCTATTGGGTTGATCGTGATTTAGGAAAAAACAGCGAGTAATTGGACCATGGATTTTGAAAAAAAATTTGGTCTATTATGTTTGTCGAATGTTCGTAACAGGGAGAAGGAGGCATCTGCGACCCCATAAGGTATATATATTCTTGCTCAGGATCAGGCTGAGTCGATTAAGCCATGTCTGTCCGTCTGTATGTACGCCTATATCTCATAAACTAAAAAAGCTAGAGCCACTAAATTTGGTGATAACACTTATGTGAATCAATAATAAATAACAATAATAAAGCTACAGTATTCAGTTTTGGTGTATATGATAACTATAACCACCTAAACGATTGCTGAATGCTTGGTTCCGCTCGGATAATGTACATAAAAGTTGTTCAACGTTTTTTATAGATTTGCACCGCGCCCACTGCAAGCAAGCAAGCAGTGTTTTTTTCCAGCTGGGTTTTTTTCCAACTGCTTGGCGTCTATCTTAAAATTATATGTGTTGTTTATTAGTTTTCCTTGAAAAACACGTTTACCAATAACAGTTTTCTCAATCTAAGTTTTTTCATAATCTTCAAAAATCCATGGTCTTATACAGTCAACACTTGACTGTAGCCGTTCTAGTTTTTTCAGTTTTCCGTTTTCCAAATTCCGTTTGGGGTCTTTTTCACTCAAAGACAAGCCACTTTCAGGTCGGCCAAGTGAGATTGGAGAAAAGTTAAATATACCACAATCAACCATACAAGATCATATACTACGTCTTGAGATAGTAAAAAAACTTGATATTTGGGGCCACATGAATTGAAAGAAATTCCTTTACCAATCGCTTAAACGTTTGTGATATGCATCTTAAAAGCAATGAAAACAAGTTAGGAAAGCTACAGTCGAGCGTATCCGACCGTAAAATACCATTCGACCAATTCGAAGTTGCACTAACTAGTACTTAATCGCTCTCACCCACATATACAGACACATACACAAAGGCTAAAACGATGCAGACGATATGCTGTAATGAGGCGGGCAACGGAACTATGAATAATGTTTACTTTAATAACTTTTGTATTTATTGCCGGATTGGAATGTAATTTTGGGAATGGGTGCATATTATCAGCATCTTTACTTGTTCTAAAGCAGAAATCTGTAACCTAAATACTTTCCTTTACATTCGTAAATTATCGATTTGCGTGGGCGGTGGGCACCTCAAATTTGAAAAAAATTTCATCTGCGCATGTTTGAGAGGAACCATCATGCCAAATTTGGTGTCTGTAACTGTAATACTTTCCTTAATATTCGTAAATTATCGATTTGCGTGGGCGGTGGGCGTGGCACTCTAAATTTGAAATAAACTTGATCTTCGTATGGTACACAGAAACCATTATGTAAAATTTGGTGTATGTAGCTTTTGCAATAGCTGAGATCTCGACGTTCATACAGACAGACGGACAGACGGTCATGGCTCAATCGACTTGGCTGTTGATCCTGAGCCAGAATATATACTTTATGGGGTCTGCCATGTCTCCTTCTGCCTGTTACATACTTTTGCACAAACTTAGTACACCATTTTTGACCATTTTCAATGGTCAGATTGTATAATTATTCGTTTTTAAAGCAAATCATAGCTGGAGATGAAAATTTGATTGTTTACAATAACATCAATCGAAAACAACCATGGTGCAAGCATCGTGAACGCCACACACCACTTCAAAGGCTGATATTCACCAAAAGAAGATTATGTTGTCAGTTTGGTGGGATTGGAAGGGTGTGGTATATTTTGAGCTGCTTAAAAGGAACCAAACGATTTATTTGGATGTCTACCGTGAGCAACTGGATAAATTGAATACAGCCATCAAGGAGAAGCGACCAGAATTGGTCAATCGTAAAGGTGTCAAATTCCACCAGGACAACGCTAGACCGCACATATCTTTGGTCACTCGCCAAAAACTGACTGGGAACTTGGCTGGGAACTTTTAATGCACCCACCATATAGCCCACCATAAGACTACCGTTTCTTCCGGTCTTTACAAAACTCTTTGAATGGTAAAACTTTTGATAAGGACGAGGACATAAAATCGCACTTGCTTCAGTTTTTTGCAGCTAATGGCCAGAATTTCTATGAGCGGGGAATAATGAATTTAAAGGAAAGGTGGCGAAAGTTCATCCAACAAAGTGGAAAATATATAATTGATTAAAGTTCATTCTAAAACTCAAAAAAATGTTTTTACTGTTTTAATGTTTTATGTGTTCCCAATGCTTACCCAGTTAAGTATAATAGGCCAGTTTAGTTTCTCGTAAATTGATAAAGTTAAATAAGTAAAGAAACCTACAGTCGAGCGTTCCCGACAGTAAGATACTATTCGCCCAGTTTCGAAACAAATTATCACACATTTAATTCCATCATTAACGCTGCACAAGTTTATCCGCCACCTATTGTTTAAGTTATATCTATTTTTGAATAGCGTCATCTACATGTGAAAACGGCATAGCTTTACACACGCTACGGCTGAAACGAAGCATCGTAACGATGACGTCATGACGCGCAGCACAGGCGCAAGCAGTGGAAGTACGGAAAACGGAAACTTGGATAACTTCTGTGTTTATCGTCCGATTGGATTGTAATTTGGGAAATAGATTTATATTGCAATTATTTATATTCATACCAAAGCAGAAACTTTAATACTTCTTTTGATAATCGAAAATTATCGATTTGAGTGGGCGGTGGGCGTGGTATCAAAAATTGAAAATAATCTCCATCTACCTACGGTATACAGGAACCTTCATGTTAAATATGGTGTCTCCAGCTTTTGTAATAGCTGAGATCTAGACGTTCAAACGGACAGACAGACGGACATGGCTCAATCGACTCTGCTAGTGATCCAGAGTCAGAATATATATTTTGTGGGGTCTGCCACGCCTCCTTCTGCCTGTTACATACATTTGCACAAACTTAGTATACCATTATTGACCATTTTCAATGGTCGAATGGTATACAAATTTGAAATCCAGGTATTTTAGAAAGTATAAATCTACTGGAAGTCTTTCTGACTATTCGTGCCATATCGTTGTTAGAGCTAACTTCTTTGCTGTAATTACACGCTGCTACAACGATTATTGGCATCGTTGTCGTCTACATATTGCCCGTCACCCTAAGCAATTTTACTAATTTGTTAATTTGAAACGTAAAACTAATAGATTTCCATCTAATCTTTCTTTTAAAATACACAAAGCAACTAATGTCGATTTGTTTGCGGACTTTTTTCAATCTACTTACTCCACTAAAGCCTATACTCCATCTATGCAATCCTATCCGTATTCTTTGAATAATTCTAACTCTTTTTTTTCTCTCTTTACTAAGCTATCTTAAATCCACTAAGCCTGTCCAGACGGTGTTCCATGTATTCTTAGGTTCTGTGCTGATACTATTGTATTGTAATATTTGTAAGCCAATATTTACTTCAGAAATGTGGCACTATCAAAGATGTGAAGAATTACAGGTGTACCTCCATATTGTCCGTTATTCCTAACATTTTTGAAAAAATGTTGACTTCACAATTAACACGTATGTGTAAGTCTGTTATTTCCCCTTATCACCATGGATTTGTAAAATTTAGATCCACAACCCCAAATCTTCTTGAGTTTTCTTCAATTATTACTAAAGGATTTCGGAGGAAAATGCAAACTGATGTGGTCTACACTGATTTCAGTAAAGAATTTGATTCCGTTAATCATAACCTATTACTTCAAATCCCATTGTTTTTCCTCAAAAACTTATTTTTTAGATATCTGATTATTTAACAAAGAGGACTCAAAGCGTCTTCTTTAATTATTGCCTATCAAACCCTATATTAGTTACATCTAGGGTTACTTAGGGTAGTCATGGCCCTCTACCTTTTAACCTTTTCATTAATGACCATCTTTCTGTACTAATACAATCTTTTATCCTTATATACGCTGATGACGTTAAACTTTGTCTGATGTATAATGACACAACTTTAAAGTTTCTTCAAATGGATCTTGACATGGTGTAGTCATAACCAGAACCATTACAGAGGAAACTATTATGTCATTAACTATTCCTTTAACTTAAATCTACTTTTAAAAATAACTAAAGTAAACGATCTAGATATTCTCTAACATTGTTCGTTCTTAAATCTCGTCTTTTGGTATGCAATCCATAATTGTTTCGCACGTAGAATGATTTGTTGATAAAGAATGCCGAAGAAGTTGCAATTATAATAGAATAAACAAGCGGATAATTGCTAATATCTGTGACAATATTACGAAAGACTAACAAGTCTTCTATTAAGAATTTTGCTTGCGCTTAACGCAAGAGTAGAAACTACCAATTAAATTTGGAACACTGCACTGTGGTTCCGCTTGTATGGAGTAGTGGCCATAAATACTTCCAGTATATCTAGAAACCTAAGATTTCGTTTCAGGCGTGTAATAGAGCTTAAGAAAACTTGCGAAATAGATTTTTGAGATTGGGGCCCTCCAACCCCATTTTTTCGGCAAACAAAATATTCTTCCCCCCGTCGAAGTATTCAGCATTTTTTTAAATCAAATATAACATGATTTTATCAGTGTTCTACCATGGCTATCATAACTAATTGTCAAAAAAAAAATATTTTTAAAATGTGGTAAAAACATGAATATGACTTGTCGTTATATACCTCCCGCAGGAAACCCCCAAACTCCAACGTAACCAGAAACAAATAAAAACAAAGTATGGAAATGTTAAATTATTGTAATTATTATTTATTTAAGTTTATGATAATAAACAATAGGATAATAATTATTATCCCTCCTTTAGTAAGGCATATACAGACTTAAATAACGCTTACTTATCCTTTTTTCCCAGCGTTCTGTGTCCGCTTATATATGGTTCGGACCTTATTAGATGTGAATTTATAATGTCTGCGATTGTTGTAATGCGTGACATCTTCCGGCATTTTTATACCCGCTACTCATAGAGTAGAAGGGTATTATAACTTTGATCAAACTGAAAATGTATGTAACAGGCAGAAGAAGACACCTCCGACCCCATAAAGTATATATATTCTGGCTCAGGATAAACAGCCGAGTCGATATAGCCATGTCCGTCTGTCTGTCTGTCTGTCGTGAAAATCTGGATCTCAGCTATTATAAGAGCTAGAACTACCATTGGTGACAGTATGTGTTATTATTGCACGCTGATCAAGTTTATTTTGGATTTTAGCCACGCCCCCTTCCGCCCCTGTAAATCGAAAAAACATTGATTACAAGCGCAATTTTGATGCCATATTGTTCATATTCGGTTTACATGATAACTATAGCTAGCCAGATGATCTTTGAAAATTTGGTAACAATCGGATAATAAACACAGAAGTTATGCAGCTTAACGTTTTCCATAGCTGTAAGCAGCGCTATCAGCAGCGCTGCATGCAGCATTATGCCGAAT
Organism: Zaprionus ghesquierei; assembly: GCA_018904095.1. Classification (NCBI taxonomy): domain Eukaryota; kingdom Metazoa; phylum Arthropoda; class Insecta; order Diptera; family Drosophilidae; genus Zaprionus; species Zaprionus ghesquierei. Next base: position 172,300 of record JAEIGP010000462.1, on the reverse strand, counting down.
AGTGTGTGCGTGTACGGTGGTGAAATGGGTTAAGTTGTGGACTGGAAAACGAACAGTACTATTATGCGTTTACGGGTTCGAGTCCCGCCCGCATCAAAAGTTAAATGTGTGCAAAAATATTTTTATGCCCGCTACTCACAGAGTAGAAGGGTATTATAACTTTGTTCAACCCGAAAATGTATGTAACAGGCAGAAGGAGACACTCCGACCCCATAAAGTATATATATTCTGGCTCAGGATCAACAGCCGAGTCGATATAGCCATGTCTGTCAGTCCGTTTGTCTGTCCATGTGAAAATCTAGATCTCAGCTATTATAAGAGGTAGAACTACCAAATTTGGTGACAGTATGTGTTATTATTGCACGCTGATCAAGTGTATTTTGGATTTTGGCCACGCCCCCTTCCGCCCCGTAAATCGAAAAAACATTAATTACAAGCGCAATTTTAAAGCCATATTGTTCATTTTCGGTTTACATGATAACTATAGCTAGCTAGATGATCTCTAAGAATTTGGTAACAATCAGATAATAAACACAGAAGTTATTCAGCTTAACGTTTTCCATAGCTGTAAGCAGCGTTGCCGGCAGCGCTGCTTGCAGCATTGTGCCGAATAGTGTGTGCGTGTACGGTGGTGAAATGGGTTAAGTTGTGGACTGCAAAACGAACAGTACTATTATGCATTTACGGTTTCGAGTCCCGCCCGCATCAAAAATTAAATGTGTGCAAAAATGTTTTTTTTTTTATTTTATATTTTGACTTTGCATAAATATTATGAGTCCATAGCCTTTTACGGTCAAAATATGATTGTAGCCGTTTTTTTGTTCCGCAAATAAATGATGTACGAGCAGCTGGGTAGCGGGTATATTACAGTCGAGCACACTCGAATGTAGCTTTCTTACTTGTTTTAATTCTTTATTATTAGATATCGCAGCTTCCTCTGAAAGTTCTCCAATTGGCAGTAACGCATGCTGTATCCATGAATTAGCACCTTATGGACTGTAGCTAGCAAATAGTACCATGGATACTCATTGATCAACTTCTTGCCTGTATCGAGGGCATATATATTAAATTTGTTAACATTAATTTTATACCCCGATGCAATAGCTTGTAGTATTATGGCACAACGATGTATCAAATTTTCATTTATTTCAGTAATTTGTGAAGCCATTGTTGGATTAGAAAAAAATTTTCTTACCACATTTCCGTCGTTGGAAGAACCTTTACCACCATCTCTAGGCTTATCTACTATGATACCCATTTTTACAAATATTTTCAACACATTCATTTATTTCAGTTACTATAGGCATGTGTCCGCTATTTTCAATATTACATTGTACAGTATTGACGATTTCTTGTAATTTTTCTCTGTGGGTACCCTTCTTTGTGCACCATAAATCAAATATATATATGTAGGTGTGAAAACACACAGAGCTCTTAATCGTCTTCCATAAGCAAAATTAAATTTAAACAAATCAATAAAATTACTTATTTAATATAATAAAAGTAAAATTAACATGGAAGATAATAAACAAACATAAAAGACAAAACGACACAAACGCGAAACACAAAAACAAAGACACAAAGGGACTTCACTGGGCAAACTTAACCCAAAAACATGTAAAGAAAGCTACAGTCGAGAGCGCCTTACAGTAAGATACCATTCGCCCAATTTCGAAACAAATTATCACACATTTAATTCCATCAAAAAAACGCTGCACAAGTTTATCCGCCACCTATTGTTTAAGTTAGATCTATTTTTGAATAGCGCCATCTACATGTGAAAACATAGCAATGAGCTGTACACACGCTACGGCTGAAACGAAGCATCATTGAAAATGGTCAAAAATGGTATAACTGTCTGGTGGTGGTGTGCCGTTGATGTTATATTTACAACTCCTCTGTATTTACACAAATCATTTATAAGTGAATTCTTATATTCTATTCGCATGTCTGTAATGAATTTCTTCATTGGACCACACTTCAGAATACTTCAAAAATTGCTTTGGCGACAGTGTTCGCGTTCTTATTTAGAAATGGTATGGCAGCTAAATATTTAGTTAAGTCACATATTAGAGTGATTGAATATTCATTGCCATTTATTAGCGTTTCAGTTATTATCAATGGGGTCTTATTGTGCTTGGTTACTTTAGCTTTTTGGCATTTTTGACATTTTCGTATATACTCAGTAATATCTCGAGTCATAACTTTTCAAAAATAATGCCTTCTGACCTTGGCCAAGGTTTTTGCAATGCCGTTATGACCTCCTTGTATTGGATCTTCATGAAATTTAGACAGTATAGCTTCTTTTCCTTTTTGTTTTTCTCTATTGCTCACCGGGTTGAGTAGCGCTACTCTTAATGTATTCAATATTTTATTGCCCATTTGTATACCATTCGACCATTGAAAATTGTCAAAAATAGTATACTAAGTTTGTGCAAATGTATGTAACAGGCAGAAGAAGGCGTGGCAGAGCCCACAAAGTATATATATTCTGACTCAGGATCACTAGCTGAGTCGATTGAGCCATGTCCGTCTGTCTCTCCGTCCGTCCGTCTGTCTGTCCGTCCGTCTGTCCTTCTGTTCGTTTGAACGTCTAGATCTCAGCTATTACAAAAGCTGGAGACACCATAGGTTCCTGTATACTATAGGTATATCGAGTTTATTTTCAATTTTTGATGCCACGCCCACCACCCACGCAAATAGATAATTTTCGATTATCAGGAGAATTATTGAAGTTACAGCTTTCTGCTTTGGTATGAACACAAATAATTGCAATATAAATCTATTTCCCAAATTACAATGCAATCGAACAATAAACACAGAAGTTATCCGTACTTCCGTTTTCCGTACTTCCACTGCTTGCGCGTGTGCTTCGTTTCAGCCGTAGCATGTGTAAAGCTATGGAATTTTCACATGTAGATGGCGCTATTCAAAAATAGATCGAATTTAAACAATAGATGGCTGATAAACTTGTGCAGCGTTCTTTGATGGAATTAAATGTGTGATAATTTGTTTCGAAACTGGGCGAATGGTATCTTACTGTCGGGCGCGCTCGACTGTAGCTTTCTTTACTTGTTTTTAAATGATCTATTGAAACATGTTCAAAGATATTTTCCCACGGTGCCACTTTGAGTTGGCTGATTTTGTTTATACCGGCTTGCATTTCAAGCCTTTGAAAAAATTTACCTAAGTCTAGGATTCCATTGGTATATAAATCGCTAACATCGTATCTTGCAGTAATTTTTATACCATGTTTAAATAAACATAGCGTATGTTTTACATGCAAGGTCACTACTTTACGTACTTCGTCATTTTTTATGACTTCGTAAACGTTGGGCTTAGAAGCTTTCTCTATAGATTTCATAGGCAATTCTATTTTTTTGTTATCCGCGCGGATTTTCTGTCTATTTTGATATCTAGTAGTGACTTTCATTATATTTCCTGTAATGTTTTGTAGATCTTTAATGGTTATTCGTGATAACGCATCAGCTACATGATTGTCTTTTCCCTTTAAATATTCGACTGTGAAATCGTACTCTTCTAATTCTAGCCTCATACGTGTCAGTTTAAGTTTAGTTTAGTTTTATAACATAATAGTTTATTGCTAATTGTGAAATTAAATGCGTTTTAATTGATTCAAAAAATATGGAACTTGAGCACACAACCGACACAACTGACACTCTCAAATCGACTTCTCTATTTCCGATAGATCTTTTTTTATGTAAACTGCGATTGCAGAGTTGCATCACAACTTGACTTATCCGATAATATTCTGATTTGACGACATGATTGATATCGATATTTAATTAAAACTGTCGGCCACTTCTAGTGTTGTGAACCGATCCCACATTCGGCCATCCTGAATTTTCATTCGGCTCGAATGATGTTTCTTGCGAAATTTCATCTACAGGTTCTCATTTTTTCATGTGCTCAGCTTCTGTAAGAGTTTTTCCTGGACCTTCATGGTCACCAATTTTCTCTACTTCATATCTACCATGTGGTAGGACTTTAACTATCTTATACGGACCAAAAAATTTTCCCTTAAGCTTTAAACCTGAACCGTATTGCGTTCAAGATATTTCTGCATATCATGCATTTTATTGACTCTCAGATATTTGTACTCCTTGGTGGGGTACTGTTTATCACTTTTTGTATGACTTCAATATGTTTATACCAACTACAAGTATTTCCTTGGCAGAGCTTCGATAACATCGGTATTACAATTTTATGGACGCGTTCAACCTGGCCGTTTCCCCGAGGAACTGTCGCTATCATTAGATGTTGTATCCCCTCATCTTCGCAATATTCCCTAAACATGTTAGAAATAAAAGCTGCACGGATATAATACGCTTAGGATTTCCGAACACTCCTGCTTGTCTCTTAAGCCTATCTACCAATCCTTCAGCTGACGTATTTTTAGTTGGATAAAGCCAAGTAAATTTTGAAAATGCGTCAACCACATCGAAGATATAATTGTAACTCTTGCTAGTCTGTTCTAGCGGACCAACATGATCTACGTGATATGTGCCTAAAGGTATATCCTCTTTTTTTATTGGTATTAAGAAACCTTCTTTCTTACCTTATTGTTCGAAATAATGCACTCAATACAACCTCTGACGATCTTATGCACTTTTGAAGATAACTGTCGAATATAGAATGTTTTTTCCATGTTTTTTCTTGCGTCCTTCTAACTGCAAAATGTCCTTGCCTATAGATACTTTTGATAATTTCTTCTTCCATCAGCGATGGTACTACTACAAGTTCCTTGATTGGATCTTTAAACAAGATACCATGCTTAACATAGAAGTCATCATACGTACTGAAGTCTAACACAGCTAATATAATCCATTCGTCTTTAGCCTGAGCCTGTGCAACCTGTGATGTAAGCTATCCTCTAAAATGAAACAATTAACGCGACTTAACGCATCGACATGCTTCATTTTTGTTCCGCTACGATGCTCGTAATTAAAATCTTGGAGGAATAAAGCCCAACGTGATACTCTTTACGGCATATCACCGCGCTATTTCATAGTCATTGTTAAACCATTATAATCAGTAACTATTTTAAATTTGATCCCTAGCAAATACACACGCCATTTCTTCAATGCTTCGACAATCGCTAACACCTCTAGCTCATACAAATGGTATTTTTCTTCTGCTGGCTTCGTTTTACGACTTAAATACTGAATCGGGTGAAATAGTTGATCTTCTTTAGCCTTTTGAAGTAACACACCGCCATAACTGTACATAGAAGCGTCTGTATGAACCTCAGTCTGCGCCTTTGGGTTATACAACTGCAACACTGGTGCACTCGTTAATGCCACTTGCAACTGCCTGAATGCTGTAAACTGATCTTCTTTAAATTCAAATTCTGCGTTCTATCGAATTAAGTCGGAAAGTGGTTTCGCTACCAACGCGTACGACTCCATAAAACGCCTAAAATACGATGTCAACCCAAGGAAACGTTGCAAACTCTTACGATTGGATGGAATCGGAAAATTCTGAACAGCTTTTGTTTTTGCCTCAGAAGGCCTAATTGTACCTTCTTCTACGATATATCCCAGGAAGTCTACTTTACTCTGCAAAAACCGACACTTCTTCCACTTGATTTGCAAATTATACTCTGCTGCTCTACTCAACACGTAGCTCAATTTCTGGATACCTTCAGTTATGTCCTTAGCGGGATAATAAGGTCATCCATATACGTGACAACAATATCTTTTTGCTCCAAATCTACAAAAATTGCATGAATGAATCGTAAAAATACTGCTGGGGAATTAGATATTCCAAATGGAATAAAAAGGAATTCAAACTGCCCTGCGTGTGTGACAAACGAAGTAAATTTTCAGAAACCTGGTTCGATTGGCACATGGAAAAAACCGTTTTCAAGATCAAGAGTGGTGAACACATTATGACCTTGCAACCTTTCGATAACATCATCTAACTAAGGCATAGGAAAGTTGTCTCTCACGATCTTTGCATTTAGCCGACGATAATCACAACATAACCTTTTACTGCCATCTTTTTTGGTTCAAGAACTATAGGAGATGCATATTCTGATGTACTGGTCTGAATTATATTTTCATCTAACCACTTTGCAATTTGAGTATCGACAACACATTTGTCTGCATGCGATATACGTATTGGGCGTTCAAAAACTGGATACTCGTCATTCAACAAAATTTTCATCTGAATGGGACTTTTCTTATTCATTCCTGGTGAATATTCGCTTATCAGTTTCTCTACTGCCACAGCAGTAGGCTTGACAAGGTGTGACAAATCAATATCTGATTCGCTTGTTGTTGAAAGCATGTAAATATCACCAAGCTCTTCAAACAATTTTAATTTTGAGTTGATCTCCAAGGTACTGCAATATTTGCAATAGTATCATGCTCTTTTTTTGCCCTAGGGAAAAATTTCACTGATTGCTCAGAAACAATCAGATCAACAACTTCCAAAACTGTGTTTCCAATAACAGCTGAATATTTTATATTATCGTAGTCAACTACATGGCACGAGATGTCCGTCAATTTTAACTTTAGCTACAAAGCTACCTAGCGTATGAAGCTCACTGTTGCATATTCCAACAAGACAATGCTTTTCCTGGTTTAACTTAACGTTCCCTAGTTTCTTAAAAAATCTGATCTAATCAAACAGAGATCACAGTCTGTATCAATTAACGCTGGAAATGAAACATTCTTGCAGGTTAATTTTTTGAAAATACATTTTCCACCAGAGTCTACTGTATTTACCATTGTGTTAATGCTCTTTTCCTACACAATTAAATTTGAATTAAACAATCTGCTGCTTTATGACCCGGTTGACTGCATTTAAACCATTTTACTGCCTGCCTACAATCTTTTCCCAAATGTGATGGATCACCGCATTTGAAACATTTCCTAGTTTTCTTAGCGTCCGTTTTGTCAGCGTCAACTTTCTTGTCTTTACATCCTTCATGCTTTCCGCTATGAGTTTGATGGCGACTGCTACGGATCTTTTCGTAAATTAAAACTTGCTCTTTCAACTCTTGTACTGTCCTAGCTTACTTATTACTTCTTTTATTACTTCTTGAATCGGGAATACCTTCAATAAAGTACTCTATTAAGCTTTTCTCGTCTAAACTAACTGACTTGCCTATTTACATGAGACTGTATAAATATTCTCTGTAGTCCTCACCTACACGCTTGCGCCGATTTCGTAACATACGATGAACTTCAATTGTCGAAATTGATGCTCCAAACTCTGCCAACAATACTTGTTTAGGTGAATTCCAATCAGAAATTCCGTTTTAGCTGCGCATGAATATTTTTGCTGCACCTTTTAGCAATTGCTTTGAATATATAAACTTTTGAATGTTGCTACTGCTGTTAAAGTTGTTGTTGTTGTTGTTTTCGCTTTTCAGCCTCTGCCTCAGCTTCAGTTTTCGATTACAGTTTTTAGCTTTTCGAGCGCTCCAATTTGAATCTGATACGATACGAATTTCGATTCCACGACAACCAACGCGCGCTGTGCTGCCCGTTGCGCTTGTAGACCAGACCGCAACTTTTCGTTGATGCAGATTTTTTGCTTCTGCACCGCCGCCATGTAATCACAAACGATTAATTCAGTATCCAAGTAGGCAAGACTATCATTAGATGTATGTATACATATATTTGCAATTTAAATTGTGTTGGTTATTTGAGAGCGGCCATGGTGCCGCGCCCAACGATCAGTGGTAACTAAGTTTTACATTTTTCCTTAGGTTCTAAGCTAGCCTAAGTCTCATTGCTGCGCTGCCCACAGTTGGACGGCAGAGAGACGGTTATGTATATCTTATATATTATATATCTATATCTTATATGTAAAGCTCTCTTAAGCCGGAGCGCTAGGGCATATGCATACACTTGAGTTCACTTGAGTTCGGCGCGTGCAACGGAATGCTTACACTTGCACTTTCTGTGATCGCGCCGATCGACTCACTTGGGCCACTTGGGCTCTGTTTATGTAAACATTGCAACAAAGTGTTACAATGTCTTGTATTCGTTATGTACTCTTGGTACAGTAGATATTCAATATGTATGCATACAACAACCAACTTCGACCAACTTCGTAGTTGCACTAACTAGTTCTAACTTGCTCTCACACACACAAAGGCTAAAACGATGCATGACAATATGTTGCAATGACGCTGGCAACGGAACTATGTAAAACGTTTTCTTTAATAACATCTGAATTTATTGTTCGATCGAATTGTAATTTTGGGATTGGGTGCATATTATCAGCATCTTTACGTGTTCTAAAGCAGAAATTTGTAACGTCGAGATCTCAGCTATTAGAAAAGCTAGAGACACCAAATTTGACATGATGTTTCCTGTATACCATACGCATGTCAAGTTTATTTCAAATTTGGAGTGGCACGCCCACCGCCCACGCAAATCGGTAATTTACAATTATTAGGAAAAGTATTGAAGTTACAGCTTTCTGCTTTGGTATGACATAATTATTGCAATATAAATCTATTCCCCAAATTACAATTCAATCGGACGATAAATACAGAAGTTATCCATGTTTCCGTTTTCCGTACTTCAAATGCTTGCGCCTGTGCTACGCGTCGTAGAGTGTGTACAGCTGATTGCTATGATGTTTTTACATGTAGATGGCGCTATACAAAGATAGATCTAATTTAAAGAATAGGTGGCGGATAAACTTGTGCAGAGTTTTTTTCTTATAATATTTTTAGACAACTTCATAAATATTTTGCTGTTCTTCTTAAAAGTTTTCTCGCCAAATAAAGTGTTGTTCGGATTCTGAAGACTTCTTATCGTCGCCTGGCATGATGTGGCATTTACCATGGCAAAAGTATTAACACTCTCTAAGGTATCCCAATTGTTTGTGAATTGTGGAACTGACCGGATATAATGTAGGTCACAAAATCTATATATACATATGTATGTTAATTATGACTGTATGTGACATGAATTTTAAACTTGTATTCAACAAGTAAAAACGGCTACAGTCAAGTTTTGACTGTATGCGGCCATGGATTTTTCATTTATTGCAAATAAATTCATACCGTAAAAAGAGTATCACCAATTCGCAAGGTATTTTAATAGTCGCCGCACAACTAATCACGATTATGTCTTTAAATGAAGTTCGTAATGAAAATTACGCTTTTGAGATATGAATTAAAACATTTTTTAAAACATCGACGAGATTATATTGTAATAGCTGATCAAACGGCGCGCTGAAAACAAATTTATGAAGCAAAGAAGAAGAACGCGGCGACAATACAAAAGCGAATAGAAAGAGAAGACGATAAACGTATGATTTCAAGCTAGTGGCAAAATACACACACACATACACAGCTTCCCATGCTTCTTCTTGAATTTTGGCATGTGTTAACGTCTGCTTGTTTTGTCTATTCCCTTACACCAACATGTGAATATGCGAATAAGTTAACTACAGTTAATACAAAACAATACAAAGAGCTAACTAATCAATAAATAATAACAATAAATACAAATCAACATTTAACAAGAATTACCTAAATAATAAATAACACATAATTAACAAGAATTGCAACATTGCTCAGTTCAATAAACTAAACATCCGCTGATCCAACTGAAGAACTGCAACATTGTAATACATTGTTCAGTTCAATAATCTAAACATCCGCTCAAAACGTCGCAAATGCCACCAACAGCGTGCGCAGTTTGTCTTGCGTGCGCACTTTTGGCCCTTAACGACAAATTGCTGACATAGAATATTATGATCAGTCCCAACCAGATCTGCAGAGCTCTGCCGCGCGCTGCCTAACACCCACAGCTAGCCCAGAGTAAAATCTTTTCTGTTCAGCCACAATTTGGAGTTTAATAAAACCACAACGATATAAAGTTTCTGAGTTTTTAATTAAACGGAAAGTAATTGGCGCCCGAGCAGGGACCAGTGAGAGCAAAAGCTTTAAGTTCAGTTTAGTGCAAAAAACTAAGAGTTGTTGTGCGACTCCACTGGTCCAAAGCATACCCAGTTGACTCTTTCCATTAATTTGGATTGGCAAATTAAATTTTGCCGATTTGTCGGTGGTCTACAAGTCTTGTCAGGTACGCTCGCAGGACACCCTCTATTTTGTGTGCGTCTCAGGATTCCAAGTAGAAAGCGAAAAGGATACCATCCAGACTTTTAGGAGGCAAAGCCGTACATTCAAAAAATGTAAGCTAGTGAATTAGTAAAAACAGTGAAAAAAACACACTAACAACATCGAAATAAATTTTAAGTGAAAATAAATCAAAATAATTTTAAGCAAAAACACAAGTGAAAGTGAGTACTGAAAGACAACTTGATAAAAGATCCTTAAGAAAACAAGTAAGAAATTCGAGAGCGCTCGACTGTAATATACCCGCCACCCAGCTGCTCGTACATCATTTATTTGCGAAACAAAAAAAAAACGGCTTCAATCATATTTTGACCGTAAAAGGCTATGGACTTACAATATTTATGCAAAGTCAAAATCTAAAATAAAAAAAAAACATTTTGCACACATTTAATTTTTGATGCGGGCGGGACTCGAACCCGTAAATGCATAATAGTACTGTTCGTTTTGCAGTCAACAACTTAACCCATTTCACCACCGTACACGCACACACGATTCGGCACAATGCTGCAAGCAGCGCTGCCGGCAGCTTTTAAGATATGAATTAAAACATTTTTTAAAACATCGACGAGATTATATTGTAATAGCTGATCAAACGGCGCGCTGAAACAAATTTATGAAGCAAAGAAGAAGAACGCGGCGACAATACAAAAGCGAATAGACAATTGCAATAGAAATTAGACAGAAGAGAAGACGATAAATGTATGATTTCAAGCTCGTGGCAAAATACACACACACATACACAGCTTCCAATGCTTCTTCTTGAATTTTGGCATGTGTTAACGTCTGCTTGTTTTGTCTATTCCCTTACACCAGCATGTGAATATGCGTATAAGTTAACTACAGTTAACACAAAACAATACAAAGAGCTAACTAACAATAAATAATAACAATAAATACAAATCAACATTTAACAAGAATTATTTAAATAATAAATAACACATAATTAACAAGAATTGCAACATTGCTCAGTTCAATTAACTAAACATCCGCTGATCCAACTGAAGAACTGCAACATTGTAATACGTTGTTCAGTTCAATAATCTAAACATCCGCTCAAAACGTCGCAAATGCCACCAACAGCGTGCGCAGTTTGTCTTGCGTGCGCACTTTAGGCCCTTAACAACAAATTGCTGACATTGCATATCATGGTCAGTCCCAACCAGATCTGCAGAGCTCTGCCGCCCGCTGCCTAACACCCACAGCTAGCCCAGGGTAAAATCTTTTCTGTTCAGCCACCATTTGAAGTTTAATAAAACCACAACGATATAAAGTTTCTGAGTTTTTAATTAAACGGAAATTAATTGGCGCCCGAGCAGGGACCAGTGAGAGGAAAAGCGATTAAGTTCAGTTTAGTGCAAAAAACTAAGAGTTATTGTGCGGCATCACTGGCCCAAAGCAATCCCAGTTGACTCTTTCCATTAATTTGGATTGGCAAATTAAATTTTGCCGATTTGTCGGTGGTCTACAAGTCTTGTCAGGTACGCCCGCAGGACACCCTCTATTTTGTGTGCGTCTCAGGATTCCAAGTAGAAAGCGAAAAGGACACCATCCAGACTTTTAGGACGCAAAGCCGTACATTCAAAAAATGTAAGCTAGTTAATTAGTAAAAACAGGGGAAAAAACACACTAACAACATCGAAATAAATTTTAAGTGAAAATAAATCAAAATAATTTTAAGCAAAAACAAAAGTGAAAGTGACTACTGAAAGGAAAACAACAACTAGATAAAATATCCTTAAAAAAAATCAAAAGTAATACAAAAATTCCTACTATAAGAAAATAAAAAGGCGTAAAGCGATAACTAAACAAACTTCAACACTCAGTCTGCAGCTGAATAAATAAAATAAAAAACAAAAAAGCTACATTCGAGTGTGCTCAACTGTAATATACCCGCTACCCAGCTGCTCGTACATCAAAATTATTTGCGGAACAATAAAGAACGGCTACAATCATATTTTGACCGTAAAAGGCCATGGACTTACAATATTTAAGGAATGTCAAAATCTAAAAAAATAAAAAAAGCCTTTGCACACATTTAATTTTTGATGCGGGCGGGACTCGAACCCGTAAATGCATAATAGTACTGTTCGTTTTGCATTCCACAACTTAATCCATTTTACCACCGTAGACGCACACACTATTCGGCACAATGCTGCAAGCAGTGCTGCCGGCAGCGCTGACAGTTCTGTAGTTGATGACGCTATAGTCAACATAACATAAAGTGTAAGAACTTAACAAATTCCCACACCTTATTTTTACATTATGCCAAATTTATTTGATACATTCTTCTTTTGCGTTAAGCGCATTCAAGATTGTTACTACTTACTATTACTAACTACAGAAAACTTGTTAGTCTTTCGCAACGTAATCACAGATATTAGCAATTATCCGCTTGTTTATTCTTCTTTGGCATTCTTTATCAACGAATAATTTTACGTGACAAACAATTATGGATTGCATACCAAAAGACGAGATTTAAAAAATATCGCACAAAGTGCATAAAAGTGCACTTTGCAATAGCATTAATTTTAAAGAGAAACAAATTCCCTATAACCCACTATAGATTTTATGTTAAAGTAAGCTGGTATTCACTTTATATCTATATTTGAAAATTTGATTTCAATTTAAGAGTTGATATATTAAGGTCCTATTATGAACCACCATTACAAGAAGAGCTGGACTAATTTACAATCTGCATATACAAATACTTAGTAAAACATCACTGAAAGGATTCTTAAGCAAATTTATAATAGAAAGAACGTTTTTATTTACTTTTTATACCCGCTACTCATAGAGTAGAAGGGTATTATAACTTTGTTCAAACCGAAAATGTATGTAACAGGCAGAAGGAGACACCTCCGACCCCATAAAGTATATATATTCTGGCTCAGGATCAACAGCAGAGTCGATATAGCCATGTCCGTCTGTCCGTCTGTCTGTCCGTGTGAAAATCTAGATCTCAGCTATTATAAGCCAAATATTAATAACAAGTAAGAAAGCTACAGTCGAGTGTGCTCGACTGTAATATACCCGCTACCCAGCTGCTTGTACATAATTTATTTGCAGAACAAAAAATGGGCTACAATCATATTTTGACCGTAAAAGGCTATTGACTTATAATATTTATGCAAAGTCAAAATATAAAATAAAAAAAAAAACATTTTTGCACACATTTAATTTTTGATGCGGGCGGGACTCGAACCCGTAAATGCATAATAGTACTGTTCGTTTTTCAGTCCACAACTTAACCCATTTCACCACCGTACACGCACACACGATTCGGCACAATGCTGCAAGCAGCGCTGCCGGCAGCGCTGCTTACAGCTATGGAAAACGTTAAGCTGAATAACTTCTGTGTTTATTATCCGATTGTTACCAAATTTTCTTTTTCTTTCTAGAAAAGAAAGAAATTTTCTTTCTTTTTTTTCTATTTTTTCGTTTCTTTTTTTTATTTTCTTTGTTCTTTCTTTTAAGGACTCGCATATTTAGTATTACCTATTTATTTTAATTAAAAATTTAAATGTTATTAAAAAATATGTATCAATGATTTACCGGATAGACACTCGTATGGACCAATACGTCTATAAAGAAATTATAGAGGATATAATGGTGCCATATTCCGAGGACAATATGCCATTATCATGGCGTTTTATGCACGACAACGATCCTAAGCACACTTCACGGCTTATGAATAGTTGCCTTTAGGAGCATCAAGTTGTTACGCTGAAGTGGCCAGCTCAGTCACTGGACCTCAATCCGATAGAGAATCTCTAGAATGATGTTGAGCAACACATTCGCACCAAAAATCTGGGCAGTTTGAATGATTTGTGGATAGTTATCCGAGAAGCGTGGTACAGTATTCCGCAGAACAGATGCGCTGCTTTAGTGGAGAGTCAGCACAGAAGATTGGATGTAGTTATCAAAAACAAAGGATATCCAACAAAATATTAGTCCCCTTTCTTATGTTTTCTCATTCTACTTAATAAATTAATAAAAAAAAGTATAAGTGTGCTAAACTCATGTCCAGCTGAAAATCATAGTTAATTCATTCAAACCAACGCAGAAAAAAACGACGAAAGGGAATAGGCTGAAAGTAACGGTACATCTTATCAACTAATAAGGCAACAACCAGAAAAAAAATTGGTGAACTATTCACTATACAATCGGTAAAAATTCATGTTTAAGTGTGCTGCTAAATAGTGTGCTAAATAAAAGGCCACCACTGTATATATATTTAAAATTTAGTTAAAAGTTTTACCAAATATATTTAAAAGTCGTTATAGAAAAGATATTAAATTAAATATATTATTACTATAGATTCACCCAGCGCGATGTGGCTCTGGCCATGGGCAAACTCTATGGCAACGATTATTCGCAGGCGACAATCTCACTCTTTGAGACACACAAGTTGAGCGTCAAGAGCATGCGCAAGCTTAAGCCATTGCTGCAGAAGTACCGGGTATAAAAAAAAAAACGATGATATGAAACATTTTTGTGTACTTATCCAAAAATGAAGAGAATTGCTCTACTTGTTAAAAAAAGGCATACTTTAATGCAAATGCACTACCAAAAAAAAGAAGAGTTATAAAAAAAAAGAGATTCCAGTCCCACCCTGAGAAAAAAAAAGAGATTCCAGTCTCACCCAGAGAAAAAAAAAACCCAGTCCAGTCTCAATTGAGAGCTGAGAGCGGACTGAAAATCCGAACACATTGAGAGCTTACGTAGTCAGAAATTAAGACAGAAGCAACTCAGCCTACTTGAATCGTTTTAATAGAATTGTATCGCTTGGTACCTCCTTGCTACAAATTCTACATATAAAGCCAGCAAGTCTTAAGAGAGAATACCTCTCTGTCTATATCATTTTCCATGGGATTAGCCGCAAATCGCAAGGGGAAATTTCTACAGCATTTTGCCTTGCTTCAGTCACTCAAATGTCTGCAACTTTCGTTAGCAGACATCGTGGCTGCCCAAGCCAAGCAGATTGAGAATAAGTATGGTTTGTGCCGGTGGCAAATGTGGCAAGAGAGCAGAATGTGACCGGCCCATGACTATTATTAGTCATGCAGCGGGCTCGGACTGAGACGTCTAAGCTAATGAAGCTTTTTCACACCTGCCTGCTAAATTATGCGCCATGACCAGGAGTGCCATGGAGTGAGAGCACCATGCAAGCCATTTACTTGTTACAGATTGCTTATAATTAAATTATAATCAACATCAAGCCAGGCGCATCACGCAGATGCAGACGAAAATGGAGACGTAGAGACCAAGACCAAGACATGCAGCCAGTGAGACCGGTCTGAGGCCGCTGCTGCTGCTGACATGCATCTAACAAGCCTTCAACTATCTAATCAACGTACAAGTCAAAATATCAATACCTCAAGTAATCAAAATCACTTTAGAATTTCATCATCAGTTGGGCTGATGCTGCTTGCCTGCCTGCAGCGTCTCACATAAGCACCGTGTCCAGCTGCTATATGCGACTGTTGCAACTCGAGTCCAGAGTGGGGAGATTGATGAAAAAAAAGCAACAACAACTAAGATTATTCGAATTTAATGGGCGCAACGCGCGTGGAGACTTCACAAGTGAGACAACGCCAACTACAACAAAAACAACAACTGAGACGATTCACAGACATGTTAGGAAAAGCTAAAACTGGACCTGCTGCCTGTTGCCTGGTCCTGCCTGTGTCTGGTCTGGCCTGGTCTTTTCCAGTTATACTGTGCTCGCACTGTGACCTGTCATCATGATTGATACGTTTGATGGATTCATTCGAGCTGACTGCTGTGTGGCGTTCAGTTTTAAAGTTTGCTGATTGATCCCAGCGTGTTGATTACAATCGACGCCGACGTACACGCAGATGCAGGCACAGGTAGTTGGCGCAGGCAGTTGGCGCTGTATGGGGAGTCTTGCAACGCATGCTGCTGGGAATTCAATCAAAAGTGTCAGCGCTGGCACAACATCTCTTACTGCTAAAGGTGCCGAAACCACTAACTAAATACAGTGGTAACTGAATATTAGAATAGAATATTAGAATATTAGAAATGATAAGAAAGGCAAAAAAAATCAAAAGGGAAACAAAGAGTTAATCCCTTTTTCATTGATAAGCAATTTTAAAAATTATGGAACTTTGGAAAAGTGGGAAGTATAAAAAGAAAATTTTAATAAATTATAGAAATTTTTAAATATTTTGAAATTAAGAAAATTGACAGTTAATATTTTTAAAAGATTTTTAAAAGCTTTAAATATTCTTAATGAATTTTAAATAATACGCAAATTTAGGAAAAATGTGGAAATTTGACGATGACGTCACGATATGCTGCAAAGGCGCAAAGAGTGTAACTATGGAAAACGTTTAGATGAATATCTTCTGTGTTTATTGTTCGATCGGATTGTAATTTGAAATTTGATGAAAATAGATTTATATTGTAATTATCTATGTTTATACCAAAGCAGAAAGCCATAACTTCAATACTTTTCCTAATAATCGTAATTATCGTTTTGCGTGGGCGGTGGGCGCGACATCGAAAATTGAAAATAAACTCGATCTACCTATGGTATACAGGAAATTAGGTGTCTCTACCTTTTGTAATAGCTGAGATCTAGACGTACAGACGGACAGACGGACAGACGGACATGGCTATGGTTATAATACCCTTCTACTCTATGAGTAGCGGGTATAAAAATTTAACAGTGTATCATTCATTTAAGTGTTGTCACCAAATTTGGTTCTAGCTTTATTAGTTTCTGAGATATAGGCGCTTGCTATATGGTTTCACAATTTGCAGGGGCGGAAGTAGGCGTGGCCCAAATTTTTATAAAAATTCTAACAGCGTATGATGCACATAAGTGTTGTCAACAATTTTGGTGGCTCTAGCTTTTTTAGTTTCTGATATATAGGCGTTCATACAGACGGACAGACGGACAGACAGACAGATAGACATGGCTTAATCGACTCAGCTAGTAATCCTGAGCAATAATATATACACTTTATGGGTTCACAGATGCATCCATCTGCCTGTTACGCACATTTTGAAAAACACAATAGACCATGTATTTTTTAAACTCCACGGTCTAAAAAGAAACCCGTTTTTCGTTTTTACGACATAACACGAAAACGGCTTGACCGATTTGGCTGATTTTTTTGAAGTTTTCTAATACTCTGTACAAGGTTCTTACGGAAAAAAATATAAAGAAAACTTCTCAGAAAGACTGAAAAATATACATTTAATTTTGCACATTCTTAAAACACTCGTAACAAATGTTGCCAGATCAACTGAAATTTTCGAACCTTCAGTGCTACAAATGTCAACGTCAATAAATTTAAACAAGTAAGAAAGCTACAGTCGAGTTTGCTCGACTGTAATATACCCGCGACCCAGCTGCTCGTAGATTAAAATTATTTGCGGAACAAAAAAGAATGGCTACAATCATATTTTGATTGTAAAAGGCCATGGACTCACAACATTTATGCAAAGTCAAAATCTAAAATAAAAAAAAAACATTTTTGTATACATTTAATTTTTGATGCGGGCGGGACTCGAACCCGTAAATGCATAAAAGTACTGTTCGTTTTGCAGTCCACAACTTAACCCATTTAACCACCGAACACGCACACACTATTCGGCACAATGCTGTAAGCAGCGCTGCCGACAGCTAACAGCTATGGAAAATGTTAAGCTGAATAACTTCTGTGTTTATTATTCGATTGTTACCAAATTTTCAGAGATCATCTGGCTAGCTATAGTTACATATAAACCGAAAATGAACAATATGGCATCAAAATTGCGCTTGTAATCAATTTTTTTCGAATTACAGGGGCGTGGCCTAAATCCAAAGTAAACTTGATCAGCGTGCAATAATAACACATTTTGTCACCAAATTTGGTAGTTCTAGCTCTTATAATAGCTAAGATCTAGGTTTTCACACGGACAGACAGACGGACATGGCTATATCGACTCGACTGTTCATCTTGAGCTAGAATATATATACTTTATGGGGTCGGAGGTGTCTCCTTCTGCCTGTTACATACATTTTCGGTTTGGACAAAGTTATAATACCCTTCTACTCTATGAGTAGGGGGTATAAAAAAACAAGCAAGAACGGCTACAGTCAAGTGTTGACTGTATAAGACCATGGATTTTTTAAGTTTATGAAAAAATTTTGATTGAGAAAACTGTTATTAAATGTGTTTTTTAAAGAAATATAATAAACAACAAATATAATTTTCAGTTAGACGCCAAGCAGTCCAAGCAGTTGAAAAAACACTGCTTGAAAAAACACTGCTTGCTTGCTTGCAGTGGGCGCAGTGCAAATCTATATGAAACGTTGAATACCTTTTTTGTTTATTATCCGATCGAAACCAAATTTTTAGCGATCGTTTAGGTGGTGATAGTTATCATATACACCAAAACTGAATACTGTAGCCTTATTATTGCGCTTGCTATACGGTTTATCGATTTGCGGGGGCGGAAGTAGGCGTGGCTTAAATTTTATTAAAAATTTTACAGCGTATGATTCACATAAGTGTTGTAACCAAATTTGGTGGCTCTGGCTTTTTTAGTTTCTGAGATATAAGCGCTCATACAGACGGACAGACAGACATGGCTTAATCGACTCGGCTAGTGAACCTCAGCAAGAATGTATATACTTTATGGGGTCGCAGATGCCTCCTTCTATCTGTTACGCACATTCCGACAAACACAATAGACCATTATTTTTTTTTAAATCCATGGTCTAAAAATCAATGGTAATTGGTGACAACACATAAAGTGCATTTTGTTTTAAAGACCTAGAAGTTTTTTTTTTGCCAGTAAGTGCTTGTTAATCACGTTAAGTTCACTTTACTTTATGTGGATTTTTGGGGACTACACAATATTACAATTTTACAGAAAATAGTTGACATCTTTGTTTTTAACAATGTCAACAACCAGACGTACGCACTTAGGCCGCAGAGCTCGAAATACGGCAGGTAAAAGAAATATAAGAGCAAATTAAACTGATGAGCAACGCGAAGCGCGAAATGAATTCAACAAAATCGGAATCAACATGGAAATGTTGTGTTTAATCCCCGCAGAGCTGCATTCAGTTACAATGTGGCAATTGATTACAGTTCAGAGCAAATTGTTGTTATTGGACTAATATTGGGTGTCCACATTGCAATGCATTGAAATTCAAAAATAAAGCCCCTGGATTGTTGCGTCAGAGGCCAAGTCAAATTGACGCCATTGGTACCACCACCAGAGCCACTACATTCATTGGTTTCTGGAAATGGCCCAGTTTTTAATTATTTTTTGACTCATATCCAGCAATACAATAATTGCTTTCAAATGACGTCATTTGGCGCAACAAAAGTTATTCGAGACAATTTATACAGAATATGTAACAGTTCTGTAGTTGATGACGCTATAGTCAACATAACATAAAGTGTAAGAACTTAACAAATTCCCACACCTTATTTTTATTGTTACATATGCCAAATTTATTCGATTCGGATTGCATACCAAAAGACGAGATTTAAGAACGCAAATATCGCAGAAAGTGCATAAAAGTGCACTTTGCAATAGCATTAATTTTAAAGAGAAACAAATTCCCTATAACCCACTATAGATTTTATGTTAAAGTAAGCTGGTATTCACTTTATATCTATATTTGAAAATTTGATTTCAATTTAAGAGTTGATATATTAAGGTTCTACTATGAACCACCATTACAAGAAGAGCAGGACCAATTTACAATCTACATATACAAATACTTAGTAAAACATCACTGATAGGATTCTTAGGCAAATTTATTATAGAAATAACGTTTTTATTTACTTTTTGGCCCTTAAAAAGAAGCAATTAATTTTCTTTTGTGGCAAAAACAAAAATAGTCCCATCAAGGGCGATGATTATGTGTAGACGGATGTTGCGGATGACGAAGATAGAGGCAGACGGCGGAAGAAAGGCGATAGAGGATGCTTGTGATGATATGAAATTATGGACTCACACGCGACGACGACGCCGGGCCTCAGTTGGGATGGAACGGGGCGTAACAGCGACGGCCGCCGCACAAGGGCAAAATATAATTTTTGCTCCCGTTGCGTCTCGTTGCTGATGTGTATGGGTGTAAGGGTGTGTGGGTGTAAGGGTGTGTGGGTTTAAGGTGAAGGGCGCAGGCGAACAGGCGTCAGTTCCCTGAAGCGAAAATCTCTTGAAAAGGAATATGAATAGTATTCCTACATGAGCTGAGATTTCGTTGATATCAGGGGAAAATTCAGAATCTTTAAATTTTGACAGTTTATTGTTATATATAAAAGATATAAAATATGCTAAGAGATATACGTTTGCTATGTTTTCATTATTATTGAACAGTTTTCACTTTACTTGTTTTTAAATTCTGAAATAGTAGTGAAATAAACTTGATGTGCGTATGGTATACAGAAATCATCATGCCTAATTTGGTGTCTGTAACTGTAATATTTTCTTTAATATTTGTTAATTATCGATTTGCGTGGGCTGCGGGCGTGGCACCTTAAATTTGAAGTAAACTTGATCTGCTGGATGGTATACAGGAACCATCATGTCCAATTTGGTGTCTCTAGTTTTGTAATAGCTGAGATCTCGACGTTCATACAGAGAGATGGACGGACAGATGGACCTGGGTCACAGATGCCGCCTTCAGCCTGTTACGCACATTTCGACAAACTCAATATACCATGTATTTTTTTAAAATCCATGGTCTAAAAATAAACATACTAAGCTCAAGTTGTTAAGTTGGCTACGCCTTACTTTGGGCACAAACCCTGTTGCCAGTATTTTAACGGGCAACTGCAGGCTAGCTTACTTGGTAAGAGTATTAAATATAACAAATAAGAATGCTACCCGCTACCCAGCTGCTCGTACATCAAAATTATTTGCGGAACAATAAAGAACGGCTACAATCATATTTTGACCGTAAAAGGCCATGCATTTACAATATTTATGCAAAGTCAAAAACGAATATAAAAAAAAAATGTTTGCACACATTTAATTTTTGAAGCGGGCGGGACTTGAACCCGTAAATGCAAAATAGTACTGTTCGTTTTGCAGTCCACAACTTAACCCATTTCACCACCGTACACGGCACAATGCTGCAAATGCTGCTTACAGCTATGGAAAACGTTAAACTGAATAACTTCAGAGATCATCTGGCATCAAAATTGCGCTTGTAATCAATGTTTTTCGATTTGCGGGGGCGGAAGGGGCGTGCCCAAAATCCAAAATAAACTTGATCAGCGTGCAGTAATAACACATTTTGTCACCATTTTGGTAGTTCTAGCTCTTAGAATAGCTGAGATCTATATGGGGTCGGAGATGTTTCCTTCTGCCTGTTACATACATTTTCGGTTTGAACAAAGTTATAATAGCCTTTTACTCTATAAGTAGAGGGTATAAAAATTGCTATATATTTACAGGCTTACCCTGAAAGAAAAGTTTTGAAAATATTGACAGATTTATTTAAGAACATAAATTTAAGCTTTAACTACTACCAAGTTGAATATTTGCATTATAAATTCTATAACTAGAAAATTAATTTAATTTGCATGGGAATATGATCCTCACTTTCGCGCAGTGTATGCACTTACACCGTTTCACATATTTTATTGTTAGTTCTTTTCACTTCTTGTTGCTGTTATTGTTGTGGTTTAAGTAAATGAGCTTGCTGCAACTTAGCAAGTGCTAGTGTGTGTGCGAGAGTGTGTGTGTGGGTGTCATCAATAATAGTGCCATTGTTGTTGTTATTGTTGCCGCTCCAATGACCTCAGAAAAGTCATTTAGCACTGGAGAGTGGAGTGAGAGAGCGAGAGACCTTCAAGCCGCCATCACTTGTACAACATGATTTGTGCGCCTCGCAGCTTCTCTTCTCTCTTTCTTTACAAATTCTTAGCAAGCCAAATTGTTTCCTTCGTCCCCGATTCAGTTGTATCTTCAACGAGCGCACGTTTTTTTGCAGCCTCAGCCTCAGCTTTAGCTTCAGCCTTTTTTCAATCCTGTTCACCCATTACAGAAGAATCTTATCCTCTCCCTCCTCCTTTAAATGCCACCTAACGTCCTCGGCCTTTGGCAAAGCTGTCGAAAATTCATTTGCCAGCCGCAACAATTTTACGCCCACTTATGTCAGCGCCTACACCATTTTATGTACAAAAATCTCTCTCTCGTTCCCTCTCTTCCTATAAATATGCATATCTATCTATCTACAACATTTTATGTATAAAAATCTCTCTCTCGTTCCCTCTCTTCCTATAAATATGTATCTCTATTTATCTATCTATCTATTTATCTATCTATATATACAATACAGTATATATAAATGAAGTGGTCACCGTTAGTCTGACAAAAACTCGAGAACCGCTAAACGGATTTGTATAATCTTATTCTTGAAATGTTCGTGGAGGTCTAGGGAAGGTATTCAAGGTGAGAAAAATTCGAATAATACCTGGGACAACCCTAAAAACAGCTATTTTCTATCTTCTATACAGAATAAAATTGGAATTTTGTAAAAGTAGGCAAAGAGACGTCAATCATCCTGTTGTAAAGTAGTTAAAAAAAAAACAAGTAAGAAAGCTGCAGTCGAGTGTGCTCGACTGTAATATACCCTCTACCCAGCTGCTCGTACATCATTTATTTGCGGAACAAAAAAAACGGCTACAATCATCTTTTGACCGTAAAAGGCTATGGACTTACAATATTTATGCAAAGTCAAAATCTAAAATAAAAACAAGTAAGAAAGCTACAGTCGAGTGTGCTCGACTGTAATATACCCGCTACCCAGCTGCTTGTACATAATTTATTTGCGGAACAAAAAAACGGCTACAATCATATTTTGACCGTAAAAGGCTATGGACTTATAATATTTATGCAAAGTCAAAATATAAAATAAAAAATAAAACAATTTTTGCACACATTTAATTTTTGATGCGGACGGGACTCGAACCCGTATATGCATAATAGTACTGTTTGTTTTGCAGTCCACAACTTAAACCATTTCACCACTGTACACGCACACACGATTCGGCACAATGCTGCAAGCAGCGCTGCCGGCAGCTTACAGCTATGGAAAACGTTAAGCTGAATAACTTCTGTGTTTATTATCCGATTGTTACCAAATTTGCATGATAACTACGGTTTGCATGATAACTACAGCTAGCCACATGATCTCTGAACATTTGGTAACAATCGGATACTAAACACAGAAGTTATTCAGCTTAACGTTTTCCATAGCTGTCTGCCTCTATCTATCAACACATAATCATCGCCCTTGATGGGGCCATTTTTGTTTTTGCCGCAAAAGAAAATTAATTGCTTCTTTTTAAGGGCCAAAAAGTAAATAAAAACGTTATTTCTATAATAAATTTGCCTAAGAATCCTATCATTGATGCTTTACTAAGTATTTGTATATGAAATTGGTCCTGCTCTTCTTGTAATAGTGGTTCATAGTAGAACCGTTAATATATAAACTCTTAAATTGAAATCAAATTTTCAAATATAGATATAAAGTGAATACCAGCTTATTTTAACATAAAATCTATAGTGGGTTATAGGGAATTTGTTTCTCTTTAAAATTAATGCAATCGCAAAGTGCACTTTTATGCACTTTCTGCGATATTTGCGTTCTTAAATCTCGTCTTTTGGTATGCAATCCATAATTGTTTGTCACGTAAAATTATTCGTTGATAAAGAATGCCAAAGAAGAATAAACAAGCGGATAATTGCTAATATCTGTGATTACGTTGCGAAAGAGTAACAAGTTTTCTGTAGTAAGTAATAGTAAGTGGTAACAATCTTGAATGCGCTTAAGGCAAAAAAAGATGGTATCCAATAAATTTGGCATAATGTAAGAATAAGGTGTGGGAATTTGTTAAGTTCTTACACTTTATGTTATGTTGACTATAGCGTCATCAACTACATACTGGACATACATACTGGCCATCGGATATCAAAAAGCTGCCAGACTTGATTGACTTTGCAATCACAAGAAATGTTACACGCAACCTGATAAGCGCTGTATCCTTGCCAGACTTATCAACCGACCACTCGTCTGTACTGCTGAATTTCCTCCGCCACCCAGAAACAGTAGAGCAACCGTCAAGGCTGACATTCTACAAGACGAACTGGCTCAGTTATATGAAATACATAAGATCACACATCGAGTTGAATCCAAAACTCAACAGCAAACTAGACATTGACCAGTCCGGATCAACGCTTGAGTCAATGCTAAAACACGCAGCGCCCATATCAACATCGCAGTCTATCGAGGCCATAGGCAAATCAACAAAAACTAATGCACAAATCGAGCAGCTTGTCCTCGAAAAGCGCCGTTTACGCCGAGAATAGCAGACCCACAGATCTCCATATGCAAAGGTAAGGCTGAACAATGTAGTACGGAAACTCCGAAAAGCCCACAAGCCAGAGGAAGAAAACACTCAACGCCGTTATATAGAGCAGCTATTAACAAATGACAGTAAAAATTCCCTGTGAAGAGCACATCCTACCTTATGCTTAAGCAAGTAAACCGTATTACTAACGAAATACGCGCTGCATTTGAAAGCAGGCAATATTGTATAGCAGCATTCCTCAATGTGGCCCAAGCGTTCGACAGAGTCTGGCTGGATGGCCTAATGTACAAAATCAAAATAATGCTCCGCCAAACACATACAAGCTCTTGAACTCCTATCTCCACGATAGAAAGTTTCCAGTGAGGTTCAACACTTCCACCTCTGACGACCATATTATTAGGGCTGGGGTACCACAAGGCAGTGTTCTTGGGCCAACGCTTTACCTCCTATATACAGCCGACATCCCAACAAGTAACTTCCTTACAACTTTAACATTTGCAGACGACACGGCTATCCTAAGCCGCTCCAGATGCCCTATGAAAGTAGCAGCGCAACTATCGCTTCACCTAGCGGACGTGGAAAAATGGTTATCCGACTGACGCATAAAGGTCAACGAAAAAAATTCAAGCAAGTGACGTTCACGTTAAACAGACAAGATTGCCCGCCACTACTGTTGAACAACACAGCTCCTCCACAAGGGCAAGTAGTCACATATCTAGAGATACATTTGGATAAAAGACTCACGTGGCGCACCCACATCCAAGCCAAGAAAATGCAATTAAAGCTGAAAGCAAATAACCTGTACTGGTTGATTAATGCACGTTCCCCTCTTAGTCTGGAACTCAAAGTCCTACTCTACAAAATAGTTTTAAAACCAATCTGGACCTATGGCTCCCAACTATGGGGGAACGCCAGCAGCAGCAACATTGACATCGTCCAACGGGCCCAATCAAAAATACTGCGTAACTATCACAGGGGCGCTTTGGTATGTTCGCAATGAAAACATCCAAAGAGACTTAGACATCCCAACAATGAAAAATGTATTAGCAGACCTCAAGTCGACATATTTAATAAAGCTCTCTTCACACTCGAACCACCTAGCGAGAAGTTTACCGTCGACCTCGTCTCCGTCGCAACAATTCATCAAGCCAGTAATTATTTTTGAGGAACCCTAAAACTTAAAACAGTTAAGCTCGAATAGTTGTAAAATTTGTTAACTTTATGTTAGTTCTTAGTAAATAAGAAGATTCATAGATAATAATATTCAAGTTTAAAAAAAAAACAAGTAAAAAAGCTACAGTCGAGTGTGCCCGACTGTAATATACCCGCTAGCCAGCTGCTTGTACATAATTTTTTTGCGGAACAAAAAAACGGCTACAATCATATTTTGACCGTAAAAGGCTATGGACTTATAATATTTATGCAAAGTCAAAATATAAAATAAAAAAAAAAACATTTTCGCACACATTTAATTTTTGATGCGGGCGGGACTCGAACCCGTAAATGCATAATAGTACTGTTCGTTTTGCAGTCCACAACTTAACCCATTTCACCACCGTACACGCACACACGATTCGGCACAATGCTGCAAGCAGCGCTGCCAGGAGCAGCAGGAGACACCTCCGACCCCATGAAGTATATATATTCTGGCTCAGGATCAACAGCCGAGTCGATATAGCCATGTCCGTCTTTCCGTTATTTTGGATTTTGGCCACGCCCCCTTCCGCCCCCGTAAATTGAAAAAATAAATGATTACCTCTAGATCTCAGCTATTATAAGAGCTAGGACTACCAAATTTGGTGACAAAATGTGTTATTATTGCACGCTGATCAAGTTTATTTTGGATTTTGGCCAGGCCCCCTTCCGCCCCTGTAAATAGAAAAACATTGATTACAAGCGCAATTTTGATGCCATATTGTTCATATTCGGTTTACATGATAACTATAGCTAGCCAGATGATCTCTGAAAATTTGGTAACAATCCGATAAGAAACACAGAAGTTATCCAGCTTAACGTTTTCCGAATAGTGTGTGCGTGTACGATGGTGAAATGGGTTAAGTTGTGGACTGCAAAACAAACAGTACTATTATGCATTTACGGGTTCGAGTCCCGCCCGCATTAAAAATTAAATGTGTGCAAAAATATTTTTTTTTTTTATTTTATATTTTGACTTTGCATAAATATTATAAGTCCATAGCCTTTTATGGTCAAAATATGATTGTAGCCGTTTTTTTGTTTCGCAAATAAATTATGTACAAGCAGCTGGGTAGCGGGCATATTACAGTCGAGCACACTCGACTGTAGCTTTCTTACTTGTTTTGTTTGGGCCCGCTGGACGATGTCAATGTTGCTGCTGCTGGCGTTCCTCCATAGTTGGGAGCCATAGGTCCAGATTGGTTTTAAAACTATTTTGTAGAGTAGGACTTTGAGTTCCAGACTAAGAGGGGAACGTGCATTAATCAACCAGTACAGGTTATTCGCTTTCAGCTTTAATTGCATTTTCTTGGCTTGGATGTGGGTGCGCCACGTGAGTCTTCTATCCAAATGTATCTCTAGATATGTGACTACTTGCGCTTGATGAAGAGCTGTGTTGTTCAACAGTAGTGGCGGGCAATCTTGTCTGTTTAACGTGAACGTCACTTGCTTGGATTTTTTTCGTTGACCTTTATGCGCCAGTCGGATAACCATTTTTCCACGTCCGCTAGGTAAAGCGATAGTTCCGCTGCTGCTTTTATAGGGCATCTGGAGCGGCTTAGGATAGCCGTGTCGTCTGCAAATGTTGAAGTTGTAAGGAAGTTACTTGTTGGGATGTCGGCTGTATATAGGAGGTAAAGCGTTGGCCCAAGAACACTGCCTTGTGGTACCCCAGCCCTAAAAATATGGTCGTCAGAGGTGAAAGTGTTGAACCTCACTGGAAACTTTCTATCGTGGAGATAGGATTTCAATAGTTTGTGTGTGTTTGGCGGAGCATTATTTTGATTTTGTACATTAGGCCATCCAGCCAGACTCTGTCGAACGCTTGCGCCACATTGAGGAATGCTGCTATACAATATTGCCTGCTTTCAAATGCAGCGCGTATTTCGTTAGTAATACGGTTTACATGCTCGATGGTTCCATGGTTTTCTCGAAATCTAAATTGATGTGCCGGGATTCTGTTATGCCTTATCAGATATGGCCTTATTCGGAGCACCAAGTATTTTTCAAAGAGCTTTGAGAGGCCCAGCCTCCCGTGGGGGTTCTCAGTGGCAACACGGACTCAGTCGGCGAGCATAAGGTAGGATGTGCTCTTCACAGCGAATTTTTACTGTCATTTGTTAATAGCTGCTCTATATAACGGCGTTGAGTGTTTTCTTCCTCTGGCTTGTGGGCTTTTCGGAGTTTCCGTACTGCATTGTTCAGCCTTACCTTTGCATATGGAGATCTGTGGGTCTGCTATTCTCGGCGTAAACGGCGCTTTTCGAGGACAAGCTGCTCGATTTGTGCATTAGTTTTTGTTGATTTGCCTATGGCCTCGATAGACTGCGGTGTTGATATGGGCGTTGCGTCTTTTAGCATTGACTCAAGCGTTGATCCGGACTGGTCAATGTCTAGTTTGCTGTTGAGTTTTGGATTCAACTCGATGTGTGATCTTATGTATTTCATATAACTGAGCCAGTTCGTCTTGTAGGATGTCAGCCTTGACGGTTGCTCTACTGTTTCTGCGGGGCTGAGGAAATTCAGCAGTACAGGCGAGTGGTCGGTTGATAAGTCTGGCAAGGATACAGCGCTTATCAGGTTGCGTGTAACATTTCTTGTGATTGCAAAGTCAATCAAGTCTGGCAGCTTTTTGATATCCGATGGCCAGTATGTATGTCCAGTATGTAGTTGATGACGCTATAGTCAACATAACATAAAGTGTAAGAACTTAACAAATTCCCACACCTCATTTTTACATTATGCCAAATTTATTTGATACAATCTTCTTTTGCGTTAAGCGCATTCAAGATTGTTACCACTTACTATTACTTACTACAGAAAACTTGTTACTCTTTCGCAACGTAATCACAGATATTACAATTATCCGGTTGTTTATTCTTCTTTGGCATTCTTTATCAACTAATAATGTTACGTGACAAACAATTATGGATTGCATACCAAAAGACGAGATTTAAGAACGCAAATATCGCAGAAAGTGCATAAAAGTAAACTTTGCAATAGCATTAATTTTAAAAAGAAACAAATTCCCTATAACCCTTAGATTTTATGTTAAAATAAGCTGGTATTCACTTTATATCTATATTTGAAAATTTGATTTCAATTTAAGAGTTGATATATTAAGGTTCTACTATAAACCACTATTACAAGAAGAGCAGGACCAATTTACAATCTACATATACAAATACTTAGTAAAACATCACTGATAGGATTCTTAGGCAAATTTATTATAGAAATAACGTTTTTATTTACTTTTTGGCCCTTAAAAAGAAGCAATTAATTTTCTTTTGCGGCAAAAACAAAAATGGCCCCATCAAGGGCGATGATTATGTGTAGACGGATGTTGCGGATGACGAAGATAGAGGCAGACGGCGGAAGAAAGGCGATAGAGGATGCTTGTGATGATGTGAAATTATTGACTCACACGCGACGACGACGCAGGGCCTCAGTCGGGATGGAACGGGGCGTAACAGCGACGGCCGCCGCACAAGGGCAAAATATAATTTCTGCTCCAGTTGCGTCTCGTTGCTGATGTGTATGGGTGTAGGGGTGTGTGGGTGTAAGGGTGTGTGGGTGTAAGGGTGTGTGGGTTTAAGGTGAAGGGCG
Source organism: Zaprionus ghesquierei (assembly GCA_018904095.1). Taxonomy (NCBI): domain Eukaryota; kingdom Metazoa; phylum Arthropoda; class Insecta; order Diptera; family Drosophilidae; genus Zaprionus; species Zaprionus ghesquierei. Next base: position 143,011 of record JAEIGP010000462.1, on the reverse strand, counting down.
CAGGAGAACAGGCGTCAGTTCCCTGAAGCGAAAATCTCTTGAATAGGAATATGCATAGTATTCCTACATGAGCTGAGATTTCGTTGATATCAGGGGAAAATTCAGAATATATATTGTTATATATAAAAGATATAAAATGTGCGAAGAGATATACGTTTTGCTATGTTTTCATTATTATTGAACAGTTTTCACTTAACTTGTTTTTATACCCGCTACTCATAGAGTAGAAAGGTATTATAACTTTGTTCAAACCGAAAATGTATGTAACATATTTGCACACATTTAATTTTTGATGCGGGCGGGACTCGAACCCGTAAATGCATAATAGTACTGTACGTTTTGCAGTCCACAACTTAACCCATTTCACCACCGTACACGCACACACGATTCGGCACAATGCTGCAAGCAGCGCTGCCGGCAGCATGCATTTACGGGTTCGAGTCCCGCCCGCATCAAAAATTAAATGTGTGCAAAAATGTTTTTTTTTTTTTATTTTATATTTTGACTTTGCATAAATATTATATGTCCATAGCCTTTTACGGTCAAAATATGATTCTAGCCGTTTTTTTGTTCCGCAAATAAATTTTGTACAAGCAGCTGGGTAGCGGGTATATTGCAGTCGAGCACACTCGACTGTAGCTTTCTTACTTGTTAAATTCTGAAATAGTAGTGAAATAAACTTGATGTGCGTATGGTATACAGAAATCATCATGCCTAATTTGGTGTCTGTAACTGTAATATTTTCTTTAATATTCGTAAACTATCGATTTGCGTGGGCTGTGGGCGTAGCACCTTCAACTTGAAGTAAACTTGATCTGCTGGATGGTATACAAGAACCATCATGTCCAATTTGGTGTCTCTAGCTTTTGTAATAGCTGAGATCTCGACGTTCCTACAGAAAGATGGACGGACAGACGGACATGGGTCGCAGATGACTCCTTCTGCCTGTTACGCACATTTCGACAAACTCATGTATTTTTTTTAAATCCATGGTCTAAAAATAAACATACTAAGCTCAAGTTGTTAAGTTGGCTACGCCTTACTTTGGGCACAAAGCCTGTTGCCAGTACTTTTACGGGCAACTGCAGGCTAGCTTACTTGGTAAGAGTATTAAATATAACAAGTAAGAATGCTACCCGCTACCCAGCTGCTCGTACATCAAAATTATTTGCGGAACAATAAAGAACGGCTACAATCATATTTTGACCGTAAAAGGCCATGCATTTACAATATTTATGCAACGTCAAAAACTAATATAAAAAAACAAATGTTTGCACACATTTAATTTTTGAAGCGGGCGGGACTTGAACCCGTAAATGCATAATAGTACTGTTCGTTTTGCAGTCCACAACTTAACCCATTTCACCACCGTACGCGGCACAATGCTGCAAATGCTGCAATGCTGCCGGCAGCGCTGCTTACAGCTATGGAAAACGTTAAGCTGAATAACTTCAGAGATCACCTATAGTGATCAGATACGAACAATATGGCATCAAAATTGCGGTTGTAATCAATGTTGTTCGATTTGCGGGGGCGTGGCCAAAATCCAAAATAAACTTGATCAGCGTGCAATAATAACACATTTTGTCACCATTTTTGCTGTTATTGTTGTGGTTTAAGTAAATGAGCTTGCTGCAACTTAGTAAGTGCTAGTGTGTGTGCGAGAGTGTGTGTGGGTGTCATCAATAATAGTGTTGTTATTGTTGCCGCTCCAATGACCTCAGAAAAGTCATTTAGCACTGGAGAGTGGAGTGAAAGAGCGAGAGACCTTCAAGCCGCCATCACTTGCACAACACGATTTGTGCGCCATGTTTTCTTGCCGCGCAGCTTCTCTCTTTCTTAACAAATTCTTAGCAAGCCAAATTGTTTCCTTCGTCCCCGATTCAGTTGTATCTTCAACGAGCGCACGATTTTTTGCAGCCTCAGCCTCAGCTTTAGCTTCAGCCTTTTTTCAATCCTGTTCACCCATTACAGAACAATATTATCCTCTCCCTCCCCCTTTAACTGCCACCTAACGTCCTCGGCCTTTGGCAAAGCTGTCGAAAATTCATTTGCCAGCCGCAACAATTTTACGCCCACTTATGTCAGCGCCTACACCATTTTATGTATAAAAATCTCTCTCTCGTTCCGTCTCTTCCTATAAATATGTATATCTATCTATCTATTTATCTATCTATATCTTTATATATACAATACAGTATATATAAATGGAGTGGTCACCAAGTGGTCTGACAAAAATTCGAGAACCGCTGAACGGATTTATATAATCTTAGTCTTGAAATGTTCGGGGAGGTCTAGGGAAGGTATTCAAGGTGAGAAAAATTCGAATAATATCTGGGACATTCCTAAAAACACCTAGCTCGACTGTAATATACCCGCTACACAGCTGCTCGTACATAATTTATTTGCGGAACAAAAAAAACGGCTACAATCATATTTTGACCGTAAAAGGCTATGGACTTACAATATTTATGCAAAATCAAAATCTAAAATAAAAAAAAAAATATTTTCGCACACATTTAATTTTTGATGCGGGCGGGACTCGAAACCGTAAATTCCTAATAGTACTGTTCGTTTTGCAGTCCACAACTTAACCCATTTCACCACCGTACACGCACACACTATTCGGAAAACGTTAAGCTGCATAACTTCTGTGTTTATTATCCGATTGTTATCCAGAAATCATATGGCTAGCTATAGTTATCACGAATATGAACAATATGGCACAAAAATTGCCCTTGTAATTAATGGTTTCCTATTTACAGGGGCGGAAGGGGGCCTGGCCAAAATCCAAAATAAACTTGATCAGCGTGCAATAATAACACATTTTGTCACCAAATTTGGTAGTCCTAGCTCTTATAATAGCTGAGATCTATAGGTTCAGAGGTAATCATTTTTTTTTTCAATTTACGGGGACGGAAGGGGGCGTGGCCAAAATCCAAAATAAACTTGATCAGCGGGCAATAATTACACATATTATTACCAAATTTGGTAGTCCTAGCTCTTATAATAGCTGAGATCTAGATTTTCACACGGACATGGCTATATCGACTCGGCTGTTGATCCTGAGCCAGAATATATATACTTCATGGGGTCAGAGGTGTCTCCTGCTGCCTGTTACATACATTTTCGGTTTGAACAAAGTTATAATACCCTTCTAAAGTATATATATTCTTATATAAATAAAGTATATATATTCTTGCTCAGGATCACTAGCCGAGTCGATTAGCTATGTCTGTCTGTCCGTCTGTCCTTCAGCGTCAGCCGCCGGCAGCGCTGCTTGCAGCATTGTGCCGAATCGTGTTTGCGTGTACGGTGGTGAAATGGGTTAAGTTGTTGACTGAAAAACGAACAGTACTATTATGCATTTACAGGTTCGAGTCCCGCCCGCATCAAAAATTAAATTTGTGCAAAAATGTTTTTTTTTTATTTTAGATTTTGACTTTGCATGAATATTGTAAGTCCATAGCCTTTTACGGTCAAAATATGATTGTAGCCGTTTTTTTTTTGTTCCGCAAATAAATGATGTACGAGCAGCTTGGTAGCGGGTATATTACAGTCGAGCACTCTCGAATGTAGCTTTCTTACTTGTTTTTTTTTTAAACTTGAATATTATTATTTATTGAATCTTCTTATTTTCTAAGAACTAACAAAAAGTAAACAAATTTTACAACTATTCTAGCTTAACTGTGTTAAGTTTTAGGGTTCCTCAAAAATAATTACTGGCTTGATGAATTGTTGCGACGGAGACGAGATCGATTGCTGGCCTGCGTTAAACTTCTCGCTATGTGGTTCGGGTGTGAAGAGAGCTATATTGAATACTTCGACTTGCGGTCTGCTATTACATTTTTCATTGTTGGGATGTCTAAGTCTCTTTGGATGTTTTCATTGCGAACATACCAAGGCGCCAATGTCAATGTTGCTGCTGCTGGCGTTCCCCCATAGTTGGGAGCCATAGGTCCAGATTGGTTTTAAAACTATTTTGTAGAGTAGGACTTTGAGTTCCAGACTAAAATGGGAGCGTGCATTGTGTTGAGCCTCACTGGAAACTTTCTATCGTGGAGATAGGAGTTCAATAGCTTGTGTGTGTTTGGCGGAAGCATTATTTTGATTTTGTACATTAGGCCATCCAGCCAGCCAGACTCTGTCGAACGCTTGGGCCACATCGAGGAATGCTGCTATACAATATTGCCTGCTTTCAAATGCAGCGCGTATTTCGTTAGTAATACGGTTTACTTGCTCGATGGTTCCATGGTTTTCTCGAAATCTAAATTGATGTGCCGGGATTCTGTTATGCCTTATCAGATATGGCCTTATTCGGAGCAGCAAGTATTTATACCCGCTACTCATAGAGTAGAAGGGTATTATAACTGTGTTCAAACCGAAAATGTATGTAACAGGCAGAAGAAGACGACTCCGACCCCATAAAGTATTTATATTCTGGCTCAGGATCAACAGCCGAGTCGATATAGCCATGTCCGTCTGACCGTCTGTCTGTCCGTGTGAAAATCTAGATCTCAGCTATTATAAGAGCTAGGACTACCAAATTTGGTGACAATATGTGTTATTATTGCACGCTGATCAAGTTTATTTTGGATGTTGGCCACGCCCCCTTCCGCCCCCGCAAATCGAAAAAACATTGATAACAAGTGCAATTTTGATGCCGTATTGTTCATTTTCGGTTTACATGATAACTATAGCTAGCCAGATGATCTCTCAAAATTTGGTAACAATCGGATAATAAACACAGAAGTTATTCAGCTTAACATTTTCCACAGCTGTAATTGTGCCGAATCGTGTGTGCGTGTACGGTGGTGAAATGGGTTAAGTTGTGGACTGCAAAACGAACAGTACTATTGTGCATTTACGGGTTCGAGTCCCGCCCGCATCAAAAATTAAATGTGTGCAAAAATGTTTTTTTTTTCTATTTTATATTTTGACTTTGCATAAATATTATAAGTCCATAGCCTTTTACGGTCAAAATATGATTGTAGCCGTTTTTTTGTTCCGCAAATAAATTATGTACAAGCAGCTGGGTCGCGGGTATATTAGAGTCGAGCACACTCGACTGTAGCTTTCTTACTTGCTTTCAAAGAGCTTTGAGAGGCCCAGCCTCCCGTGGGGGTTCTCAGTGGCAACACGGACTCAGTTGGCGAGCATAAGGTAGGATGTGCTCTCCACAGCGAATTTTTACTGCCTTTTGTTAATAGCTGCTCTATATAACGGCGTTGAATGTTTTCTTCCTCTGGCTTGTGGGCTTTTCGGAGTTTTCATACTGCATTGTTCAGCCTTACCTTTGCATATGGATTTCTGTGGGTCTGCTATTCTCGGCGTAAACGGCGCTTTTCGAGGACAAGCTGGTCGATTTGTGCATTAGTTTTTGTTGATTTGCCTATGGCCTCGATAGACTGCGGTGTTGATATGGGCGCTGCGTCTTTTAGCATTGACTCAAGCGTTGATCCGGACTGGTCAATGTCTAGTTTGCTGTTGAGTTTTGGATTCAACTCGATGTGTGATCTTATGTATTTCATATAACTGAGCCAGTTCGTCTTGTAGGATGTCAGCCTTGACGGTTGCTCTACTGTTTCTGCGTGGCGGAGGAAATTCAGCAGTACAGGCGAGTGGTCGGTTGATAAGTCTGGCAAGGATACAGCGCTTATCAGGTTGCGTGTAACATTTCTTGTGATTGCAAAGTCAATCAAGTCTGGCAGCTTTTTGATATCCGATGGCCAGTATGTATGTCCAGTATGTAGTTGATGACGCTATAGTCAACATAACATAAAGTGTAAGAACTTAACAAATTCCCACACCTCATTTTTACATTATGCCAAATTTATTTGATACAATCTTCTTTTGCGTTAAGCGCATTCAAGATTGTTACCACTTACTATTACTTACTACAGAAAACTTGTTACTCTTTCGCAACGTAATCACAGATATTAGCAATTATCCGCTTGTTTTGGTTGTCCTAGCTCTTATAATAGCTGAGATCTAGATTTTCACACGGACAGACAGACGGACAGACGGATATGGCTATATCGACTCGGCTGTTGATCCTGAGCCAGAATATATATACTTTATGGGGTCGGAGGTGTCTCCTCCTGCCTGTTACATACATTTTCGGTTTGAACAAAGTTATAATACCCTTCTACTCTATGAGTAGCGGGTATAAAAATGGCCCCATCACGGGGGATGATTATGTGTAGACGGATGTTGCGGATGACGAAGATAGAGGCAGACGGCGGAAGAAAGGCGATAGAGGATGCTTGTGATGATGTGAAATTATTGACTCACACGCGACGACGACGCAGGGCCTCAGTCGGGATGGAACGGGGCGTAACAGCGACGGCCGCCGCACAAGGGCAAAATATAATTTCTGCTCCAGTTGCGTCTCGTTGCTGATGTGTATGGGTGTAGGGGTGTGTGGGTGTAAGGGTGTGTGGGTGTAAGGGTGTGTGGGTTTAAGGTGAAGGGCGCAGGCGAACAGGCGTCAGTTCCCTGAAGCGAAAATCTCTTGAAAAGGAATATGCATAGTATTCCTACATGAGCTGAGATTTCGTTGATATCAGGGGAAAATTCAGAATCTTTAAATTTTGACAGTTTATAGTTATATATAAAAGATATAAAATGTGCGAAGAGATATACGTTTTGCTATGTTTTCATTATTATTGAACAGTTTTCACTTTACTTGTTTTTAAATTCTGAAATAGTAGTGAAATAAACTTGATCATCATGCCTAATTTGGTGTCTGTAACTGTAATATTTTCTTTAATATTCGTAAACTATCGATTTGCGTGGGCTGTGGGCGTGGCACCTTCAATTTGAAGTAAACTTGATCTGCTGGATGGTATACAAGAACCATCATGTCCAATTTGGTGTCTCTAGCTTTTGTAATAGCTGAGATCTCGACGTTCCTACAGAAAGATGGACGGACAGACGGACATGGGTCGCAGATGCCTCCTTCTGCCTGTTAAATATGGCATCAAAATTGCGCTTGTAATCAATGTTGTTCGGTTTGCGGGGGCGTGGCCAAAATCCAAAATAAACTTGATCAGCGTGCAATAATAACACATTTTGTCACCATTTTTGCTGTTATTGTTGTGGTTTAAGTAAATGAGCTTGCTGCAACTTAGCAAGTGCTAGTGTGTGTGCGAGAGTGTGTGTGGGTGTCATCAATAATAGTGCCATTGTTGTTGTTATTGTTGCCGCTCCAATGACCTCAGAAAAGTCATTTAGCACTGGAGAGTGGAGTGAGAGAGCGAGAGACCTTCAAGCCCCATCACTTGTACAACATGATTTGTGCGCCTCGCAGCTTCTCTTCTCTCTTTCTTTACAAATTCTTAGCAAGCCAAATTGTTTCCTTCGTCCCCGATTCAGTTGTATCTTCAACGAGCGCACGTTTTTTTGCAGCCTCAGCCTCAGCTTTAGCTTCAGCCTTTTTCAATCCTGTTCACCCATTACAGAAGAATCTTATCCTCTCCCTCCCCCCTTTAACTGCCACCTAACGTCCTCGGCCTTTGGCAAAGCTGTCGAAAATTCATTTGCCAGCCGCAACAATTTTACGCCCACTTATGTCAGCGCCTACACCATTTTATGTATAAAAATCTCTCTCTCGTTCCGTCTCTTCCTATAAATATGTATATCTATCTATCTATTTATCTATCTATATCTTTATATATACAATACAGTATATATAAATGGAGTGGTCACCGTTAGTCTGACAAAAATTCGAGAACCGCTGAACGGATTTATATAATCTTAGTCTTGAAATGTTCGTGGAGGTCTAGGGAAGGTATTCAAGGTGAGAAAAATTCGAATAATATCTGCGACATTCCTAAAAACACCTAGCTCGACTGTAATATACCCGCTACACAGCTGCTCGTACATAATTTATTTGCGGAACAAAAAAAACAGCTACAATCATATTTTGACCGTAAAAGGCTATGGACTTACAATATTTATGCAAAATCAAAATCTAAAATAAAAAAAAAAATATTTTCGCACACATTTAATTTTTGATGCGGGCGGGACTCGAAACCGTAAATTCCTAATAGTACTGTTCGTTTTGCAGTCCACAACTTAACCCATTTCACCACCGTACACGCACACACTATTCGGAAAACGTTAAGCTGCATAACTTCTGTGTTTATTATCCGATTGTTATCCAGAAATCATATGGCTAGCTATAGTTATCACGAATATGAACAATATGGCACAAAAATTGCGCTTGTAATTAATGGTTTTCTATTTACAGGGGCGGAAGGGGGCCTGGCCAAAATCCAAAATAAACTTGATCAGCGTGCAATAATAACACATTTTGTCACATTTATACATTTTCGGTTTGAACAAAGTTATAATACCCTTCTAAAGTATATATATTCTTATATATATAAAGTATATATATTCTTGCTCAGGATCACTAGCCGAGTCGATTAGCTATGTCTGTCTGTCCGTCTGTCCGTCAGCGTCAGCCGCCGGCAGCGCTGCTTGCAGCATTGTGCCGAATCGTGTGTGCGTGTACGATGGTGAAATGGGTTAAGTTGTGGACTGCAAAACGAACAGTACTATTGTGCATTTACGGGTTCGAGTCCCGCCCGCATCAAAAATTAAATGTGTGCAAAAATGTTTTTGTTTTTTATTTTATATTTTGACTTTGCATAAATATTATAAGTCCATAGCCTTTTACGGTCAAAATATGATTGTAGCCGTTTTTTTTGTTCCGCAAATACGAGCAGCTGGGTAGCGGGTATATACAGTCGAGCACACTCGAATGGAGCTTTCTTACTTGTTATACCCGCTACTCATAGAGAAGAAGGGTATTATAACTTTGTTTAAACCGAAAATGTATGTAACAGGCAGAAGGAGACACCTCCGACCCCATAAAGTATATATATTCTGGCTCAGGATCAACAGCCGAGTCGATATAGCTATGTCCGTCTGTCCGTCTTTCCCTCTGTCTGTCCTTGTGAAAATCTAGATCTCAGCTATTATAAGAGCTAGGACAACCAAATTTGGTGACAATATGTATTATTATTGCACGCTGTTCAAGTTTATTTTGGATTTTGGCCACGCCCCCTTCCGCCCCCGCAAATCGAAAAAACATTGATAACAAGTGCAATTTTGATGCCATATTGTTCATTTTCGGTTTACATGATAACTATAGCTAGCCAGATGATCCCTGAAAACTTGGTAACAATCGGATAATAAACACAGAAGTTATTCAGCTTAACGTTTTCCACAGCTGTAAGCAGCGCTGCCGGCAGCGCTGCTTGCAGCATTGTGCCGAATCGTGTGTGCGTGTACGGTGGTGAAATGGGTTAAGTTGTGGACTGAAAAACGAACAGTACTATTATGCATTTACGGGTTCGAGTCCCGCCCGCAAAATGTGTGCAAAAATGTTTTTTTTTATTTTATATTTTGACTTTGCATAAATATAAGTCCATAGCCTTTTACGGTCAAAATATGATTGTAGCCGTTTTTTTGTTCCGCAAATAAATTATGTACAAGCAAGTGGGTAGCGGGTATATTACAGCGAGCACACTCGACTGTAGCTTTCTTACTTGTTTTTTTTTAAACTTGAATATTATTATTTATTGAATCTTCTTATTTACTAAGAACTAACAAAAAGTTAACAAATTTTACAACTATTCTAGCTTAACTGTGTTAAGTTTTAGGGTTCCTCAAAAATTATTACTGGCTTGATGAATTGTTGCGACGGAGACGAGATCGATTGCTGCCCTGCGTTAAACTTCTCGCTAGGTGGTTCGGGTGTGAAGAGAGCTTTATTGAATACTTCGACTTGCGGTCTGCTATTACATTTTTCATTGTTGGGATGTCTAAGTCTCTTTGGATGTTTTCATTGCGAACATACCAAGGCACCCCTGTGATAGTTTGCAGTATTTTTGATTGGGCCCGTTGGACGATGTCAATGTTGCTGCTGCTGGCGTTCCCCCATAGTTGGGAGCCATAGGTCCAGATTGGTTTTAAAACTATTTTGTAGAGTAGGACTTTGAGTTCCAGACTAAAAGGGCAGCGTGCATTAATCAACCAGTGCAGGTTATTCGCTTTCAACTTTAATTGCATTTTCTTGGCTTGGATGTGGGTGCGCCACGTGAGTCTTCTATCCAAATGTATCTCTAGATATGTGACTACTTGCGCTTGAGGAAGAACTGTGTTGTTCAACAGTAGTGGCGGGCAATCTTGTCTGTTTAACGTGAACGTCACTTGCTTGGATTTTTTTCGTTGACCTTTACCATTTTTCCACGTCCGCTAGGTGCAGTGATAGTTGCGCTGCTGCTTTCATAGGGTATCTGGAGCGGCTTAGGATAGCCGTGCCGACTGAAAATGTTGAAGTTGTAAGGAACTTACTTGTTGGGTTGTCGGCTGTATATAGGAGGTAAAGCGTTGGCCCAAGAACACTGCCTTGTGGTACCCCAGCCCTAATAATATGGTCGTCAGAGGTGGAAGTGTTGAACCTCACTGAAAACTTTCTATCGTGGAGATAGGAGTTCAATAACTTGTGTGTGTTTGGCGGAAGCATTATTTTGATTTTGTACATTAGGCCATCCAGCCAGCCAGACTCTGTCGAACGCTTGGGCCACATCGAGGAATGCTGCTATACAATATTGCCTGCTTTCAAATGCAGCGCGTATTTCGTTAGTAATACGGTTTACTTGCTCGATGGTTCCATGGTTTTCTCGAAATCTAAATTGATGTGCCGGGATTCTGTTATGCCTTATCAGATGTGGCCTTATTCGGAGCAGCAAGTATTTATACCCGCTACTCATAGAGTAGAAGGGTATTATAACTGTGTTCAAACCGAAAATGTATGTAACAGGCAGAAGAAGACACCTCCGACCCCATAAAGTATTTATATTCTGGCTCAGGATCAACAGCCGAGTCGATATAGCCATGTCCGTCTGTCCGTCTGTCTGTCCGTGTGAAAATCTAGATCTCAGCTATTATAAGAGCTAGGACTACCAAATTTGGTGACAATATGTGTTATTATTGCACGCTGATCAAGTTTATTTTGGATTTTGGCCACGCCCCTTTCCGCCCCCGCAAATCGAAAAAACATTGATAACAAGTGCAATTTTGATGCCGTATTGTTCATTTTCGGTTTACATGATAACTATAGCTAGCCAGATGATCTCTCAAAATTTGGTAACAATCGGATAATAAACACAGAAGTTATTCAGCTTAACATTTTCCACAGCTGTAATTGTGCCGAATCGTGTGTGCGTGTACGGTGGTGAAATGGGTTAAGTTGTGGACTGCAAAACGAACAGTACTATTGTGCATTTACGGGTTCGAGTCCCGCCCGCATCAAAAATTAAATGTGTGCAAAAATGTTTTTTTTTTCTATTTTATATTTTGACTTTGCATAAATATTATAAGTCCATAGCCTTTTACGGTCAAAATATGATTGTAGCCGTTTTTTTGTTCCGCAAATAAATTATGTACAAGCAGCTGGGTAGCGGGTATATTAGATTCGAGCACACTCGACTGTAGCTTTCTTACTTGCTTTCAAAGAGCTTTGAGAGGCCCAGCCTCCCGTGGGGGTTCTCAGTGGCAACACGGACTCAGTTGGCGAGCATAAGGTAGGATGTGCTCTCCACAGCGAATTTTTACTGCCTTTTGTTAATAGCTGCTCTATATAACGGCGTTGAATGTTTTCTTCCTCTGGCTTGTGGGCTTTTCGGAGTTTTCATACTGCATTGTTCAGCCTTACCTTTGCATATGGATTTCTGTGGGTCTGCTATTCTCGGCGTAAACGGCGCTTTTCGAGGACAAGCTGCTCGATTTGTGCATTAGTTTTTGTTGATTTGCCTATGGCCTCGATAGACTGCGGTGTTGATATGGGCGCTGCGTCTTTTAGCATTGACTCAAGCGTTGATCCGGACTGGTCAATGTCTAGTTTGCTGTTGAGTTTTGGATTCAACTCGATGTGTGATCTTATGTATTTCATATAACTGAGCCAGTTCGTCTTGTAGGATGTCAGCCTTGACGGTTGCTCTACTGTTTCTGCGTGGCGGAGGAAATTCAGCAGTACAGGCGAGTGGTCGGTTGATAAGTCTGGCAAGGATACAGCGCTTATCAGGTTAACACGTGTAACATTTCTTGTGATTGCAAAGTCAATCAAGTCTGGCAGCTTTTTGATATCCGATGGCCAGTATGTATGTCCAGTATGTAGTTGATGACGCTATAGTCAACATAACATAAAGTGTAAGAACTTAACAAATTCCCACACCTTATTTTTACATTATGCCAAATTTATTTGATACAATCTTCTTTTGCGTTAAGCGCATTCAAGATTGTTACCACTTACTATTACTTACTACAGAAAACTTGTTACTCTTTCGCAACGTAATCACAGATATTAGCAATTATCCGCTTGTTTTGGTTGTCCTAGCTCTTATAATAGCTGAGATCTAGATTTTCACACGGACAGACAGACGGACAGACGGATATGGCTATATCGACTCGGCTGTTGATCCTGAGCCAGAATATATATACTTTATGGGGTCGGAGGTGTCTCCTCCTGCCTGTTACATACATTTTCGGTTTGAACAAAGTTATAATACCCTTCTACTCTATGAGTAGCGGGTATAAAAATGGCCCCATCACGGGGGATGATTATGTGTAGACGGATGTTGCGGATGACGAAGATAGAGGCAGACGGCGGAAGAAAGGCGATAGAGGATGCTTGTGATGATGTGAAATTATTGACTCACACGCGACGACGACGCAGGGCCTCAGTCGGGATGGAACGGGGCGTAACAGCGACGGCCGCCGCACAAGGGCAAAATATAATTTCTGCTCCAGTTGCGTCTCGTTGCTGATGTGTATGGGTGTAGGGGTGTGTGGGTGTAAGGGTGTGTGGGTGTAAGGGCGTGTGGGTTTAAGGTGAAGGGCGCAGGCGAACAGGCGTCAGTTCCCTGAAGCGAAAATCTCTTGAAAAGGAATATGCATAGTATTCCTACATGAGCTGAGATTTCGTTGATATCAGGGGAAAATTCAGAATCTTTAAATTTTGACAGTTTATAGTTATATATAAAAGATATAAAATGTGCGAAGAGATATACGTTTTGCTATGTTTTCATTATTATTGAACAGTTTTCACTTTACTTGTTTTTAAATTCTGAAATAGTAGTGAAATAAACTTGATCATCATGCCTAATTTGGTGTCTGTAACTGTAATATTTTCTTTAATATTCGTAAACTATCGATTTGCGTGGGCTGTGGGCGTGGCACCTTCAATTTGAAGTAAACTTGATCTGCTGGATGGTATACAAGAACCATCATGTCCAATTTGGTGTCTCTAGCTTTTGTAATAGCTGAGATCTCGACGTTCCTACAGAAAGATGGACGGACAGACGGACATGGGTCGCAGATGCCTCCTTCTGCCTGTTAAATATGGCATCAAAATTGCGCTTGTAATCAATGTTGTTCGGTTTGCGGGGGCGTGGCCAAAATCCAAAATAAACTTGATCAGCGTGCAATAATAACACATTTTGTCACCATTTTTGCTGTTATTGTTGTGGTTTAAGTAAATGAGCTTGCTGCAACTTAGCAAGTGCTAGTGTGTGTGCGAGAGTGTGTGTGGGTGTCATCAATAATAGTGCCATTGTTGTTGTTATTGTTGCCGCTCCAATGACCTCAGAAAAGTCATTTAGCACTGGAGAGTGGAGTGAGAGAGCGAGAGACCTTCAAGCCGCCATCACTTGTACAACATGATTTGTGCGCCTCGCAGCTTCTCTTCTCTCTTTCTTTACAAATTTTTAGCAAGCCAAATTGTTTCCTTCGTCCCCGATTCAGTTGTATCTTCAACGAGCGCACGTTTTTTTGCAGCCTCAGCCTCAGCTTTAGCTTCAGCCTTTTTTCAATCCTGTTCACCCATTACAGAAGAATCTTATCCTCTCCCTCCCCCTTTAACTGCCACCTAACGTCCTCGGCCTTTGGCAAAGCTGTCGAAAATTCATTTGCCAGCCGCAACAATTTTACGCCCACTTATGTCAGCGCCTACACCATTTTATGTATAAAAATCTCTCTCTCGTTCCGTCTCTTCCTATAAATATGTATATCTATCTATCTATTTATCTATCTATATCTTTATATATACAATACAGTATATATAAATGGAGTGGTCACCGTTAGTCTGACAAAAATTCGAGAACCGCTGAACGGATTTATATAATCTTAGTCTTGAAATGTTCGTGGAGGTCTAGGGAAGGTATTCAAGGTGAGAAAAATTCGAATAATATCTGCGACATTCCTAAAAACACCTAGCTCGACTGTAATATACCCGCTACACAGCTGCTCGTACATAATTTATTTGCGGAACAAAAAAAACGGCTACAATCATATTTTGACCGTAAAAGGCTATGGACTTACAATATTTATGCAAAATCAAAATCTAAAATAAAAAAAATATATTTTCGCACACATTTAATTTTTGATGCGGGCGGGACTCGAAACCGTAAATTCCTAATAGTACTGTTCGTTTTGCAGTCCACAACTTAACCCATTTCACCACCGTACACGCACACACTATTCGGAAAACGTTAAGCTGCATAACTTCTGTGTTTATTATCCGATTGTTATCCAGAAATCATATGGCTAGCTATAGTTATCACGAATATGTACAATATGGCACAAAAATTGCGCTTGTAATTGTGGTGTTTTTCTATTTACAGGGGCGGAAGGGGGCCTGGCCAAAATCCAAAATAAACTTGATCAGCGTGCAATAATAACACATTTTGTCACATTTATACATTTTTGGTTTGAACAAAGTTATAATACCCTTCTAAAGTATATATATTCTTATATATATAAAGTATATATATTCTTGCTCAGGATCACTAGCCGAGTCGATTAGCTATGTCTGTCTGTCCGTCTGTCCGTCAGCGTCAGCCGCCGGCAGCGCTGCTTGCAGCATTGTGCCGAATCGTGTGTGCGTGTACGGTGGTGAAATGGGTTAAGTTGTGGACTGCAAAACGAACAGTACTATTGTGCATTTACGGGTTCGAGTCCCGCCCGCATCAAAAATTAAATGTGTGAAAAAATGTTTTTTTTTTTTATTTTATATTTTGACTTTGCATAAATATTATAAGTCCATAGCCTTTTACGGTCAAAATATGATTGTAGCCGTTTTTTTGTTCCGCAAATAAATTATGTACAAGCAGCTGGGTAGCGGGTATATTACAGCGAGCACACTCGACTGTAGCTTTCTTACTTGTTTTTTTTTAAACTTGAATATTATTATTTATTGAATCTTCTTATTTACTAAGAACTAACAAAAAGTTAACAAATTTTACAACTATTCTAGCTTAACTGTGTTAAGTTTTAGGGTTCCTCAAAAATTATTACTGGCTTGATGAATTGTTGCGACGGAGACGAGATCGATTGCTGCCCTGCGTTAAACTTCTCGCTAGGTGGTTCGGGTGTGAAGAGAGCTTTATTGAATACTTCGACTTGCGGTCTGCTATTACATTTTTCATTGTTGGGATGTCTAAGTCTCTTTGGATGTTTTCATTGCGAACATACCAAGGCACCCCTGTGATAGTTTGCAGTATTTTTGATTGGGCCCGTTGGACGATGTCAATGTTGCTGCTGCTGGCGTTCCCCCCATAGTTGGGAGCCATAGGTCCAGATTGGTTTTAAAACTATTTTGTAGAGTAGGACTTTGAGTTCCAGACTAAAAGGGCAGCGTGCATTTATCAACCAGTGCAGGTTATTCGCTTTCAACTTTAATTGCATTTTCTTGGCTTGGATGTGGGTGCGCCACGTGAGTCTTCTATCCAAATGTATCTCTAGATATGTGACTACTTGCGCTTGAGGAAGAACTGTGTTGTTCAAAAGTAGTGGCGGGCAATCTTGTCTGTTTAACGTGAACGTCACTTGCTTGGATTTTTTTCGTTGACCTTTACCATTTTTCCACGTCCGCTAGGTGAAGTGATAGTTGCGCTGCTGCTTTCATAGGGTATCTGGAGCGGCTTAGGATAGCCGTGCCGTCTGAAAATGTTGAAGTTGTAAGGAACTTACTTGTTGGGTTGTCGGCTGTATATAGGAGGTAAAGCGTTGGCCCAAGAACACTGCCTTGTGGTACCCCAGCCCTAATAATATGGTCGTCAGAGGTGGAAGTGTTGAACCTCACTGAAAACTTTCTATCGTGGAGATAGGAGTTCAATAACTTGTGTGTGTTTGGCGGAAGCATTATTTTGATTTTGTACATTAGGCCATCCAGCCAGCCAGACTCTGTCGAACGCTTGGACCACATCGAGGAATGCTGCTATACAATATTGCCTGCTTTCAAATGCAGCGCGTATTTCGTTAGTAATACGGTTTACTTGCTCGATGGTTCCATGGTTTTCTCGAAATCTAAATTGATGTGCCGGGATTCTGTTATGCCTTATCAGATATGGCCTTATTCGGAGCAGCAAGTATTTTTCAAAGAGCTTTGAGAGGCCCAGCCTCCCGTGGGGGTTCTCAGTGGCAACACGGACTCAGTCGGCGAGCATAAGGTAGGATGTGCTCTCCACAGCGAATTTTTACTGCCTTTTGTTAATAGCTGCTCTATATAACGGCGTTGAATGTTTTCTTCCTCTGCCTTGTGGGCTTTTTGGAGTTTCCGTACTGCATTTTTCAGCCTTACCTTTGCATATGGATTTCTGTGGGTCTGCTATTCTCGGCGTAAACGGCGCTTTTCGAGGACAAGCTGCTCGATTTGTGCATTATTTTTAGTTGATTTGCCTATGGACGCTGCGTCTTTTAGCATTGACTCAAGCGTTGATCTGGACTGGTCAATGTCTAGTTTGCTGTTGAGTTTTGGATTCAACTCGATGTGTGATCTTATGTATTTTATATAACTGAGCCAGTTCGTCTTGTAGGATGTCAGCCTTGACGGTTGCTCTACTGTTTCTGGGTGGCGGAGGAAATTCAGCAGTACAGGCGAGTGGTCGGTTGATAAGTCTGGCAAGGATACAGCGCTTATCAGGTTGCGTGTAACATTTCTTGTGATTGCAGCTTTTTGATATCCGATGGCCAGTATGTATGTCCAGTATGTAGTTGATGACGCTATAGTCAATATAACATAAAGTGTAAGAACTTAACAAATTCCCACACCTTATTTTTACATTATGCCAAATTTATTTGATACAATCTTCTTTTGCGTTAAGCGCATTCAAGATTGTTACCACTTACTATTACTTACTACAGAAAACTTGTTACTCTTTCGCAACGTAATCACAGATATTAGCAATTATCCGGTTGTTTATTCTTCTTTGGCATTCTTTATCAACGAATAATTCTACGTGACAAATAATTATGGATTGCATACCAAAAGACGAGATTTAAGAACGCAAATATCGCAGAAAGTGCATAAAAGTACACTTTGCAATAGCATTAATTTTAAAGAGAAACAAATTCCCTATAACCTTTAGATTTTATGTTAAAATAAGCTGGTATTCACTTTATATCTATATTTGAAAATTTGATTTCAATTTAAGAGTTGATATATTAAGGTTCTACTATGAACCACCATTACAAGAAAAGCAGGACCAATTTACAATCTACATATACAAATACTTAGTAAAACATCACTGATAGGATTCTTAGGCAAATTTATTATAGAAATAACGTTTTTATTTACTTTTTGGCCCTTAAAAAGAAGCAATTAATTTTCTTTTGCGGCAAAAACAAAAATGGCCCCATCAAGGGCGATGATTATGTGTTGATAGATAGAGGCAGACGGCGGAAGAAAGGCGATAGAGGATCCTTGTAATGATATGAAATTATTGACTCACACGGCGTAACAGCGACGGCCGCCGCACAAGGGCAAAATATAATTTCTGCTCCCGTTGCGTCTCGTTGCTTAAGGGTGTAAGGGTGTGTGGGTCTAAGGGTGAAGGGCGCAGGCGAACAGGCGTCAGTTCCCTGAAGCGAAAATCTCTTGAAAAGTAATATGAATAGTATTCCTACATGAGCTGAGATTTCGTTGATATGAGGGGAAAATTCAGAATCTTTAAATTTTGACAGTTTCGCTACTCATAGAGTAGAAGGGTATTATAACTTTGTTCAAACCGAAAATGTAAGTAACAGGCAGAAGGAGACACCTCCGACCCCATAAAGTATATATATTCTGGCTCAGGATCAACAGCCGAGTCGATATAGCCATGTCCGTCTGTCCGTCTGTCTGTCCGTGTGAAAATCTAGATCTCAGCTATTATAAGAGCTAGGACAACCAAATTTGGTGACAATATGTGTTATTATTGCACGCTGATCAAGTTTATTTTGGATTTTGGCCACGCCCCCTTCCGCCCCCGCAAATCGAAAAAACATTGATAACAAGTGCAATTTTGATGCCATATTCTTCATTTTCGGTTTACATGATAAATATAGCTAGCCAGATGATCTCTGAAAATTTGGTAACAATCGAATAATAAACACAGAAGTTATTCAGCTTAACATTTTCCATAGCTGTTAGCTGCCGGCAGCGCTGCTTACAGCATTGTGCCGAATCGTGTGTGCGTGTACGGTGGTGAAATGGGTTAAGTTGTGGACTGCAAAACGAACAGTACTATTATGCATTTACAAGTTCGAGTCCCGCCCGCATCAAAAATTAAATGTGTGCAAAAATGTTTTTTTTTTTTTATTTTATATTTTGACTTTGGATAAATATTATAAGTCCATAGCCTTTTACGGTCAAAATATGATTGTAGCCGTTTTTTTGTTCCGCAAATAAATTTTGTACAAGCAGCTGGGTAGCGGGTATGTTACAGTCGAGCACACTCGACTGTAGCTTTCTTACTTGTTAAAATTGCTTATCAATGAAAAAGGGATTAACTCTTTGTTTCCCTTTTGATTTTTTTTGCCTTTCTTATCATTTCTAATATTCTAATATTCTATTCTAATATTCGTTACCACTGTATTTAGTTAGTGGTTTCGGCACCTTTAGCAGTAAGAGATGTTGTGCCAGCGCTGACACTTTTGATTGAATTCCCAGCAGCATGCGTTGCAAGACTCCCCATACAGCGCCAACTGCCTGCGCCAGCTACCTGTGGCTGCATCTGCGTGTACGTCGGCGTCGATTGTCATCAACACGCTGGGATCAATCAGCAAACTTTAAAACTGAACGCCACACAGCAGTCAGCTCGAATGAATCCATCAAACGTATCAATCATGATGACAGGTCACAGTGCGAGCACAGTATAACTGGAAAAGACCAGGCCAGACCAGACACAGGCAGGACCAGGCAACAGGCAGCAGGTCCAGTTTTAGCTTTTCCTAACATGTCTGTGAATCGTCTCAGTTGTTGTTTTTGTTGTAGTTGGCGTTGTCTCACTTGTGAAGTCTCCACGCGCGTTGCGCCCATTAAATTCGAATAATCTTAGTTGTTGTTGCTTTTTTTTCATCAATCTCCCCACTCTGGACTCGAGTTGCAACTGTCGCATATAGCAGCTGGACACCGTGCTTGTGTGAGACGCTGCAGGCAGGCAGGCAGCATCAGCCCAACTGATTTGAAATTCTAAAGTGATTTTGATTACTTGAGGTATTGATATTTTGACTTGTACGTTGATTAGATAGTTGAAGGCTTGTTAGATGCATGTCAGCAGCAGCAGCGGCCTCAGACCGGTCTCACTGGCTGCATGTCTTGGTCTTGGTCTCTACGTCTCCATTTTCGTCTGCATCTGCGTGATGCGCCTGGCTTGATGTTGATTATAATTTAATTATAAGCAATCTATAACAAGTAAATAATAAATAATAAAAATAAATAATAATAAAAAATTATACGGTTTACTTGCTCGATGGTTCCATGGTTTTCTCGAAATCCAAATTGATGTGCCGGGATTCTGTTATGCCTTATCAGATATGGCCTTATTCGGAGCAGCAAGTATTTTTCAAAGAGCTTTGAGAGGCCCAGCCTCCCGTGGGGGTTCTCAGTGGCAACACGGACTCAGTCGGCGAGCATAAGGTAGGATGTGCTCTCCACAGCGAATTTTTACTGCCTTTTGTTAATAGCTGCTCTATATAACGGCGTTGAATGTTTTCTTCCTCTGCCTTGTGGGCTTTTCGGAGTTTCCGTACTGCATTGTTCAGCCTTACCTTTGCATATGGATTTCTGTGGGTCTGCTATTCTCGGCGTAAACGGCGCTTTTCGAGGACAAGCTGCTCGATTTGTGCATTAGTTTTTGTTGATTTGCCTATGGCCTCGATAGACTGCGGTGTTGATATGGGCGCTGCGTCTTTTAGCATTGACTCAAGCCCGCATCAAAAATTAAATGTGTGCAAAAATGTTTTTTTTGTTTTATACCCGCTACTCATAGAATAGAAGGGTATTATAACTTTGTTCAAACCGAAAATGTATGTAACAGGCAGAAGGAGACACCTCCGACCCCATAAAGTATATATATTCTGGCTCAGGATCAACAGCCGAGTCGATATAGCCATGTCCGTCTGTCCGTCTGTACGTCTAGATCTCAGCTATTACAAAAGGTAGAGACACCTAATTTCCTGTATACCATAGGTAGATCGAGTTTATTTTCAACTTTCGATGTCGCGCCCACCGCCCACGCAAAACGATAATTACGATTATTAGGAAAAGTATTGAAGTTATGGCTTTCTGCTTTGATATAAACTTAGATAATTACAATATAAATCTATTATCAAAATTACAATCCGATCGAACAATAAACACAGAAGATATTCATCTAAACGTTTTCCATAGTTACACTCTTTGCGCCATTGCAGCATATCGTGACGTCATCGTCAAATTTCCACATTTTTCCTAAAATTGCGTATTATTTAAAATTCATTAAGAATATTTAAAGCTTTTAAAAATATTAACTGTCAATTTTCTTAATTTCAAAATATTTAAAAATTTCTATAATTTATTAAAATTTTTTTTTTATACTTCCCACTTTTCCAAAATTCCATAATTTTTATACCCGCTACTCATAGAGTAGAAGGGTATTATAACTTTGTTCAAACCGAAAATGTATGTAACAGGCAGAAGGAGACACCTCCGACCCCATAAAGTATATATATTCTGGCTCAGGATCAACAGCCGAGTCGATATAGCCATGTCCGTCTGTCCGTCTGTCCGTCTGTCTGTCCGTGTGAAAATCTAGATCTCAGCTATTATAAGAGCTAGGACAACCAAATTTGGTGACAATATGTGTTATTATTGCACGCTGATCAAGTTTATTTTGGATTTTGGCCACGCCCCCTTCCGCCCCCGCAAATCGAAAAAACATTGATAACAAGTGCAATTTTGATGCCATATTCTTCATTTTCGGTTTACATGATAACTATAGCTAGCCAGATTATCTCTGAAAATTTGGTAACAATCGGATAATAAACACAGAAGTTATTCAGCTTAACGTTTTCCACAGCTGTAAGCTGCGCTGCCGGCAGCGCTGCTTGCAGCATTGTGCCGAATCGTGTGTGCGTGTACGGTGGTGAAATGGGTTAAGTTGTGGACTGCAAAACGAACAGTACTATTATGCATTTACGGGTTCGAGTCCCGCCCGCATCAAAAATTAAATGTGTGCAAAAATGTTTTTATACCCGCTACTCATAGAGAAGAAGGGTATTATAACTTTGTTTAAACCGAAAATGTATGTAACAGGCAGAAGGAGACACCTCCGACCCCATAAAGTATATATATTCTGGCTCAGGATCAACAGCCGAGTCGATATAGCTATGTCCGTCTGTCCGTCTTTCCCTCTGTCTGTCCTTGTGAAAATCTAGATCTCAGCTATTATAAGAGCTAGGACAACCAAATTTGGTGACAATATGTGTTATTATTGCACGCTGTTCAAGTTTATTTTGGATTTTGGCCACGCCCCCTTCCGCCCCCGCAAATCGAAAAAACATTGATAACAAGTGCAATTTTGATGCCATATTGTTCATTTTCGGTTTACATGATAACTATAGCTAGCCAGATGATCCCTGAAAATTTGGTAGCAATCGGATAATAAAGACAGAAGTTATTCAGCTTAACGTTTTCCACAGCTGTAAGCAGCGCTGCCGGCAGCGCTGCTTGCAGCATTGTGCCGAATCGTGTGTGCGTGTACGGTGGTGAAATGGGTTAAGTTGTGGACTGAAAAACGAACAGTACTATTATGCATTTACGGGTTCGAGTCCCGCCCGCATCAAAAATTAAATGTGTGCAAAAATGTTTTTTTTTTTATTTTATATTTTGACTTTGCATAAATATTATAAGTCCATAGCCTTTTACGGTCAAAATATGATTGTAGCCGTTTTTTTGTTCCGCAAATAAATTTTGTACAAGCAGCTGGGTAGCGGGTATATTACAGTCGAGCACACTCGACTGTAGCTTTCTTACTTGTTTTTTTTATTTTATATTTTGACTTTGCATAAATATTATAAGTCCATAGCCTTTTACGGTCAAAATATGATTATAGCCGTTTTTTTGTTCCGCAAATAAATTTTGTACAAGCAGCTGGGTAGCGGGTATGTTACAGTCGAGCACACTCGACTGTAGCTTTCTTACTTGTTAAAATTGCTTATCAATGAAAAAGGGATTAACTCCTTGTTTCCCTTTTGATTTTTTTTGCCTTTCTTATCATTTCTAATATTCTAATATTCTATTCTAATATTCAGTTACCACTGTATTTAGTTAGTGGTCTCGGCACCTTTAGCAGTAAGAGATGTTGTGCCAGCGCTGACACTTTTGATTGAATTCCCAGCAGCATTCGTTGCAAGACTCCCCATACAGCGCCAACTGCCTGCGCCAACTACCTGTGCCTGCATCTGCGTGTACGTCGGCGTCGATTGTAATCAACACGCTGGGATCAATCAGCAAACTTTAAAACTGAACGCCACACAGCAGTCAGCTCGAATGAATCCATCAAACGTATCAATCATGATGACAGGTCACAGTGCGAGCACAGTATAACTGGAAAAGACCAGGCCAGACCAGACACAGGCAGGACCAGGCAACAGGCAGCAGGTCCAGTTTTAGCTTTTCCTAACATGTCTGTGAATCGTCTCAGTTGTTGTTTTTGTTGTAGTTGGCGTTGTCTCACTTGTGAAGTCTCCACGCGCGTTGCGCCCATTAAATTCGAATAATCTTAGTTGTTGTTGCTTTTTTTTTCATCAATCTCCCCACTCTGGACTCGAGTTGCAACTGTCGCATATAGCAGCTGGACACGGTGCTTGTGTGAGACGCTGCAGGCAGGCAAG
The DNA here is from genome assembly GCA_018904095.1 of Zaprionus ghesquierei. Taxonomy (NCBI): domain Eukaryota; kingdom Metazoa; phylum Arthropoda; class Insecta; order Diptera; family Drosophilidae; genus Zaprionus; species Zaprionus ghesquierei. The sequence goes on along the minus strand of JAEIGP010000462.1, from coordinate 119,803 downwards.
CAGCATCAGCCCAACTGATGATGAAATTCTAAAGTGATTTTGATTACTTGAGGTATTGATATTTTGACTTGTACGTTGATTAGATAGTTGAAGGCTTGTTAGATGCATGTCAGCAGCAGCAGCGGCCTCAGACCGGTCTCACTGGCTGCATGTCTTGGTCTTGGTCTCTACGTCTCCATTTTCGTCTGCATCTGCGTGATGCGCCTGGCTTGATGTTGATTATAATTTAATTATAAGCAATCTGTAACAAGTAAATGGCTTGCATGGTGCTCTCACTCCATGGCACTCCAGGTCATGGCGCATAATTTAGCAGGCAGGTGTGAAAAAGCTTCATTAGCTTAGACTTCTCAGTCCGAGCCCGCTGCATGACTAATAATAGTCATGGGCCGGTCACATTCTGCTCTCTTGCCACATTTGCCACCGGCACAAACCATACTTCTCAATCTGCTTGGCTTGGGCAGCCACGATGTCTGCTAACGAAAGTTGCAGACATTTGAGTGACTGAAGCAAGGCAAAATGCTGTAGAAATTTCCCCTTGCGATTTGGGGCTAATCCCATGGAAAATAATATAGACAGAGAGGTATTCTCTCTTAAGACTTGCTGGCTTTATATGTAGAATTTGTAGCAAGGAGGTACCAAGCGATACAATTCTATTAAAACGATTCAAGTAGGCTGAGTTGCTTCTGTCTTAATTTCTGACTACGTAAGCTCTCAATGTGTTCGGATTTTCAGTCCGCTCTCAGCTCTCAATTGAGACTGGACTGGGTTTTTTTTTTCTCTGGGTGAGACTGGAATCTCGTTTTATACCCGCTACTCATAGAGTAGAAGGGTATTATAGCTTTGTTCAAACCGAAAATGTATGTAACAGGCAGAAGGAGACACCTCCGACCCCATATATATATTCTGGCTCAGGATCAACAGCCGAGTCGATATAGCCATGTCCGTCTGTCCGTCTGTCTGTCCGTGTGAAAATCTAGATCTCAGCTATTATAAGAGCTAGGACAACCAAATTTGGTGACAATATGTGTTATTATTGCACGCTGATCAAGTTTATTTTGGATTTTGGCCACGCCCCCTTCCGCCCCTGAAACTCGAAAAAACATTGATAAGTGCAATTTTGATGCCATATTGTTCATTTTCGGTTTACATGATAACTATAGCTGGCCAGATGATCTCTGAAAATTTGGTAACAATCGGATAATAAACATAGAAGTTATTCAGCTTAACGTTTTCCACTGCTGTAAGCAGCGCTGCCGGCAGCGCTGCTTGCAGCATTGTGCCGAATCGTGTGTGCGTGTACTGTGGTGAAATGGGTTAAGTTGTGGACTGCAAAACGAACAGTACTATTATGCATTTACGGGTTCGAGTCCCGCCCGCATCAAAAATTAAATGTGTGCAAAAATGTTTTTTTTTTTATTTTATATTTTGACTTTGCATAAATATTATAAGTCCATAGCCTTTTACGGTCAAAATATGATTGTAGCCGTTTTTTTGTTCCGCAAATAAATTATGTACAAGCAGCTGGGTAGCGGGTATATTACAGTCGAACACACTCGACTGTAGCTTTCTTACTTGTTTTTATTAAAATTTGGACACGCCTACTTCCGCCCCCGCAAATCGATAAACCGTATAGCAGGCGCAATAATAAAGCTAGAGTATTCAGTTTTGGCGTGAATGATAACTATCACCACCTAAATGATCGCTGAAAATTTGGTTCCGATCGGATAATGAACATAAAAGTTATTCAACGTTTCATATAGATTTGCGCCCTGCGCACTGCGCCCACTGCAAGCAGTGTTTTTTCCAAACGGTGTTTTTTTCCAACTGCTTGGACTTCTTGGCGTCTAACTAAAAATTATATGTGTTGTTTATTATTTTTCTTTGAAAAACACGTTTACCAATAACAGTTTTCTAAATCTGATTTTTTTCATAACCTTGAATAATCCATGGTCTTATACAGTCAATACTTGACTGTAGCCGTTCTTACTTGTTTAAATTTGTTTTTCAAAAGACCGCGACTTTTTTAAGGTCAAGAAAACTATATTTTGCAGACTCCACGTCTGTTCTTCGCGAAGGCCAAAAAAAAGAACTCTATGAGAGAGTAGGTGTCTCTCGATCAGTGCAAAGCTCCCATGCAACTCCCAAAGTTCTAATTGGAGCTTTGAGCTTTTTGTTAGAGTTAATTTGAGTAATCTGATATTGACCCCGAATTATCGAGAAAGAAATTTATCGTTTTTCGGAGTTAAGCGTATTTGTTTAAGCCGGGAAATGGCTTAAAAAAAAGAAGCCCTGATTATACCCGCTACTCATAGAGTAGAAGGGTATTATAACTTTGTTCAAACCGAAAATGTATGTAACAGGCAGAAGGAGACACCTCCGACCCCATAAAGTATATATATTGTGGCTCAGGATCAACAGCCGAGTTGATATAGCCATGTACGTCTGTCCGTCTGTCTGTCTGTCCGTCTGTCTGTCCGTGTGAAAATCTAGATCTCAGCTATTATAAGAGCTAGGACTACCAAATTTGGTGACAAAATGTGTTATTAGTGCACGCTGATCAAGTTTATTTTGGATTTTGGCCACGCCCCCTTCCGCCCCTGTAAATCGAAAATAATTGATCACAAGCGCAATTTTTATGCCATATTGTTCATATTCGGTTTACATGATAACTATAGCTAGCCAGATGATCTCTGAAAATTTGGTAACAATCGGATAATAAACACAGACGTTATGCAGCTTAACGTTTTCCATAGCTTACAGCTATGGCAGCAGCGCTGCTTGCAGCATTGTGCCGAATAGTGTGTGCGTGTAGGGTGGTGAAATGGGTTAAGTTGTGGACTGCAAAACGAATAGTACTATTATGCATTTACAAGTTCGAGTCCCGCCCGCATCAAAAATTAAATGTGTGCAAAAATATTTTTTTTTTGTATTGTATGTAACAGGCAGAAGGAGACACTTCCGACCCCATAAAGTATATAAATTCTGGCTCAGGATCAACAGCCGAGTCGATATAGCCATGTCCGTCTGTCCGTCTTTCCGTCTGTCTGTCTGTCCGTCTGTCCGTCTGTCTGTCCGTGTGAAAATCTAGATCTCAGCTATTATAAGAGCTAGAACTACCAAATTTGGTGACAGTATGTGTTATTATTGCACGCTGGTCAAGTTTATTTTGGATTTTGGCCACGCCCCCTTCCGCCCTTGTAAATCGAAAAAAATTAAGTACATGCGCAATTTTGATGCCATATTTTCGGTTTATATGATAACTACGGCTAGCCTGATGATCTCTGAAAATTTGGTAAGAATCGGATAATAAACAAAGAAGCTATTCAGTTTAACGTTTTCCCTAGCTGTAAACCGCGCTTCCGGCAGCGCAAATTCTTTCTTTGTACAGGAAATAATTAGAATGCCATACAATGCAAATTTTTGCTGTTGTTGGATAACAGCGTAAGTAGCTTAGTGAAAAAGCGATGAACTCCTGAACCGACAGGCCCGTGATTCGATTCCCAATTCATGCCGCTAAAGCTTTTTCTTTTTTTTTAAGAACTTATACTTTAATTTTTTAATATGCATTAATTGGTGGTGCATTTTATTTAAAATTTTTTTAATGGCTCACAATGAACTTAGTTAACAAGTGGAGAAGTGACAGTCTCTTAAATCAGCTCTGTGCGATTGTCAGATTGTCAGTATTTTTTTATTTAATTATATGTTTATGATTGTTATTTATGAATAAATAGCAACAACAATTCGGAAATTCTTGCACTACAAAAACAAAGTCTGAATGCATGATGCGTGTTCATGCATTCAGACTTTGTTTTTGTAGTGCAAGAATTTCCGAATGGTCTCATAATGTAACTTTGGCAAAATTTGCGTAATAGCTTAATGGCCGAATGGAGAAGTGGTGGACCTCTTAGGTAATGGGTCCAAGGTTCGATTCCGCATGCATACGTGTCATGGTGGGGGAGATCGAGCTTTTCTTATTTTTTGCAAAGAAAAGTTTTTGCCTCCCTTTTTGAGCTACCTTCATGAAACTTTGTATACATGTTTCTCATTGCTGCCCGCTGTAAGTAAGTCGGAACGAGCCGGTACGCACCGATATATCGTATAGATGCCATATATCGGTCGTTTTTTTTAACTAAATTTATTAAAAGTTAGAGTGCTCCAGAACACTTTCCATTCAAGTATATAAAGAGGTATTAAAAGGGCACATATCGTTTTTTACATGCACGTATTCGGTTTATAGTCTTCAACAGGTAGAATTATTATTTTTACTGTTTAAGTGATAAATCTCGGATTTTTGTGGTACCTGAATAAAAGTTATACGTTTTCAATACTTTTTACTCCTTTTCCCGGCAGCGCTGCTTGCAGCATTGTGCCGAATAGTGTGTGCGTGTACGGTGGTGAAATGAGTTAAGTTGTGGACTGCATAACGAACGAAACTATTATGCATTTATGGGTTCAAGTCCCACCCGCATCAAAAGTTAAATGTGTGCAAAAAATTATTTATTTTATTTTAGATTTTGACTTTGAATAAATATTGTAAGTCCATGCCCTTTTACGGTCAAAATATGATTGTAGCCGTTCTTTATTGTTCCGCAAATAATTTTGATGTACGAGCAGCTGGGTAGCGGGTATATTACAGTCGAGCACACTCGAATGTAGCTTTCTTACTTGTTTTTTTTAAACTTGAATATTATTATTTATTGAATCTTCTTATTTTCTAAGAACTAACATAAAGTTAACAAATTTTACAACTATTCGAGCTTAAGTGTGTTAAGTTTTAGGGTTCCTCAAAAATAATTACTGGCTTGATGAATTGTTGCGACGGAGACGAGATCGATTGCTGGCCTGCGTTAAACTTCTCGCTAGGTGGTTCGGGTGTGAAGAGAGCTTTATTGAATACTTCGACTTGTGGTCTGCTATTACATTTTTCATTGTTGGGATGTCTAAGTCTCTTTGGATGTTTTCATTGCGAACATACCAAGGCGCCCCTGTGATAGTTTGCAGTATTTTTGATTGGGCCCGCTGGATGATGTCAATGTTGCTTCTGCTGGCGTTCCCCCATAGTTGGGCGCCATAGGTCCAGATTGGTTTTAAAACTATTTTGTAGAGTAGGACTTTGAGTTCCAGACTAAAAGGGGAGCGTGCATTAATCCACTAGTGCAGGTTATTCGCTTTCAACTTTAATTGCATTTTCTTGGCTTGGATGTGGGTGCACCACGTGAGTCTTCTATCCAAATGTATCTCTAGATATGTGACTACTTGCGCTTGAGGAAGAGCTGTGTTGTTCAACAGTAGTGGTGGGCAATCTTGTCTGTTTAACGTGAACGTAACTTGCTTGGATTTTTTTCGTTGACTTTTATCATTTTTCCACGTCCGCTAGGTGAAGTGATAGTTGCGCTGCTGCTTTCATAGGGTATCTGGAGCGGCTTAGGATAGCCGTGCCGTCTGAAAATGTTGAAGTTGTAAGGAACTTACTTGTTGGGTTGTCGGCTGTATATAGGAGGTAAAGCGTTGGCCCAAGAACACTGCCTTGTGGTACCCCAGCCCTAATAATATGGTCGTCAGAGGTGGAAGTGTTGAACCTCACTGAAAACTTTCTATCGTGGAGATAGGAGTTCAATAACTTGTGTGTGTTTGGCGGAAGCATTATTTTGATTTTGTACATTAGGCCATGCAGCCAGACTCGCTTGGGAACGCTTGGGCCACATCGAGGAATGCTGCTATACAATATTGCCTGCTTTCAAATGCAGCGCGTATTTCGTTAGTAATACGGTTTACTTGCTCGATGGTTCCCTGGTTTTCTTGAAATCCAAATTGATGTGCCGGGATTCTGTTATGCCTTATCAGATATGGCCTTATTCGGAGCAGCAAGTATTTTTCAAAGAGCTTTGAGAGGCCCAGCCTCCCGTGGGGGTTCTCAGTGGCAACACGGCTTCAGTCGGCGAGCATAAGGTAGAATGTACTCTCCACAGCAAATTTTTACTGCTTTTTGTTAATATCTTCTCTATATAACGGCGTTGAGTATTTTATTTCTCTGGCTTGTGGGCTTTTCGGAGTTTCCGTACTGCATTGTTCAGCCTTACCTTTGCATATGGAGATCTGTGGGTCTGCTATTCTCAAGCTGCTCGATTTGTGCATTAGTTTTCGCTGATTTGCCTATGGCCTCGATAGACTGCGGTGTTGATATGGGCGCTGCGTCTTTTAGCATTGACTCAAGCGTTGATCCGGACTGGTCAATGTCTAGTTTGCTGTTGAGTTTTGGATTCAACTCGATGTATGATCTTATGTTTTTCATATAACTGAGCCAGTTCGTCTTGTAGGATGTCAGCCTTGACGGTTGCTCTACTGTTTCTGCGTGGCGGAGGAAGTTCAGCAGTATAGGCGAGTGGTCGGTTGATAAGTCTGGCAAGGATACAGCGCTTATCAGGTTGCGTGTAACATTTCTTGTGATTGCAAAGTCAATCAAGTCTGGCAGCTTTTTGATATCCGATGGCCAGTATGTGGGACTGCCAGGGGAAACGTGATCAAGTTTGTTGGTTGCCTTGTTGATTATGGCTTTGTAAAGTAGTTTTTCTTTGGGATTCACAAGTTGCGATCCCCAGTGTGTGTATTTGGCATTATAGTTTCCTGCAGCTATAAAGTGCTGTCCCAGGGACTGGAAGAATTCAAGGAATTAGTCTTCGGTTATTGCGAAGCGTGGTGGGAAGTAAACGGCAGCAAATGTAATGTGGTTACCGCTGGCCAGCTGAACGCTTATGGATGTTGACTGAAGATACTTTTCGGCGAAGCTTGTATGAAGATGGTGCTTCACACGATTTCCTACTTAAATGCCAGTGCCTCCGTGTGCCTTGCTATCAGAATGATTTGTGCCGTAAAATGTGTAGTGCTTGACATGGAAATTGCATTTACTGGTAAGGTGCGTTTCAGAGAGTAACACAATGTCGATGTCTCTATCGTGAATAAACTGGGCCAGCTCGTGTTTTCGCTGCGAAACGCCGTTAACATCTAGCTATGCGTAGAGGAGCCATTTAATACTTTGATTGTTGAGATACGAGCATTTGTATCAGTAGATTTTGGCTTCGCATTATCTCCTGCATGGTTGTTTGCATGAATGACATGAATTCCACCATGCTCTGTTGCAAGGTGTACAGCATTGTCTTAACTTTTGATTCCTGCTGCTCCGCTGGATTCCTCTTTGGTGGCACGCTCTGCATATTCGCTGCTTGTGACGTTAACGTTGGCAAAGGCCTCAGTCCTGATTTTAGGGCGTATGCAAATGATACATTATTTTCCTGGGCTGCAGGCCTGACTGTAACACTTGTAGTTTTGTGCAGGGATCCCTCAGGATTTGTATTTACAGAAGTAGCTGGCTTGGGCAGTCCTTGCAAGTTCGTAACTTGTTGATAGAGACGAGTTGCCACACCTTTTTGCTTTGGGGTCATCGTTATTAATGGGGCAGTACCCGGAGTCGTGGAGGTCTCCACAAGCTACACATACCGCGCACAGTGTGCAATAAGACCTTGTGTGGCCATATTCTTGGCAGTTCGAACATTTTACCGGAGCTTTACGCTTATTTGGCTCTTCTACTGAGATTCGACAGTTTAAGAGGAACTGGAGCTTGTTGATCGGGTGGATCTCAGATTTTTTTTTTAGCGATGGTTTGCGCTAAGGGTTCGAGCTCAACCTTGAATAGTGGTTGCGGCTTCTTGCTTCTGTTTAGGATACTGAATACTGTTTTTGCGAGAAAGCCTTTTTCTTGAAGTGCCTTTGCGATTTCATCAGGAGCTCAATCCCCTTAAGAACAACTTGCAGACCCTTACTACTTTTCAGTTGGTAAGTTTGTTGTTGTCGTTCAAGTATTTTGAGAGTATTCTGTACTTGTTTTCAGTCCTGGTTTGAACTTTCACTTGTTGTAGCTGTGGTGACAGTAATGAACGAGGTCACTGTGCTTGTTACGGTTGATAAACACATTGCTATTACGGGAGAGGGAGCGGGTGTAGCAGTACTCTTACCGGTTAGCGGTTTTTTCTTTTTGGAGCGTGGACTGTAGAGACGGAGAGCAAGAGTTCGCTCTTTCTTGTGTTGTTGTTAGCATATTGAACGGCTTGGTGTTTACAGACCGCTCGTGATCTGGGTTTGATGATAAGGGCGTCGCGGGTATCGTCGAAACAATAAAGAAATACGCGTTATTACGCTGCAGTGAGAGACGACGTTCGTCTTGCTCGCGTTGGCGCGAATATCGCTCTGGCTCATCGAGATTTTACGCAGGATTGTTGTCACTCCCCTTAATTTGTTTTTAAATGTAGCTTCTGTTTAATCACTGATTGCGAATAAACATCGCACTGAGCGTCTTTTCGCTTTGTGTTTTGGTATTGTTTGGTCAGCTGACAGTTGGCTACACAGGTTTATGTTTCTATTTTTATGAAACACAAATGAAACACGTCTGCACAATTTGGCGGTTGACTGACGAAACGCCCATCTCGAACAGAAAAGTAATATCACGCATGGAACGCGCATCTCGAATAGCTAATGGTAACAAATATAAATTTTGAAATACATTTTTAGGTTAATTTGAGGGAAATTTTTATACCCGCTACTCATAAAGTAGTAGGGTATTATAACTTTGTTCAAACCGAAAATGTATGTAACAGGCAGAAGGAGACACCTGCGACCCCATAAAGTATATATATTCTGGCTCAGGATCAACAGCCGTGTCGATATAGCCATGTCCGTCTGTCTGTCTGTCCGTGTGAAGATCTAGATCTCAGCTATTATAAGAGCTAGAACTACCAAACTTGGTGACAGTGTGTGTTATTATTGCACGCTCATCAAGTTTATTTTGGATTTTGGCAACGCGCCCTTCCGCCCCTGTAACTCGAAAAAATTGATTACAAGCGCAATTTTGATGCCATATTGTTCATTTTCAGTTTATATGATAACTATAGCTAGCCAGATGATCTTTGGTAACAATCGGATAATAAACACAGAAGTTATTCAGCTTAACGTTTTCCATAGCTGTAAGCAGCGCTGCCGGCAGAAAAGTGGTGGACCTCTTAAGTAATGGGTCCAAGGTTCGATTCCGCATGCATGCGTGTCATGGTGGGGGAGATCGAACTTTTCTTGTTTTTTGCAAAGAAAAGTTTTTGCCTCCCTTTTTGAGCTACCTTCATGAAACTTTGTATACATGTTTCTTATTGCTGCCCGCTGTAAATAATTCGGAACGAGCCGGTACGGACCGATACATCGTATAGATGCCATAGAACCTATCGGTCGTTTTTATACCCGCTACTCATAGAGTAGAAGGGTATTATAACTTTGTTCAAACCGAAAATGTATGTAACAGGCAGAAGGAGACACCTCCGACCCCATAAAGTATATATATTCTGGCTCAGGATCAACAGCCGAGTCGATATAGCCATGTCCGTCTGTCTGTCCGTGTGAAAATCTAGATCTCAGCTATTAAAATAGCTAGAACTACCAAATTTGGTGACAGTATGTGTTATTATTGCACGCTGATCAAGTTTATTTTGGATTTTGGCCACGCCCCCTTCCGCCCCTGTAAATCGAAAAAAATTAATTACAAGCGCAATTTTGACGCCATATTGTTCATATTCGGTTTACATGATAACTATAGCTAGCCAGATGATCTCTGAATTTGATAATAATCGGATAATAAACACAGAAGTTATGCAGCTTAACGTTTTCCATAGCTGTAAGCAGCGCTATCAGCAGCGCTGCATGCAGCATTATGCCGAATAGTGTGTGCGTGTACGGTGGTGAAATGGGTTAACTTGTGGACTGGAAAACGAACAGCACTATTATGCGTTTACGGGTTCGAGTCCCGCCCGCATCAAAAGTTAAATGTGTGCAAAAATATTTTATGCCCGCTACTCACAGAGTAGAAGGGTATTATAACTTTGTTCAAACCGAAAGTGTATGTAACAGGCAGAAGGAGACACCTCCGACCCCATAAAGTATATATATTCTGGCTCAGGATCAACAGCCGAGTCGATATAGCCATGTCTGTCAGTCCGTTTGTCTGTCCGTGTGAAAATCTAGATCTCAGCTATTGTAAGAGGTAGAACTACCAAATTTGGTGACAGTATGTATTATTATTGCACGCAGACCAAGTGTATTTTGGATTTTGGCCACGCCCCCTTCCGCCCCCGTAAATCGAAAAAACATTAATTACAAGCGCAATTTTGAAGCCATATTGTTCATTTTCGGTTTACATGATAACTATAGCTAGCTAGATGATCTCTACAAATTTGGTAACAATCGGATAATAAACACAGAAGTTATTCAGCTTAACGTTTTCCATAGCTGTAAGCAGCGTTGCCGGCAGCGCTGCTTGCAGCATTGTGCCGAATAGTGTGTGCGTGTACGGTGGTGAAATGGGTTAAGTTGTGGACTGCAAAACGAACAGTACTATTATGCATTTACGGGTTCGAGTCCCGCCCGCATCAAAAATTAAATGTGTGCAAAAATATTTTTTTTTTTATTTTAGATTTTGACTTTGCATAAATATTATAAGTCCATAGCCTTTTACGGACAAAATATGATTGTAGCCGTTTTTTTTTGTTCTGCAAATAAATGATGGACGAGCAGCTGGGTAGCGGGTATATTACCGTCGAGCATACTCGACTGTAGCTTTCTCACTTGTTTTAACAAAATTTATTAAAAGTTAGAGTGGTCTAGAACACTTGACATTCAAGTATATAAAGAGGTATTAAAAGGGCACATATCGTTTTTTACATGCACGTATTCGATTTATAATCTTCAACAGGTAGAATTATTATTTTTACTGTTTAAGTGATAAATCTTGGATTTTTTTGGTACCTGAATAAAAATTATACGTTTTCAATACTTTTTACTCATTTTGCCGGCAGCGCTGCTTGCAACATTGTGCCGAATAGTGTGTGCGTGTACGGTGGTGAAATGGGTTAAGTTGTAGACTGCATAACGAACAGAACTATTATGCTATACCCGCATCAAAAATTAAATGTGTGCAAAAAAATATTCTTTTTATTTTAGATTTTGACTTTGCATAAATATTGTAAGTCCATTGCCTTTTACAGTCAAAATATGATTGTAGCCGTTCTTTATTTTTCCGCAAATAATTTTGATGTACGAGCAGCTGTGTAGCGGATATATTACAGTCGAGCACACTCGAATGTAACTTTCTTACTTGTTTTGATAAGAAAAAGTGGAATCTAGATGGGCCTGATGGTTATTGGCACTACTGGAGAGATTTACGAAAAAATCCTCGATACTTTTCAAAGCGCAATTTCGGAGGTGGATCTTTAATGGTGTGGGGAGCCTTTACATCGGAATGCACTCTTAAATTGCAAGTTACCTCTACTCGGGTGAACAGTGCAGAGGACATTCAAGTGTTAAAAATCAGTCTTCTACCTTTTCTTGAAGAAAAACAAGTAAGAAAGCTACAGTCGAGTGTGTTCGACTGTAATATACCCGCTACCCAGCTGCTTGTACATAATTTATTTGCGGAACAAAAAAACGGCTACAATCATATTTTGACCGTAAAAGGCTATGGACTTATAATATTTATGCAAAGTCAAAATATAAAATAAAAAAAAAAAAATTTTCACACATTCAATTTTTGATGCTGGCGGGACTCGAACCCGTAAATGCATAATAGTACTGTTCGTTTTGCAGTCTACGACTTAACCCATTTCACCACTCATATCAATGTTTTTTCGATTTGCGGGGGCGGAAGGGGGCGTGGCCAAAATCCAAAATAAACTTGATCAGCGTGCAATAATAACACATATTGTCACCAAATTTGGTTGTCCTAGCTCTTATAATAGCTAAGATCTAGATTTTCACACGGAGAGACAGACGGACAGACGGACATGGCTATATCGACTCGGCTGTTGATCCTGAGCCAAAATATATATACTTAATGGGGTCGGAGGTGTCTCCTTCTGCCTGTTACATACATTTTCGGTTTGAACAAAGTTATAATACCCTTCTACTCTATGAGTAGCGGGTATAAAAAAAAACATTTTTGCACACATTTAATTTTTGATGCGGGCGGGACTCGAACCCGTAAATGCATACTAGTACTGTTCGTTTTGCAGTCTACAACTTAACCCATTTCACCACCGTACACGCACACACTATTCGGCACAATGCTTACAGCTATTGAAAACGTTAATCTGAATAACTTCTGTGTTTATTATCCGATTGTTACAAAACTTTTAGTTATCATCAGGCTAGCTATAGTTATTATATTAACCGAAAATGAATAATATGGCATCAAAATTGCGCTTGTAATCAATTTTTTTCGCTTTACAGGGACGAAAGGGGGCGTGGCATTAAAAAAATATGAGATGGATATCTATTAGTTTTAGGTTTCAAATTAACAAAGTTATAAAATTGCTTAGGGTCCTGGGTAAACTATAGATGACAACGATTTAAGTAATCATTGCAGCAGCGTGTATTTAGAGCAAAGAAGTTAGCTCTAACAGCGATATAACGACTTCCAATAGATTTAAACTTTTTAAAGAACCTGGATTTCAAATATCTTAAACTCATCAATTCACGAGAAAACCAAGGTGGCCTATTACACTTAACTGTATAAGCATTGGGAACACATTGATTAAAAAAATTAATTAATAGATTTATAAAACAAAAAAAGAAAGGCTACCTTCGGCTCACCGAAGGTTTAATACCATTGCAGATATCAGAAATGATTTACAGCGAAATCTTAAAAAATTACAATAATCGGATGATAGGTTCAATGGCAACGATATTTTGATAAAATTTGCACAGTTTTAAGTGGACATACTAAGGCATAGACTGCGAAAGTTTCTTGGCTATATCTTGAAAAATAACAAAAATCAGCAAATAGGTTCTATGGCAGCTATACGATATATCGGTCCGACTTTGATCAAATTTGCACAGCTTTGAATGGACATAGTAAGGCATAAACTGCAAAAGTTTCTTGGCAATATCTTAAAAAATGACAAAAATCGGTCGATAGGTTTTATGGCGGCTATACGATATATAGGTCCGATCCGGCTCGTGTCGACTTGCAGCAATGAGAAGCATGTATACCAAGTTTCATCTAGATACCTCTAAAACTGAGAGATTAGTTTGCGTTGCAACAGACGGACGGACGGACGAACGGTCAGACGGACATGGCTAGTTCGACTCCCCTATTGATGCTGATTAAGAATGTATATACTTTGTAGGGTCGGAGACGTCTCCTAAGGTGCGTTGCAAACTTCTGGCCAAAATTAATATACCGTCTGCAATGGTATAACAAGTAAAAACGGCTACAGTCAAGTGTTGACTGTATATGACCATGGATTTCTAAAGATTATGAAAAGATTCAGATAAAGAAAACTGTTATGAAACTCGTTTTTCAAAGAAAAATAATAAACAACACATCTAATTTTCAGTTAGACGCCAAGCAGTTGGAAAAAACATTTGGAGAAAACATTGCTTGCTTGCTTGCAGTGGACGCATTGCAAATCTATATGAAACGTTGAATAACTTTTATGTTCATTTTCCGATCGGAACCAAATTTTCAGCGATCATTTAGGTGGCGATAGTTATTATACATACCAAAACTGAATACTCTAGCTCTATTATTGCGCTTTCTATACGGTTTGTCGATTTGCGGGGGCGGAAGTAGGCATGACCCAAATATTAATACAAAATTTAACAGCGTATCATTCACATAAGTGTTGTCACCAAATTTGGTTCTAGCTTTATTATTTGGTTCTAGCTTTATTAGTTTCTGAGATATAGGCGCTTGCTATATGGTTTAACAATTTGCGGGGGCGGAAGTAGGCGTGACCCAAATTTTTATAAAAATTTTAACAGCGTATGATGCACATAAGTGTTGTCAACAATTTTGGTGGCTCTAGTTTTTTTAGTTTCTGATATATAGGCGTTCATACAGACGGACAGACGGTCAGACGGACAGACAGACATGGCTTAATCGACTCAGCTAGTAGTCCTGAGCAATAACATATATACTTTATGGGGTCACAGATGCATCCATCTGCCTGTTACGCGCATTTTGAAAAACACAATAGACCATGTATTTTTTAAACTCCATGGTCTAAAAAGAAACCCGTTTTCCGTTTTCACGACATAACACGAAAACGGCTTGACCGATTTGGCTGATTTTTTTGAAGTTTTCTAATACTCTGTACAAGGTTCTTACGGAAAAAAATATAAAGAAAATTTCTCAGAAAGACTAAAATATACATTTAATTTTGCATATTTTTATAACACTCGTAACGAATGTTGCCAGATCAACTGAAATTTTCGAACCTTCAGTGCTACAAATGTCAACGTCAATAAATTTAAACAAGTAAGAAAGCTACAGTCGAGTTTGCTCGACTGTAATATACCCGCTATTATAACTTTGTTCAAACCGAAAATGTATGTAACAGGTAGAAGGAGGCATCTGCGACCCCATAAAGTATATATATTCTTGCTCAGGATCACTAGCCGAGTCGATTAAGCCATGTCTGTCTGTCTGTCCGTCCGTCTGTATGAACGCCTATATCTCAGAAACTCAAAGCTGTTTTATTAAATTTTGGTACACGCCTACTTCCACGCCCGCAAATCGATAAACCGTATAGCAAGCGCAATAATAAAGCTAGAGTATTCAATTTGGTTCCGATCGGATAATGAACATAAAAGTTATTCAACGTTTCATATAGATTTGCACTGCGCCCCCTGCAAGCAAGCAAGCAGTGTTTTTTCCAAGCAGTGTTTTGACTGTACCCGTTCTTACTTGTTTTTTTTTTTTAAACTTGAATATTATTATTTATTGAATCTTCTTATTTACTAAGAACTAACAAAAAGTTAACAAATTTTACAACTATTCTAGCTTAACTGTGTTAAGTTTTAGGGTTCCTCAAAAATAATTACTGGGTTGATGAATTGTAGCGACGGAGACGAGATCGATTGTTGGCCTGCGTTAAACTTCTTGCTTGGTGGTTCGGGTGTGAAGAGAGCTTTATTAAATACTTCGACTTGAGGTCTGCTATTTTATTTTTGATTGTTGGGATGTCTAAGTCTTTTTGGATGTTTTCATTGCGAACATACCAAGGCGCCCCTGTGATAGTTACGCAGTATTTTTGATTGGGCCCGTTGGACGATGTCAATGTTGCTGCTGCTGGCGTTCCCCCATAGTTGGGAGCCATAGGTCCAGATTGGTTTTAAAACTATTTTGTAGAGTAGGACTTTGAGTTCCAGACTAAGAGGGCAGGGTGCATTAATCAACCAGTGCAGGCTATTCGCTTTCAGCTTTAATTGCATTTTCTTGGCTTGGATGTGGGTGCGCCACGTGAGTCTTCTATCCAAATGTATCTCTAGATATGTGACTACTTTCGCTTGAGGAAGAGCTTTGTTGTTCAACAGTAGTGGCGGGCAATCTTGTCTGTTTAACGTGAACGTAACTTGCTTGGATTTTTTTCGTTGACCTTTATGCGCCAGTCGGATAACCATTTTTCCACGTCCGCTAGGTGAAGCGATAGTTGCGCTGCTGCTTTCATAAGGCATCAGGATAGCCGTGTCGTCTGAAAATGTTGAAGTTGTAAGGAACTTACTTGTTGGGATGTCGGCTGTATATACGAGGTAAAGCGTTGGCCCAAGAACACTGCCTTGTGGTACCCCAGCCCTAATAATATGGTCGTCAGAGGTGGAAGTGTTGAACCTCACTGGAAACTTTCTATCGTGGAGATAGGAGTTCAATAGCTTGTGTGTGTTTGGCGGAAGCATTATTTTGATTTCGTACATAAGGCCATCCAGCCAGACTCGGTCGAACGCTTGGGCCACATTGAGGAATGCTGCTATACAATATTGCCTGCTTTCAAATGCAGCGCGTATTTCGTTAGTAATACGGTTTACTTGCTCAATGGTTCCATGGTTTTCTCGAAATCTAAATTGATGTGCCTTATCAGATATGGCCTTATTCAGAGCAGCAAGTATTTTTCAAAGAGCTTTGAGAGGCCCAGCCTCCCGTGGGGGTTCTCAGTGGCAACACGGACTCAGTCGGCGAGCATAAGGTAGGATGTGCTCTCCACAGCGAATTTTTACTGCCTTTTGTTAATAGCTGCTCTATATAACGGCGTTGAATGTTTTCTTCCTCTGGCTTGTGGGCTTTTCGGAGTTTCCGTACTGCATTGTTCAGCCTTACCTTTGCATATGGAGATCTGTGGGTCTGCTATTCTCGGCGTAAACGGCGCTTTGCGAGGACAAGCTGCTCGATTTGTGCATTAGTTTTTGTTGATTTGCCTATGGCCTCGATAGACTGCGGTGTTGATATGGGCGCTGCGTCTTTTAGCATTGACTCAAGCGTTGATCCGGACTGGTCAATGTCTAGTTTGCTGTTGAGTTTTGGATTCAACTCGATGTGTGATCTTATGTATTTCATATAACTGAGCCAGTTCGTCTTGTAGGATGTCAGCCTTGACGGTTGCTCTACTGTTTCTGCGTGGCGGAGGAAATTCAGCAGTACAGGCGAGTGGTCGGTTGATAAGTCTGGCAAGGATACAGCGCTTATCAGGTTGCGTGTAACATTTCTTGTGATTGCAAAGTCAATCAAGTCTGGCAGCTTTTTGATATCCGATGGCCAGTATGTATGTCCAGTATGTAGTTGATGACGCTATAGTCAACATAACATAAAGTGTAAGAACTTAACAAATTCCCACACCTTATTTTTACATTATGCCAAATTTATTTGATACAATCTTCTTTTGCGTTAAGCGCATTCAATATTATTACCACTTACTATTACTTACTACAGAAAACTTGTTAGTCTTTCGCAACGTAATCACAGATATTAGCAATTATCCGTTTGTTGTTTATTCTTCTTTGGCATTCTTTATCAACGAATAATTCTACGTGACAAACAATTATGGATTGCATACCAAAAGACGAGATTTAAGAACGCAAATATCGCAGAAAGTGCATAAAAGTGCACTTTGCAATAGCATTAATTTTAAAGAGAAACAAATTCCCTACAACCCACTATAGGTTTTATGTTAAAATAAGCTGGTATTTACTTTATATCTATATTTGAAAATTTGATTTCAATTTAAGAGTTGATATATTAAGGTTCTACTATGAACCACCATTACAAGAAGAGAGGACCAATTTACAATCTACATACACAAATACTTAGTAAAACATCACTGATAGGATTCTTAGGCAAATTTATTATAGAAATAACGTTTTTATTTACTTTTTGGCCCTTAAAAAGAAGCAATTAATTTTCTTTTGCGACAAAAACAAAAATGGCCTCATCAAGGGCGATGATTATGTGTAGACGGATGTTGCGGATGACGAAGATAGAGGCAGCCGGCGGAAGAAAGGCGATAGAGGATGCTTGTGATGATGTGAAATTATTGACTCACACGCGACGACGACGCAGGGCCTTAGTCGGGATGGAACGGGGCGTAACAGCGACGGCCGCCGCACAAGGGCAAAATATAATTTCTGCTCCCGTTGCGTCTCGTTGCTGATGTGTATGGGTGTAGGGGTGTGTGGGTGTAAGGGTATGTGGGTGTAAGGGTGTGTGGGTTTAAGTTGAAGGGCGCAGGCGAACAGGCGTCAGTTCCCTGAAGCGAAAATCTCTTGAAAAGGAATATGAATAGTATTCCTACATGAGCTGAGATTTCGTTGATATCAGGGGAAAATTCAGAATCTTTAAATTTTGACAGTTTATTGTTATATATAAAAGATATAAAATATGCTAAGAGAACAATGCTGCAAATGCTGCAATGCTGCCGGCAGCGCTGCTTACAGCTATGGAAAACGTTAATCTGAATAACTTCAGAGATCATCTAGCTAGCTATAGTGATCAGATAAGAACAACATGGCATCAAAATTGCGCTTGTAATCAATGTTGTTCGATTTGCGGGGGCGTGGCCAAAATCCAAAATTAACTTGATCAGCGTGCAATAATAACACATTTTGTCACCATTTTGGTAGTTCTAGCTCTTAGAATAGCTAGGATCTTTATGGGGTCGAAGATGTTTCCTTCTGCCTGTTACATATATTTTCGGTTTGAACAAAGTTATAATAGCCTTTTACTCTATAAGTAGAGGGTATAAAAATTGCTATATATTTACAGGCTTACCCTGAAAGAAAAGTTTTGAAAATATTGACAGAATTACCTAAGAACATAAATTAAAGCTTTAACTACCACCAAGTTGAATGATTCTATAACTAGAAAATTAATTTAATGTGTAGGGGAATATGATCCGCACTTTCGCCCAGTGTATGCACTTACAGCGATTCACATATTTCATTGTTAGTTCTTTTCACTTCTTGTTACTGTTATTGTTGTGGTTTAAGTAAATGAGCTTGCTGCAACTTAGCAAGTTCTAGTGTGTGTGCGAGAGTGTGTGTGGGTGTCATCAATAATAGTGCCATTGTTGTTGTTATTGTTGCCGCTCCAATGACCTCAGAAAAGTCATTTAGCACTGGAGAGTGGAGTGAGAGAACGAGAGACCTTCAGGCCGCCATCACTTGCACAACACGATTTGTGCGCCATGTTTTCTTGCCTCGCAGCTTCTCTTCTCTCTTTCTTTACAAATTCTTAGCAAGCCAAATTGTTTCCTTCGTCCCCGATTCAGTTGTATCTTCAACGAGCGCACGTTTTTTTGCAGCCTCAGCCTCAGCTTTAGCTTCAGCCTTTTTTCAATTCTGTTCACCCATTACAGAACAATCTTATCCTCTCCCACCCCCTTTAACTGCCACCTAACGTCCTCGGCCTTTGGTAAAGCTGTCGAAAATTCATTTGCCAGCCGCAAGAACTTTACGCCCACTTATGTCAGCGCCTACAACATTTTATGTATAAAAATCTCTCTCTCGTTCCCTCTCTTCCTATAAATATGTATATCTATCTGCTGCCGGCAGCGCTGCTTACAGCTATGGAAAACGTTAAGCTGATTAACTTCTGTGTTTATTAGCCGATTGTGGCTAGCTATAAATATCATGTAAACCGAATATGAACAATATGGCATCAAAATTGCGCTTGTAATCAATTTGTTTCTATTTACAGGGGCGGAAGGGGGCCTAACCAAAATCCAAAATAAACTTGATCAGCGTGCAATAATAACACATTTTGTCACTTAATTTGGTAGTCCTATCTCTTATAATAGCTGAGATCTAGATTTTTACACGGACAGACAGACGTACAGACAGACATGGCTATATCGACTCGGCTGTTGCTCCTGAGCCAGAATATACATATATACTTCATGGGGTCGGAGGTGTCTTCAAGAGATACATTTGGATAGAAGACTCACGTGGCGCACCCACATCCCAGCCAAGAAAATGCATACTTGCGCTTGAGGAACAGCTGTGTTGCTCAACAGTAGTGGCGGGCAATCTTGTCTGTTTAACGTGAACGTCACTTGCTTGGATTTTTTTCGTTGATCTTTATGCGCCAGACGGATAACCATTTTTCCACGTCCGCTAGGTGAAGCGATAGTTGCGCTGCTGCTTTCATAAGACATCTGGAGCGGCTTAGGATAGCCGTGTCGTCTGAAAATGTTGAAGTTGTAAGGAACTTACTTGTTGGGATGTCGGCTGTATATACGAGGTAAAGCGTTGGCCCAAGAACACTGCCTTGTGGTACCCCAGCCCTAATAATATGGTCGTCAGAAGTGGAAGTGTTGAACCTCACTGGAAACTTTCTATCGTAGAGATAGGAATTCAATAGCTTGTGTGTGTTTGGCGGAGCATTATTTTGATTTTGTACATTAGGCCATCCAGACTCTGTCGAACGCTTGGGCCACATTGAGGAATGCCACTATACAATATTGCCTGCTTTCAAGTGCAGCGCGTATTTCGTTAGTAATACGGTTTACTTGCTCGATGGTTCCATTGTTTTCTCGAAATCCAAATTGATGTGCCGGGATTCTGCTATGCCTTATCAGATATGGCCTAATTCGGAGCAGGAAGTATTTTTTAAAGAGCTGTGAGAGTCCCAGCCTCCCGTGGGGGTTCTCAGTGGCAACACGGACTCAGTCGGCGAGCATAAGGTAGGATGTGCTCTCCACAGCGAATTTTTACTGCCTTTTGTTAATAGCTGCTCTATATAACGGCGTTGAGTGTTTTCTTCCTCTGGCTTGTAGGCTTTTCGGAATTTCCGTACTGCATTGTTCAGCATTACCTTTGCATATGGAGATCTGTGGGTCTGCTATTCTCGGCGTAAACGGCGCTTTTCGAGGACAAGCTGCTCGATTTGTGCATTAGTTTTGGCTGATTTGCCTATGGCCTCGATAGACTGCGGTGTTGATATGCGCTCTGCGTCTTTTAGCATTGACTCAAGCGCTGATCCGGACTGGTCAATGTCTAGTTTGCTGTTGAGTTTTGGATTCAACTCGATGTGTGATGTTATGTATTTCATATAACTGAGCCAGTTCGTCTTGTAGGATGTCAGCCTTGACGGTTGGTTACTGTTTCTGCGTGGCGGAGGAAATTCAGCAGTACAGGCGAGTGGTCGGTTGATAAGTCTGGTAAGGATGCAGCGCAAAGATGCCAGTGCCTCCGTGTGCCTTGCCATCAGAATGATTTGTGCCGTAAAATGTGTAGTGCTTGACATGGAAATTGCACTTACTGGTAAGGTGCGTTTCAGAGAGTAACACAATGTCGATGTGTCTATCGTGAATAAACTGGGCCAGCTCGTGTTTTCGCTGCGAAACGCCGTTAACATCTAGCTATGCGTAGAGGAGCCATTTAATACTTTGATTGTTGAGATACGAGCATTTGTATCAGTTGATTTTGGCTTCGCATTATCTCCTGCATGGTTGTTTGCATGAATGACATGAATTCCACCATGCTCTGTTGCAAGATGTACAGCATTGTCTTAACTTTTGATTCCTGCTGCTCCGCTGGATTGCTCTTTGGTGGCACGCTCTGCATATTCGCTGCTTGTGACGTTAACGTTGGCAAAGGCCTCAGTCCTGATTTTAAGGCGTATGCAAATGATACATTATTTTCCTGGGCTGCAGGCCTGACTGTAACACTTGTAGTTTTGTGCAGGGATCCCTCAGGATTTGTATTTACAGAAGTAGCTGGCTTGGGCAGTCCTTGCAAGTTCGTAACTTGTTGATAGAGACGAGTTGCCACACCTTTTTGCTTTGGGGTCATCGTTATTAATGGGGCAGTACCCGGAGTCGTGGAGGTCTCCACAAGCTACACATACCGCGCACAGTGTGCAATAAGACCTTGTGTGGCCATATTCTTGGCAGTTCGAACATTTTACCGGAGCTTTACGCTTATTTGGCTCTTCTACTGAGATTCGACAGTTTAAGAGGAACTGGAGCTTGTTGATCGGGTGGATCTCAGATTTTTTTTTTAGCGATGGTTTGCGCTAAGGGTTCGAGCTCAACCTTGAATAGTGGTTGCGGCTTCTTGCTTCTGTTTAGGATACTGAATACTGTTTTTGCGAGAAAGCCTTTTTCTTGAAGTGCCTTTGCGATTTCATCAGGAGCTCAATCCCCTTAAGAACAACTTGCAGACCCTTACTACTTTTCAGTTGGTAAGTTTGTTGTTGTCGTTCAAGTATTTTGAGAGTATTCTGTACTTGTTTTCAGTCCTGGTTTGAACTTTCACTTGTTGTAGCTGTGGTGACAGTAATGAACGAGGTCACTGTGCTTGTTACGGTTGATAAACACATTGCTATTACGGGAGAGGGAGCGGGTGTAGCAGTACTCTTACCGGTTAGCGGTTTTTTCTTTTTGGAGCGTGGACTGTAGAGACGGAGAGCAAGAGTTCGCTCTTTCTTGTGTTGTTGTTAGCATATTGAACGGCTTGGTGTTTACAGACCGCTCGTGATCTGGGTTTGATGATAAGGGCGTCGCGGGTATCGTCGAAACAATAAAGAAATACGCGTTATTACGCTGCAGTGAGAGACGACGTTCGTCTTGCTCGCGTTGGCGCGAATATCGCTCTGGCTCATCGAGATTTTACGCAGGATTGTTGTCACTCCCCTTAATTTGTTTTTAAATGTAGCTTCTGTTTAATCACTGATTGCGAATAAACATCGCACTGAGCGTCTTTTCGCTTTGTGTTTTGGTATTGTTTGGTCAGCTGACCGTTGACTACACAGGTTTATGTTTCTATTTTTATGAAACACAAATGAAACACGTCTGCACAATTTGGCGGTTGACTGACGAAACGCCCATCTCGAACAGAAAAGTAATATCGCGCATGGAACGCGCATCTCGAATAGCTAATGGTAACAAATATAAATTTTGAAATACATTTTTAGGTTAATTTGAGGGAAATTTTTATAACCGCTACTCATAGAGTAGAAGGGTATTATAACTGCTTGCAGCATTGTGCCGAATCGTGTGTGCGTTTACGGTGGTGAAATTTATTTATTTATTTATTTAACGTCAACTAATGGCAGTCGACACAAAATTTTAAAAGATTTAATATTTAATAAAAAAAAAAATTTTCATATAATTAAGTTAAAATTATCTTTAAGATTAAAAAAAAATTAAAATTAAAAGTGAAGTAAATAATTACAATTTAAAACAAAAATTTAACGACTAGTCTGGGTGAACAAAAGAATAATTAAACATTTTTTTTTTTTAAATGATCCAACATTTGTTGCAAAAGGATTGGAGAAAACCCAGAAAAACCCAATCAGATCAGAGAAGATTGTGAGGTGTTAGTTGTTAGTGTTAAGTGTTAGTTGTTAGTACGCTACATTGACCGGAGGAAGCGTAAAAGAAAATCCAAAATTAGATAGTAAGTAAAGATATATAGTTCATGGATAGAAAAAAGATAAACGAGGAAAACAAGAAAAATACACTAGTGAGGACTAAATTCTACACAGATGAGAAAGAATTAAAGATTTTAAGTTTACAGAATTTGAATTAGCTATGATAAAATATAAGTTGTTATAGTTCGAACATTATGCCCTAAAGGGTTCATGCAAGGCATAGTTCAACCTACAGTGAGAAAGAGTTAGAGGTTGGAAGTTACGAGAGTTTCTAAAGGGGACAGAGAAGTATAACTGGCTAACCAAGTCTTTACTATCAATATCACCTTGAATAAGGTTATTTATAAACAGTACACCAAGCATGGTTCTACGATTTGCTAAAGACGGAAGATTTAATAAGAGAAGTCTACTAGAGTAAGAAGGTAATCTTAAGTTTGCATCCCAATTAAGGCCTCGTAGGGCAAAAATTAAAAAATTCTGTACAGATTCAATGCGGTCCTTGTAAAATGAATAATGAGGACACCAAACACATGAACCATACTCATGAATAGCACGCACAAGAGAGATATAAAGCGTTTTTGTCACATAAGGGTCGTTGAGTTCCCTAGACCACCGCTTTATAAAGCCCAGAACACCCATGGCCTTATTGACCATAGAAATAATGTGTTCAGTAAATTTAAGTTTGCGATCCAAACGGACGCTCAGATCATCAGCCAAGGTAATTCTATCCAGGGGGCAACCACAAAGAGTGTATGAAGCGTACTTGGGACTGCCCCGAGAGAAAGTCATTAGTTTGCATTTACCCATGGTCAAGTTTAATTGGTTTGCACTGCACCAACTATGAAAACGGTCAAGGTCGTCTTGAAGAGAAGAGTGATAAGATACATCTTTAAATTGATAGCATAGCTTAACATCTGCATACATAAGAGTACGCGAGTTACGTATGACCAAAGGTAGATCATTAATAAAAAGAGTGAAAAGAAGGGGACCCAGATGGCTTCCTTGAGGAACACCAGAGGTGACATAAAGTGGGTTAAGTTTTTGACTGCAAAACGAACAGTACTATTATGCATTTACGGGTTCGAGTCCCGCCCGCATCAATAATTAAATGTGTGCAAAAATGTTTTTTTTTTATTTTAGATTTTGACTTTGCATAAATATTGTAAGTCCATAGCCTTTTACGGTCAAAATATGATTGTAGCCGTTTTTTTTGTTCCGCAAATAAATGATTTACGAGCAGCTGGGTAGCGGGTATATTACAGTCGAGCACACTTGACTGTAGCTTTCATACTTGTTTTATTTTAGATTTTGACTTTGCATCAGTATTGTAAGTCCATGGCCTTTTGCGTTCAATATATGATTGTAGCCGTTTTTTATTGTTCCGCAAATAATTTTGATGTACGAGCAGCTGGGTAGCGAGTATATTAAAGTCGATCCCTGTCGACTTTAGCTTTCTTAATTGTTTACAATGGTGAAAAGAAAACGACCAGACTTGGGTCGTCGCTGGGTAGCGGCTATATTAAAGTCGAGCACACTCGACTGTAGCTTTCTTAATTGTTTACAATGCCGAAGAGAAACCGACTAGACTGAGGTCGTCGCAGTCAGTCAAATGTGCAAGGAGCATCGTCTACATAATGGAATTAGGCGAATCTGCTCCTCTGATTCTTGATCGAGCTACATTCCGGCATTTGATTATAATACCGACAAATCGGTAACCATTGGAGAAGTGAAAAAAATTTTTAAATATTGTAAGGCGTTAAAATACACTGGTGAATCAACTGGATTATGTTGTGCTGGAGGCAAAGAAAATTGCCACAATTGGTCCCACCACCGGATCCTTTACGCTCTTTAGTTTCTAGGATTGGAAATGCGAGCACTTCTTAGCCAATGTTCAAAAATATAGTGCGTTTCATAGCTATAAGACACTTTGCATATACAGTTTTATTTTGGAATAAAAACATGTAGAAGTATTCTAAAACAATTATTTTTGCATTTGTGGTTCTGGCCCTTTATTCTGCTTTTGGGGTACCGTTATAGGAGCCGGTGCTCGCGTCGAAGACAAGTGACGTGTCAATTTCTATTGTTTTAAGTTTAAATTGACTTAAAATTAAATGCCGCGTGGTACGACATTATCGGGTAAAGAACGTGGAAAAATATTGGAATATAAGGAGTCAGTGATGTCAATATCGTTAATTTCCAAAAAACTTCACATGTGTAGTTCGAAATTTTATACAAAATCCAAACAACTGGAAGGAAGAGTACACTTTCTGCTGAAGATCAGCGAATTAGTTGCTCTTAATTGGCTTCCAAAGTGTCCGAGACGACAATTTGGCGCACTCTAAAACGATGTGAGCACCTAAAACTAACAAAACTAATTAAAGCCCCTTGTCTTTTACCTCGTCATAAAATTGCTCGTCTTCAATTTGCAGAATAACATCTGTCTGTTGATTGGGACTCAGTAAGTAAAATCTGTAGATTCAGGAAATCTTTTTTTTTCAAAATATTGTTTGCAAAGTTCACTTTTTTTGATAAGAAAAAGTGGAATCTAGATGGGCCTGATGGTTATTGGCACTACTGGAGAGATTTACGAAAAAATCCTCGATACTTTTCAAAGCGCAATTTCGGAGGTGGATCTTTAATGGCGTGGGGAGCCTTTACATCGGAATGCACTCTTAAATTGCAAGTTACCTCTACTCGGGTGAACAGTGCAGAGTACATTCAAGTGTTAAAAATCAGTCTTCTACCTTTTCTTGAAGAAAAAAAAAAATTCCTTTCGTTTTCCAACAGGATAATACTTGCATCCATGTCAGCCGAGAAACAAGACGGTTCTTGGATGCGTGCTCTATTCAAACCAGGAACTGGCCAGCCTGCTCCCCGATCTTAAATTCCATCGAAAATGTGTGGGAATAATTATTACACCGTGTCTATATAAATAGTCGACGATATAATGATATTAATAAGCTGAAAGCCTCAGTAATGACTGAATGGTCTAAACTTGACGTTAGTTATTTGAGGAAAATTGAGTGAGTCAATGAAAAAACAACTTTTCTGCATTGGAGCCAATGGGAGAATCCATTAATTATTAAGAATTTAATTACAAGATAAGAGCTTCCAAATATTATCATTAATTCACTAAATTTAATCGTTTTTCAAAATTCTCTTGAAATTATGAAACGGCCGAAAATACGAATTTATAAAATAAAATTTTGTTAAAAAGGACTTTTTAAGGATATTGTTTTCTGAAAAACTTCATATTGTTATAATAAATATTTAAACTAGATTTTAATTATAAAACTGTCTCTAGCTGAGATTATTATAAGAGCTAGAACTACCAAATTTGGTGACAAAATGTGTTATTATTGCACTCTGATCAAGTTTATTTTGGATTTTGGCCACGCCCCCTTCCGCCCTCGTAAATCGAAAAAAATTGATTTCAAGAGCAATTTTGATGCCATATTGTTCATTTTCGGTTTATATGATAACTACAGCTAGCCAAATGATCTCTGAATTTGGTAACAATCGTATAATAAACACAGAAGTTATTCGGCTCAACGTTTTCTATAGCTGTAAGCAGTGCTTCCGGCAAAGCTACTTGCAGCATTGTGCCGAATAGTGTGTGCGCGTACAGTTGTGAAATGGGTTAAGTTGTGAACTGCAAAACGAACAGTACTATTATGCATTTACTGGTTTGAGTCCCGCCCGCATCAAAAATTAAATGTGTGCAAAGATTTTTTTTTTAGACCATGGATTTTAAAAAAATACATGGTAACAGGCAGAAGGAGGCATCTGCGACCCCATAAAGTATATATATTCTTGCTCAGGTTCACTTGCCGAGTCGATTCAGCCATGTCTGTCTGTCCATCTGTATGAACGCCTATATCTCAGAAACTAAGAAGGAAAGCTACCGCTTGCTATACGGTTTATCGATTTCCGGGGGCGGAAGTAGGCGTGTCCCAAATTTTAATACAAATTTTAAAGCGTATAATTCACATAAGTGTTGTCACCAAATTTGGTGGCTCTAGCTTTTTTGGTTTGTAAGATATAAAAGCTTGCAATACGGTTTTTCGATTTGCGGGTGCGGAAGTAGGCGTGGCGCAAATTTTAATAAAAATTTTACAGAGTATGATTCACATAAGTGTTGTCACCAAATTTGGTGGCTCTAGTTTTTTTAGTTTCTGAGATCTAGACGTTCAAACGGACAGACGGACAGACAGACATGGCTTAATCGACTCGGCTAGTGATCCTGAGCAAGAATATATATATACTTTATGTGGTCGCAGATGCCTCCTTCTGCCTGTTACGCACATTTCGACAAACACAATAGACCATGTTTTTTTTTTAATAAATGGTCTAAAAAAGCTAGAGCCACCAAATTTGGTGACAACACTTATGTAAATCATACGCTGTAAAATTTTCATCAAAATTTGGGACACGCCTACTTCCGCCCCCGCAAATCGATAAACTATATAGCAAGCCCAATAATAAAGCTAGAGTATTCAGTTTTGGTGTGAATGATAACTATTACCACCTAAACGATTCCTGAAAATTTGGTTCCGATCGGATAATGAACAAAAAAGTTATTCAACGTTTCATATAGATTTGCACTGCGCCCACTGCAAGCAGGCAAGCACTGTTTTTTTTTCAACTGCTTGGCGTCTAACTGAAAATTATATGTGTTGTTCATAATATTCCTTTGAAAAACACGTTTAATAACCGTTTTCTCAATATGAATTTTTGCATAATCTTTAAAAATCTATGGTCTTATACAGTCAACACTTGACTGTAGTCGTTCTTACTTGTTTTATTTTAGATTTCGACTTTGCACAAATATTGTAAGTCCATGACTTTTTACAGTCAAAATATGATTGTAGCCGTTCTTTATTGTTCCGAAAATAATTTTGATGTACGAGCAGCTGGGTAGCGAGTATATTACAGTCGAGCACACTCGACTGTAACTTTCTTACTTGTTTACTATTTTTCTTTAAAAAACGGGTTTTCCAATTACAGTTTTCTCAATCTGATTTTTTTCATAATCTTAAAAAATCCATGGTCTTATACAGTCAACACTTGACTGAACCCGTTCTTAGTTGTAAATTCGTGGCCTGTTTCGGTAAAAATATGATGGTAGCCGTTTTTTATACCATTTGGCCATTGAAAATGGTCAAAAATGGTATACTAAGTTTTTGCAAATGTATGTAACAGGCGTGGCAGACCCCACAAAGTATATATATTCTGACTCAGGATCACTAGCTGAGTCGATTGAGCCATGTCCGTCTGTCTGTTTGAACGTCTAGATCTCAGCTGCTACAAAACCTAGATACACCATATTTCACATGAAGGTTCCTGTATACCATGAGTAGATTAAGTTTATTTTAAATTTTTGATGTCACGCCCACCGCCCACGCAAATCGGTAATTTACGATTATTAGGAAAAGTATTGAAGTAACAGCTTTCTGCTTTGATATGAACATAGATAATTACAATATAAATCTATTCCCCAAATCCAATCGGACGATAAACACAGAAGTTATCCATGTTTCCGTTTTCCGTACTTCCACTGCTTGCGCCTGTGCTGTGCGTCGTGACGTCATCGTCACGATGCTTCGTTTCAGCCGTAGCATGTGTAAAGCTATGCAGTTTTCACATGTAGACGGCGTTATTCAAAAATAGATCTAATTTAAACAATAGGTGGCGGATAAACTTGTGCAGCGTTTTTTGATGGAATTAAATGTGTGATAATTTTTATCGAAACTGGGCAAATGATATCTTACTGTCGGGCGCGCTCGACCGTAGCTTTCTTTACTTGTTATTGTTTCGCAAATAATTTTGATGTACGAGTGGCTGGGTAGCGGAAACATAACAGTCGTGGAAACTCGACTGTAGCTTTCTTACTTCTTTATTTTAGATTTTGACTTTGCATCAATTGTCATGTCCATAGTATACTACATGGTAACATACATGGTAATCACAAAGTACATATATTCTGACTCAGGATCACTAGCTGAGTCGATTGAGCCGTGTCCGTCTGTCTGTCGTTTGAACGTCTAGATCTCAGCTATTACATAAGCTACTGACACCATTTTTCACATGAAAGTTCCTGTATACCATAAGTAGATCGAGTTTATTTTAAATTTTTGATGTCACGCCCACCGCCCACGCAAATCAGTAATTTACGATTATTAGGAAAAGTATTGAAGTAACAGCTTTCTGCTTTGGTATGAACATAGATAATTACAATATAAATCTATTCTAAAAATTACAATCCGATCGAACAATAAACACAGAAGACATTTATCTAAACGTTTTCAATAGTTATACTGCTTGTGCCTTTGCTGCAGATCGTGACGTCATCGTCACGATGCTTTGTTTCAGCCGTAGCGTGTGTACAGCTGATTGCTATGATGTTTTCTCATAAAGATGGCGCTATTTAAAGAGTGATATAATTTAAACAATAGGTGGCGGATGAACTTGTGCAGAGTTTTTTGATGGAATTAAATGTGCGGTAATTTGTTTCGAAACTGGGCGAATGATATCTTGCTGTCGGGCGCGCTCGTTTCTAGCTTTCTTTAGCTGTTTAATATTTATACCATTGCAGATGGTAATTAATTTTGGGCAGAGGAGAAATCTCTGACCCTAAAAAGTGTATATATTCTTAGTTAGCATCAATAGGGGAGTCGAACTAGCCATGTCCGTCTATCGGTCCGTCCGTCTGTCTGTCCGTCCGTCCGTCTATTACAACGCGACGGAAAGAGCCAAATGGTTCCAATATATATTATAGCTTCCATAGAACTTATCGGCCGATTTTTATAATTTTTGAAGATATCGCCATACAATTTTCACGACTTTAGGGACTGTGAAAATATTGGAACATCGATGTCGATGTTTTCTGAAATGTACCATTCCTAAGAAAAAAAAGTTTTACCACCACTAAGAAAAAGCACATTGCGCGGCAAGGTAAATATAAAGTACATAATTATACCCGCTACCCATAGAGTAGAAGGCTATTATAACTTTGTTCAAACCGAAAATGTATGTAACAGGCAGAAGGAGACACCTCCGACCCCATAAAGTATATATATTCTGGCTCAGCATCAACAGCCGAGTCGATATAGCCATGTCCGTCTGTCCGTGTGAAAATCTAGATCTCAGCTATTATAAGAGCTAGGACAACCAAATTTGGTGACAATATGTGTTATTATTGCACGCTGGTGAAGTTTATTTTGGATTTTGGCCACACCCCCTTTCGCCCCTGTAAAGCGAAAAAAATTGATTACAAGCGCAATTTTGATGTCATATTATTCATTTTCGGTTAATATAATAACTATAGCTAGCCTGATGATAACTAAAAGTTTGGTAACAATCGGATAATAAACACAGAAGTTATTCAGCTTAACGTTTTCAATAGCTGTAAGCATTGGGCCGAATAGTGTGTGCGTGTACGGTGGTGAAATGGGTTAAGTTGTGGACTGAAAAACGAACAGTACTATTATGCATTTACGGGTTCGAGTCCCGCCCGCATCAAAAATTAAATGTGTGCAAAAATGTTTTTTTTTTTATTTTATATTTTGACTTTGCATAAATATTATAAGTCCATAGCCTTTTACGGTCAAAATATGATTGTAGCCGTTTTTTTGTTCCGCAAATAAATTATGTACAAGCAGCTGGGTATATTACAGTCGAGCACACTCGACTGTAGCTTTTTTACTTGTTTTTATTTTAGATTTTGACTTTGCATAAATATTGTAAGTCCATAGCCTTTTACGGTCAAAATATGATTGTAGCCGTTTTTTTGTTCCGCAAAAATGATGTACGATCAGCGGGTATATTACAGTCGAACACACTCGACTGTAGCTTTCTTACTTGTTTTTTAATTACATTAAATATACTCAATAATATAATTATTGTAGATTTTTAACGGATATTGGTGTTTGCAGCGGTTTGGAATAGACAAAGAATGCGCCCATTTAGTGTCGGATTGTTGGACTTCGCGGGACAACGCATGTTACATCACTTTAACGTGCCATTGATTGACGAAACAAACCATTCAGCGGAAAATATTTCGAGCCCTGTAAGTAGAATACTTAGAGAATGGAAAGTGTTACACAAAGTGTCGGCAATTGTTACCGATAACGCTCGGAACATGGTCAGAGCATGCGAACTTCTTCAAATACGACATGTTCCATGCTTTGCCCATTCTATTAACTTGACAGTACAGGACTGTTTGGCCACAGAAAAAATAAAAGCAATCCTGGAGAAATGCAAACCAATTGTCTTTTTTTACGAGCAGTACAACTGCTTACGCGAAAATAAAAAAAAGCCCGGGATTGCGAAAAGCCTTACAGCCTCAAACAAGAATGCCCCACTAGGTGGAACAGTGGGTATTATATGGTGAAGCGTATTTTATTGACAAAAGACGCCATAGCTAAGGTTCTTCTAAATACCCCAAAATATACCCCACTTTCGGCTGACGAGATAAGTATTTTAGAAGACCTTAAAGGAATCCTTTCGCCTTTCGAGTATGCTACAGTACACACATCATCCAGCTCAACAGTCACGGTATTGGCAATAATTCCTGTTTTTTGCGGTTTGTTCCATAACTTACAAAATGTAAAACCTGATCTGCAGACTGAGGTAGGCCTTGAGGCCTGCAATTTTTTAATTAAAGGAGTTAAAAAGAGGTTGCTGTCGTACGAAACCCGAACAGTTACGCGGATTACCACAATTTTACATCCGCGCTTCAAAGAATGATTTTTCTCCACGTTCAACGCTTCGTATGGAGAGAAATCCCTGGAAGATGACTTAACACGAATTAATTCTGCGTGCTCCAGTGCGTCAACTTCGTCAAATCCGCCAACACCAGAATCCCAAGGCAAGCCTCGACTTTTCCGCCTTTTAGAAATAAATAAAAGCTAAAAAATCAAAATCGATCAAGTTGTTTCTATATTGGCCCTTTGTCAATATTTAAACTCGACTAATTTGGACTCTGTGTTAAATCCTTTGGATTTTTGGAAGGTACAAAAAATATAAATTTGGACTTAAACAAATCCTTAAAACTAAATCTTATTTTTACAGATTTCAAATGACGGAGGATTTAATATATATTAAATGAGAAGAGATGCTCGCTGAAACCAAAAAACGTCAACATGCTTTTATTTTTGAATAAAAACCAGTGGATGTCAAAATAGTTAAGTTTTATTTCAAATGAGTTGAACTCAAATTGTTTAAGTTTTATTTTGTGTTCTTTAATTTCCTTCAATTTTAATTTCTTTATTGACTGAAGATCTCAAAATAGTTTTTAAGTACCAATTGAATTGGTTAAATTTACATTTACTTTTTGACTGAGAAAGCATAATTGACTGAGAAATGAATCCCCAAATAAATTATATCCTAAGAAACATAACGTTTGTTTTTTTTTCAAAAATACTTATAAAAATGTTTTTTTTTTTTGCCAAAAAGTGTGCATTAAATGCTATTCAAGTTTTATTAAATTCGGACAGATATATCGATGAGCTGCCATCGGCCGATTTTATATTTGGAGAAACTTTAACCTTTATTTCTTGTTTATTCTTAAGGCTAGTATTCTTTATCTCTGTTATTCTTTCTTCTTCTTTATTAACGCGATATAAATCATGTCCGATAGTTATTTACTCGATATAAAACATGTCCGATAGTTCTAAATCATGTTCGATAGTTATTTAGGCTCAGGTCGATATTTGTGCGATGAATGGTTCCCTTTTGGTTCTCTTAATTTTGCGACTTACCCGTGAGCCGTAGGGGCCCCGACGAACAGCTGTTGGGTATGAGAAATAAAAACGCAAAAGGAAGATGGATCGCAAAAAAACCACTATGCCACAATTCAATACCTGTTTGCTATTTTCCTTTTACCGAGTGTGTGCGTCTGATCGTGTGTATGGAAATGTATGAATGGAATAAGAATAATAAAGAAAAGAAGAAAAAATATAACAAAGCTAAAATTTAAAATTTATTAAATATTTAGAATAAGAAAATAAACCAAAAAAATAGAATTGATTGAAAAATAAAAAAAATAAATATTTACTAAATAAAAGTGAATAATAAAAAGCAAAATAAAATAAATAATAATATGCAAAATAAAAAATTGAAAGAAAATACATAACATTTTCATAACAATTCATAACATTTCCTTGCTTATCAACTCACCCCAACTGTGTTGGCAGGATATAACACCCCTTTTACTAGCGAAAATTATACTCGCGCACATGCATATATACATACAGTCAACGGAATCCCGACCGCAGGCGCGCAGGAATTACCAGGTTAGCCTAGGTCGAGACGGTGGGAGCCCACTATGTGCATTCATACACATATATTTGTGTGTATATGAGTTTTTTGTTATATTATTTTTAAATGTTAAGACGATTTTCTTGACGACAATCAAAACGATCGACTATTTGACTGAATGGTACAACGCAGAATGAATGAGCTTTATTGAAAGAAATAATTATGTATGCTTCGATGTTAGAGCTTTTTATCCCGTTATTCGATGGTCGCAGAGTAGAGACGAAATATAATTGTGTATGTCGCTATTGTCGGGGCTTAAAATCCCGTTGCTTGATGTGCACAGAGAGGAGACGAGTTCGTGATGAAAGGAGAGGTTGTCGCTGTTATGCTAACTCCTCCCCCCCTAGCACGGAGTGAGGCCCGTAACGAATGTATGGGTTGAACGAGGATCACTGGCCTATTGTTTGGAACATCCGTAGGTATAAGCCTTAGAATACTGGCGACGATAATCTGAACATAGTTTGATTTTTTAATGCTGCAGATCGCGCTTGCTTGTCCAGGTATAGGGTATTGGGGCATGATGAACTTTGAATTTTTCTAAAATACTTGGACTGCTAATATCTTGTCGCTCTTAAACTTAATTTCTCGTTAACATTTATTGTAGTTTATTTTGGTACATTTTTGTTGATAGACTTATAAGTAAATACATAGGTTTTCATTCACAGATAATGAAATAATCTTAATATTAATAAAAATTTTAATAAACACAATTTCTTTTTGCTATAATATTGGTATTTAGAGTGGAATATTATTATTCCAGAATTTTATCTTACTTCTAACAATCGGTACAGCTTTTCGGTATTTACTATAGTGGTATTTTGGAATCTTTAACTTTTTTTTTTTTATTTTTACTTTTTGATAAATCTGAATCTTAAACTTATTAATTTCTTCATTTTTCTTATATTCATTATACCCCTTTTTTGTTTTTAACGTAAATTTTTTCCAAATTAATTAAGGTTACATTTATGCTCAAATTATTTATATTAAGAAGTATATTTAAACAAAATGTATTATGTAATAAATGTATTTTTGTGTTAATGACTTTTTTTTGTTTTTTTCTTAAAGTCTTATTTCGTTTAGGTCGTGTTCGAAGTTGATGTGGAGTCCGGATCTGTAATACTGCTACCCTTGTTGGCTATTTCATTAATATTCCTTCTTATCTTTGATTTATGAAGTTTTTGCCTTTTATACCATGGATTTTAAAAAAATACATGGTCTATTGTGTTTGTCGAAATGTGCGTAACAGGTAGGAGGCATCTGCGACCCCATAAAGTATATATATTCTTGCTTAGGATCACTAGCCGAGTCGATTAGGCCATTTCTGTCTGTCCGTCTGTATGAACGCCTATATCTCAGAAACTTAAAAAGCTAGAGCCACCAAATTCGATGGCAACACATATGTGAATCATATCCATGTTTCCGTTTTCCGTACTTCCACTGCTTGCGCCTGTGCTGCGCGTCGTGACGTCATCGTCACGATGGTTCGTTTCAGCCGTAGCATGTGTAAAGCTATGCAGTTTTCACATGTAGACGGCGTTATTCAAAAATAGATCTAATTTAAACAATAGGTGGCGGATGAACTTGTGCAGAGTTTTTTGATGGAATTAAATGTGCGGTAATTTGTTTCGAAACTGGACGAATGATATCTTGCTGTCGGGCGCGCTCGTTTCTAGCTTTCTTTAGCTGTTTAATATTTATACCATTGCAGATGGTAATTAATTTTGGGCAGAGGAGAAATCTCTGACCCTAAAAAGTGTATATATTCTTAGTTAGCATCAATAGGGGATTCGAACTAGCCATGTCCGTCTATCGGTCCGTCCGTCTGTCTGTCCGTCCGTCCGTCTATTGCAACGCGACGGAAAGAGCCAAATGGTTCCAATATATATTATAGCTTCCATAGAACTTATCGGCCGATTTTTATAATTTTTGAAGATATCGCCATACAATTTTCACGACTTTAGGGACTGTGAAAATATTGGAACATCGATGTTCGATGTTTTCTAAAATGTACCATTCCTAAGAAAAAAATGTTTAACCACCACTAAGAAAAAGCACAGCTTAACGTTTTCCATAGCTGTAACCAGCGCTATCAGCAGCGCTGCATGCAGCATTATGCCGAATAGTGTGTGCGTGTACGGTGGTGAAATGGGTTAAGTTGTGGACTGCAAAACGAACAGTACTATTATGCATTTAGGGATTCTAGTCCCGCCCGCATCAAAAATTAAATGTGTGCAAAAATATTTTTTTTTTATTTTAGATTTTGACTTTGCATAAATATTGTAAGTCCATAGCCTTTTACGGTCAAAATATGATTGTAGCCGTTTTTTTTGTTCCGCAAAAATGATGTACGATCAGCGGGTATATTACAGTCAAGCACACTCGACTGTAGCTTTCTTACTTGTTTTTTAATTACATTAAATATACTCAATAATATAATTATTGAAGATTTTTGTTTGCAGCGGTTTGGAATGGACAAAGAATGCGCCCATTTAGTGTCGGATTGTTGGACTTCGCGGGACAACGCATGTTACATCACTTTAACGTGCCATTGATTGACGAAACAAACCATTCAGCGGAAAATATTTCGAGCCCTGTAAGTAGAATACTTAGAGAATGGAAAGTGGTACACAAAGTGTCGGCAATTGTTACCGATAACGCTCGGAACATGGTCAGAGCATGCGAGCTTCTTCAAATACGACATGTTCCATGGTTTGCCCATTCTATTAACTTTACAGTACAGGACTGTTTGGCCACAGAAAAAAAAAAGCAATCCTGGAGAAATGCAAACCAATTGTCTTTTTTTACGAGCAGTACAACTGCTTACGCGAAAATAAAAAAAGCCCGGGATTGCGAAAAACCTTACAGCCTCAAACAAGAATGCCCCACTAGGTGGAACAGTGGGTATTATATGGTGAAGCGTATTTTATTGACAAAAGACGCCATAGCTAAGGTTCTTCTAAATACCCCAAAATATACCCCACTTTCGGCTGACGAGATAAGTATTTTAGAAGACCTTAAAGGAATCTTTTCGCCTTTCGAGTATTCTACAGTACACACATCATCCAGCTCAACAGTCACGGTATTGGCAATAATTCCTGTTGTTTGCGGTTTGTTCCATAGCTTACAAAATGTAAAACCTGATCTGCAGACTGAGGTAGGCCGTGAGGCCTGCAATTTTTTAATTAAAGGAGATAAAAAGAGGTTGCTGTCGTACGAAACCCGAACAGTTACGCGGATTACCACAATTTTAGATCCGCGCTTCAAAGAATGATTTTTCTCCACGTTCAACGCTTCGTATGGAGAGAAATCCCTGGAAGATGACTTAACACAAATTAATTCTGCGTGCTCCAGTGCGTCAACTTCGTCAAACCCGCCAACACCAGAATCTCAAGGCAAGTCTCGACTTTTCCACCTTTTAGAAATAAACAAAAGCTAAAAAATCAAAATCGATCGAGTTGATTCTATATTGGCCCTTTGTCAATATTTAAACTCGACTAATTAGGACTCTGTGTTAAATCCTTTGGATTTTTGGAAGGTACAAAAAATATAAATTTAGACTTAAACAAATCCTTAAAACTAAATCTTATTTTTACAGATTTTAAATGACGGAGGATTTAAAACATGCGTTCAAAAATACTTTTGTATGCCTGCCACCTCCACTGAGAGTGAGAGGATGTTTAGTAGAACAGGTCTTGCTATAAATGAGAAGAGATGCTCGCTGAAACCAAAAAACGTCAACATGCTTTTATTTTTGAATAAAAACCAGTGGATGTCAAAATAGTTAAGTTTTATTTCAAATGAGTTGAACTCAAATTGTTTAAGTTTTATTTTGTGTTCTTTAATTTCCTTCAATTTTAATTTCTTTATTGACTGAAGATCTCAAAATAGTTTTTAAGTACCAATTGAATTGGTTAAATTTCATTTACTTTTTGACTGAGAAAGCATAATTGACTGAGAAATGAATCCCCAAATAATTTATAATTTTCCTAAGAAACATAACGTTTGTTTTTTTCCAAAAATACTTATAAAAATTTTTTTTTTTTGCCAAAAAGTGTGCATTAAATGCTATTCAAGTTTTATTAAATTCGGACAGATATATCGATGAGCTGCCATCTGCCGATTTAATATTTGGAGAAACTTTAACCTTTATTTCTTCTTTATTCTTAATGCTAGTATTCTTTACCTCTGTTATTCTTTCTTCTTCTTTATTAACGCGATATAAATCATGTCCGATAGTTATTTACTCGATATAAAACATGTCCGATAGTTCTAAATCATGTTCGATAGTTATTTCGAATATTTGTGGTCGATATTTGTGCGATGAATGGTTCCCTTTTGGTTCTCTTAATTTTGCGACTTACCCGTGAGCCGTAGGGGCCCCGACGAACAGCTGTTGGGTATGAGAAATAAAAACGCAAAAGGAAGATGGATCGCAAAAAAACCACTATGCCACAATTCAATACCTTTTCGCTATTTTCCTTTTACCGAATGTGTGTGCGTCTGATCGTGTGTATGGAAATGTATGAATGGAATAAGAATAATAAAGAAAAGAAGAAAAAATATAACAAAGCTAAAATTTAAAATTTATTAAATATTTAGAATAAGAAAATTAATCAAAAAAATAAAATTAATTGAAAAATGAAAAAATAAATATTTACTAAATAAAAGTGAATAATAAAAAGCAAAATAAAATAAATAATAATATGCAAAATAAAAAATTGAAAGAAAATACATAACATTTTCATAACAATTCATAACATTTCCTTGCTTATCAACTCACCCCAACTGTGTTGGCAGGATATAACACCACTTTTACTAGCGAAAATTATACTCGCGCACATGCATATATACATACAGTCAACGGAATCCCGACCGCAGGCGCGCAGGAATTACCAGGTTAGCCTAGGTCGAGACGGTGGGAGCCCACTATGTGCATTCATACACATATATTTGTGTGTATATGAGTTTTTTGTTATATTATTTTTAAATGTTAAGACGATTTTCTTGACGACAATCAAAACGATCGACTATTTGACTGAATGGTACAACGCAGAATGAATGAGCTTTATTGAAAGAAATAATTATGTATGCTTCGATGTTAGAGCTTTTTATCCCGTTATTCGATGGTCGCAGAGTAGAGACGAAATATAAGATCCCGTTGCTTGATGTGCACAGAGAGGAGACGAGTTCGTGATGAAAGGAGAGGTTGTCGCTGTTATGGTAACTCCTCCCCCCCCCTAGCACGGAGTGAGGCCCGTAACGAATGTATGGGTTTAACGAGGATCACTAGCCTATTGTTTGGAACATCCGTAGGTATAAGCCTTAGTATACTGGCGACGATAATCTGAACATAGTTTGATTTTTTAATGCTGCAGATCGCGCTTGCTTGTACAGGTATAGGGTATTGGGGCATGATGAACTTTGAATTTTTCTAAAATACTTGGACTGCTAATATCTTGTCGCTCTTAAACTTAATTTTTAGTTAACATTTAATGTAGTTTATTTTGGTATACGTTTTGTTTAACTTAATTTTGTTTATGTCTTCGAATAGTTTTGAATTATAGCTTTTCTGATTTTTTTATTTTTAATTGTTCAGTTGAAAATTTTTGTTGATA
The DNA here is from genome assembly GCA_018904095.1 of Zaprionus ghesquierei. NCBI lineage: Eukaryota > Metazoa > Arthropoda > Insecta > Diptera > Drosophilidae > Zaprionus > Zaprionus ghesquierei. The sequence goes on along the minus strand of JAEIGP010000462.1, from coordinate 81,136 downwards.
GACTTATAAGTAAATACATAGGTTTTGATTTACAGATAATGAAATAATCTTAATAATTATAAAAATTTTAATAAACACAATTTCCTTTTGCTATAATATTGGTATTTAGAGTGGAATATTATTATTCCAGAATTTTATCTTACTTCTAACAATCGGTACAGCTTTTCGGTATTTACTATAGTGATATATTGCTTTTTGATAAATCTGAATCTTAAACTTATTAATTTCTTCATTTTTCTTATATTCATTATACCCCTTTTTTGTTTTTAACGTAAATTTTTTCCAAATTAATTAAGGTTACATTTATGCTCAAATTATTTATATTAAGAAGTATATTTAAACAAAATGTATTATGTAATAAATGTATTTTTGTGTTAATGACTTTTTTTTGTTTTTTTCTTAAAGTCTTATTTCGTTTAGGTCGTGTTCGAAGTTGATGTGGAGTCCGGATCTGTAATACTGCTACCCTTGTTGGCTATTTCATTAATATTCCTTCTTATCTTTGATTTATGAAGTTTTTGCCTTTTATACCATGGATTTTAAAAAAATACATGGTCTATTGTGTTTGTCGAAATGTGCGTAACAGGTAGGAGGCATCTGCGACCCCATAAAGTATATATATTATTGCTCAGGATCACTAGCCGAGTCGATTAGGCCATTTCTGTCTGTCCGTCTGTATGAACGCCTATATCTCAGAAACTTAAAAAGCTAGAGCCACCAAATTCGATGGCAGCACATATGTGAATCATATCCACGTTTCCGTTTTCCGTACTTCCACTGCTTGCGCCTGTGCTGCGCGTCGTGACGTCATCGTCACGATGCTTCGTTTCAGCCGTAGCATGTGTAAAGCTATGCAGTTTTCACATGTAGACGGCGTTATTCAAAAATAGATCTAATTTAAACAATAGGTGACGGATAAACTTGTGCAGCGTTTTTTGATGGAATTAAATGTGTGATAATTTGTATCGAAACTGGGCAAATGGTATCTTACTGTCGGGCGCCCTCGACTGTAGCTTTCTTTACTTGTTATTGTTTCGCAAATAATTTTGATGTACGAGTGGCTGGGTAGCGGAAACATAACAGTCGTCGAAACTCGACTGTAGCTTTCTTACTTCTATATTTTAGATTTTGACTTTGCATCAATTGTCATGTCCATAGTATACTACATGGTAACATACATGGTAATCACAAAGTACATATATTCTGACTCAGGATCACTAGCTGAGTCGATTGAGCCGTGTCCGTCTGTCTGTCCGTTTGAACGTCTAGATCTCAGCTATTACATAAGAAACCAAAAAACGTCAACATGCTTTTATTTTTGAATAAAAACCAGTGGATGTCAAAATAGTTAAGTTTTATTTCAAATGAGTTGAACTCAAATTGTTTAAGTTTTATTTTGTGTTCTTTAATTTCCTTCAATTTTAATTTCTTTATTGACTGAAGATCTCAAAATAGTTTTTAAGTACCAATTGAATTAGTTAAATTTACATTTACTTTTTGACTGAGAAAGCATAATTGACTGAGAAATGAATCCCCAAATAATTTATAATTTTCCTAAGAAACATAACGTTTGTTTTTTTCCAATAATACTTATAAAAATGTTTTTTTTTTTTGCCAAAAAGTGTGCATTAAATGCTATTCAAGTTTTATTAAATTCGGACAGATATATCGATGAGCTGCCATTGGCCGATTTAATATTTGGAGAAACTTTAACATTTATTTCTTGTTTATTCTTAATACTAGTATTCTTTACCTCTGTTATTCTTTCTTCTTCTTTATTAACGCGATATAAATCATGTCCGATAGTTATTTACTCGATATAAAACATGTCCGATAGTTCTAAATCATGTTCGATAGTTATTTAGGCTCAGGTCGATATTTGTGCGATGAATGGTTCCCTTTTGGTTCTCTTAATTTTGCGACTTACCCGTGAGCCGTAGGGGCCCCGACGAACAGCTGTTGGGTATGAGAAATAAAAACGCAAAAGGAAGATGGATCGCAAAAAAACGACTATGCCACAATTCAATACCTTTTCGCTATTTTCCTTTTACCGAGTGTGTGTGCGTCTGATCGTGTGTATGGAAATGTATGAATGGAATAAGAATAATAAAGAAAAGAATAAAAAATATAACAAAGCTAAAATTTATAATTTATTAAATATTTATAATAAGAAAACCAAAAAAAAGAGTTAATTGAAAAATGAAAAAAATAAATATTTACTAAATAAAAGTGAATAATAAAAAGCAAAATAAAATAAATAATAATATGCAAAATAAAAAATTGAAAGAAAATACATAACATTTTCATAACAATTCATAACATTTCCTTGCTTATCAACTCACCCCAACTGTGTTGGCAGGATCTAACACCACTTTTACTGGCGAAAATTATACTCGCGCACATGCATATATACATACAGTCAACGGAATCCCGACCGCAGGCGCGCAGGAATTACCAGGTTAGCCTAGGTCGAGACGGTGGGAGCCCACTATGTGCATTCATACACATATATTTGTGTGTATATGAGTTTTTTGTTATATTATTTGTAAATGTTAAGACGATTTTCTTGACGACAATCAAACCGATCGACTATTTGACTGAATGGTACAACGCAGAATGAATGAGCTTTATTGAAAGAAATAATTATGTATGCTTCGATGTTGGAGCTTTTTATCCCGTTATTCGATGGTCGCAGAGTAGAGACGAAATATCATTGTGTATGTCGCTATTGTCGCTGCTTAAGATCCCGTTGCTTGATGTGCACAGAGAGGAGACGAGTTCGTGATGAAAGGAGAGGTTGTCGCTGTTATGGTAACTCCTCCCCCCCTAGCACGGAGTGAGGCCCGTAACGAATGTATGGGTTGAACGAGGATCACTGGCCTATTGTTTGGAACATCCGTAGGTATAAGCCTTAGAATACTGGCGACGATAATCTGAACATAGTTTGATTTTTTAATGCTGCAGATCGCGCTTGCTTGTCCAGGTATAGGGTATTGGGGCATGATGAACTTTGAATTTTTCTAAAATACTTGGACTGCTAATATCTTGTCGCTCTTAAACTTAATTTCTAGTTAACATTTATTGTAGTTTATTTTGGTATACGTTTTGTTTAACTTAATTTTGTTTATGTCTTCGAATAGTTTTGAATTATAGCTTTTCTGATTTTTTTATTTTTAATTGTTCAGTTGAAAATTTTTGTTAATAGACTTATAAGTAAATACATAGATTTTGATTTACAGATAATGAAATAATCTTAATATTAATAAAAATTTTAATAAACACAATTTCCTTTTGCTATAATATTGGTATTTAGAGTGGAATATTATTATTCCAGAATTTTATCTTACTTCTAACAATCGGTACAGCTTTTTGGTATTTACTATAGTGATATTTTGGAATCTTTAACTTTTTTTTTTATTTTTACTTTTTGATAAATCTGAATCTTAAACTTATTAATTTCTTCATTTTTCTTATATTCATTATACCCTTTTTTTTACGTAAATTTTTTCCAAATTAATTAAGGTTACATTTATGCTCAAATTATTTATATTAAGAAGTATATTTAAACAAAATGTATTATGTAATAAATGTATTTTTGTGTTAATGACTTTTTGTTGTTTTTTTCTGTAGTTCTCAGTTTAAAGTCTTATTTCGTTTAGGTCGTGTTCAAAGTTGATGTGGAGTCCGGATCTGTAATATTGCTACCCTTGTTGGCTATTTCATTAATATTCCTTCTTATCTTTGATTTATGAAGTTTTTGCCTTTTAGACCATGGATTTTAAAAAAATACATGGTCTATTGTGTTTGTCGAAATGTGCGTAAAAGGTAGGAGGCATCTGCGACCCCATAAAGTATATATATTCTTGCTCAGGATCACTAGCCGAGTCGATTAGGCCATTTCTGTCTGTCCGTCTGTATGAACGCCTATATCTCAGAAACTTAAAAAGCTAGAGCCACCAAATTCGACGGCAGCACATATGTGAATCATATCCATGTTTCCGTTTTCCGTACTTCCACTGCTTGCGCCTGTGCTGCGCGTCGTGTCGTCATCGTCACGATGGTTCGTTTCAGCCGTAGCATGTGTAAAGCTATGCAGTTTTCACATGTAGACGGCGTTATTCAAAAATAGATCTAATTTAAACAATAGGTGACGGATAAACTTGTGCAGCGTTTTTTGATGGAATTAAATGTGTGATAATTTGTATCGAAACTGGGCAAATGGTATCTTACTGTCGGGCGCGCTCGACTGTAGCTTTCTTTACTTGTTATTGTTTCGCAAATAATTTTGATGTACGAGTGGCTGGGTAGCGGAAACATAACAGTCGTGGAAACTCGACTGTAGCTTTTTACTTCTTTATTTTAGATTTTGACTTTGCATCAATTGTCATGTCCATAGTATACTACATGGTAACATACATGGTAATCACAAAGTACATATATTCTGACTGAGGATCACTAGCTGAGTCGATTGAGCCGTGTCCGTCTGTCTGTCCGTTTGAACGTCTAGATCTCAGCTATTACATAAGCTACTGACACCATTTTTCACATGAAAGTTCCTGTATACCATAAGTAGATCGAGTTTATTTTAAATTTTTGATGTCACTCCCACCGCCCACGCAAATCAGTAATTTACGATTATTAGGAAAAGTATTGAAGTAACAGCTTTCTGCTTTGGTATGAACATAGATAATTACTATATAAATCTATTCTAAAAATTACAATCCGATCGAACAATAAACACAGAAGACATTCATCTAAACGTTTTCAATAGTTATACTGCTTGTGCCTTTGCTGCAGATCGTGACGTCATCGTCACGATGCTTTGTTTTAGCCGTAGCGTGTGTACAGCTGATTGCTATGATGTTTTCTCATATAGATGGCGCTATTTAAAGAGTGATATAATTTAAACAATAGGTGGCGGATGAACTTGTGCAGAGTTTTTTGATGGAATTAAATGTGTGGTAATTTGTTTCGAAACTGGACGAATGATATCTTGCTGTCGGGCGCGCTCGTTTCTAGCTTTCTTTAGCTGTTTAATATTTATACCATTGCAGATGGTAATTAATTTTGGGCAGAGGAGAAATCTCTGACCCTAAAAAGTATATATATTCTTAGTTAGCATCAATAGGGGAGTCGAACTAGCCATGTCCGTCTATCGGTCCGTCCGTCTGTCTGTCCGTCCGTCTATTGCAACGCGACGGAAAGAGCCAAATGGTTCCAATATATATTATAGCTTCCATAGAACTTATCGGCCGATTTTTATAATTTTTGAAGATATCGCCATACAATTTTCACGACTTTAGGGACTGTGAAAATATTGGAACATCGATGTTCGATGTTTTCTGAAATGTACCATTCCTAAGAAAAAAATGTTTAACCACCACTAAGAAAAAGCACATTGCGCGGCAAGGTAAATATAAAATACATAATTATACCCGCTACCCATAGATTAGAAGGGTATTATAACTTTGTTCAAACCGAAAATGTATGTAACAGGCAGAAGGAGACACCTCCGACCCCATAAAGTAGTTATATTCTGGCTCAGGATCAACAGCCGAGTCGATATAGCCATGTCCGTCTGTCCGTCTGTCTGTCCGTGTGAAAATCTAGATCTCAGCTATTATAAGAGCTAGAACTACCAAATTTGGTGACAGTATGTGTTATTATTGCACGCTGATCAAGTTTATTTTGGATTTTGGCCACGCAAAAAAAAAATTGATTACAAGCGCAATTTGATGCCATATTGTTCTTTTTCGGTTTACATGATATCTTTAGCTAGCCAGATGATCTCTGAAAATTTGGTAACAATCGGATAATAAACACAGAAGTTATTCAGCTTAACGTTTTCCATAGCTGTAAGCAGCGCTATCAGCAGCGCTGCATGCAGCATTATGCCGAATAGTGTGTGCGTGTACGGTGGTGAAATGGGTTAAGTTGTGCATTTAGGGATTCTAGTCCCGCCCGCATCAAAAATTAAATGTGTGCAAAAATATTTTTTTTTATTTTAGATTTTGAGTTTGCATAAATATTGTAAGTCCATAGCCTTTTACGGTCAAAATATGATTGTAGCCGTTTTTTTTGTTTCGCAAAAATGATGTACGATCAGCGGGTATATTACAGTCGAACACACTCGACTGTAGCTTTCTTACTTGTTTTTTAATTACATTAAATATACTCAATAATATAATTATTGTAGATTTTAAACGGATATTGGTGTTTGACTTTGCGGGACAACGCATGTTACACCACTTTAACGTGCCATTGATTGACGAAACAAACCATTCAGCGGAAAATATTTCGAGCCCTGTAAGTAGAATACTTAGAGAATGGAAAGTTTTACACAAAGTGTCGGCAATTGTTACCGATAACGCTAGGAACATGGTCAGAGCATGCGAACTTCTTCAAAAAAGACATGTTCCATGCTTTGCTCATTCTATTAACTTGACAGTACAGGACTGTTTGGCCACAGAAAAAATAAAAGCAATCCTGGAGAAATGCAAACCAATTGTCTTGTTTTACGAGCAGTACAATTGCTTACGCGAAAATAAAAAAAGCCCGGGATTGCGAAAAGCCTTACAGCCTCAAACAAGAATGCCCCACTAGGTGAAACAGTGGGTATTATATGGTGAAGCGTATTTTATTGACAAAAGACGCCATAGCTAAGGTTCTTCTAAATACCCCAAAATATACCCCACTTTCGGCTGACGAGATAAGTATTTTAGAAGACCTTAAAGGAATCCTTTCGCCTTTCGAGTATGCTACAGTACACACATCATCCAGCTCAACAGTCACGGTATTGGCAATAATTCCTGTTGTTTGCGGTTTGTTCCATAACTTGTAAAACCTGATCTTCAGACTGAGGTAGGCCGTGAGGCCTGGAATTTTTTAATTAAAGGAGTTAAAAAGAGGTTGCTGTCGTACGAAACCCGAACAGTTACGCGGATTACCACAATTTTAGATCCGCGCTTCAAAGAATGATTTTTCTCCACGTTCAACGCTTCGTATGGAGAGAAATCCCTGGAAGATGACTTAACAAGAATTAATTCTGCGTGCTCCAGTGCGTCAACTTCGTCAAACCCGCCAACACCAGAATCCCAAGGCAAGCCTCGACTTTTCCGCCTTTTAGAAATAAATAAAAGCTAAAAAATCAAAATCGATCGAGTTGATTCTATATTGGCCCTTTGTCAATATTTAAACTCGACTAATTTGGACTCTGTGTTAAATCCTTTGGATTTTTGGAAGGTACAAAAAATATAAATTTGGACTTAAACAAATCCTTAAAACTAAATCTTATTTTTACAGATTTTAAATGACGGAGGATTTAAAACATGCGTTCAAAAATACTTTTGTATGCCTGCCACCTCCACTGAGAGTGAGAGGATGTTTAGTAAAGCAGGTCTTGCTATAAATGAGAAGAGATGCTCGCTGAAACCAAAAAACGTCAACATGCTTTTATTTTTGAATAAAAACCAGTGGATGTCAAAATAGTTAAGTTTTATTTCAAATGAGTTGAACTCAAATTGTTAAAGTTTTATTTTGTGTTCTTTAATTTCCTTCAATTTTAATTTCTTTATTGACTGAAGATCTCAAAATAGTTTTTAAGTACCAATTGAATTGGTTAAATTTCACTTACTTTTTGACTGAGAAAGCATAATTGACTGAGAAATGAATCCCCAAATAATTTATAATTTTCCTAAGAAACATAACGTTTGTTTTTTTCCAAAAATACTTATAAAAATGTTTTTTTTTGCCAAAAAGTGTGCATTAAATGCTATTCAAGTTTTATTAAATTCGGACAGATATATCGATGAGCTGCCATTGGCCGATTTAATATTTGGAGAAACTTTAACCTCTATTTCTTGTTTATTCTTAATGCTAGTATTCTTTATCTCTGTTATTCTTTCTTCTTCTTTATTAACGCGATTTAAATCATGTCCGATAGTTATTTACTCGATATAAAACATGTCCGATAGTTCTAAATCATGTTCGATAGTTATTTAGGCTCAGGTCGATATTTGTGCGATGAATGGTTCCCTTTTGGTTCTCTTAATTTTGCGACTTACCCGTGAGCCGTAGGGGCCCCGACGAACAGCTGTTGGGTATGAGAAATAAAAACGCAAAAGGAAGATGGATCGCAAAAAAACCACTATGCCACAATTCAATACCTTTTCGCTATTTTCCTTTTACCGAATGTGTGTGCGTCTGATCGTGTGTATGGAAATGTATGAATGGAATAAGAATAATAAAGAAAAGAAGAAAAAATATAACAAAGCTAAAATTTAAAATTTATTAAATATTTAGAATAAGAAAATTAATCAAAAAAATAAAATTAATTGAAAAATGAAAAAAATAAATATTTACTAAATAAAAGTGAATAATAAAAAGCAAAATAAAATAAATAATAATATGCAAAATAAAAAATTGAAAGAAAATACATAACATTTTCATAACAATTCATAACATTTCCTTGCTTATCAACTCACCCCAACTGTGTTGGCAGGATATAACACCACTTTTACTAGCGAAAATTATACTCGCGCACATGCATATATACATACAGTCAACGGAATCCCGACCGCAGGCGCGCAGGAATTACCAGGTTAGCCTAGGTCGAGACGGTGGGAGCCCACTATGTGCATTCATACACATATATTTGTGTGTATATGAGTTTTTTGTTATATTATTTTTAAATGTTAAGACGATTTTCTTGACGACAATCAAAACGATAGACTATTTGACTGAATGGTACAACGCAGAATGAATGAGCTTTATTGAAAGAAATAATTATGTATGCTTCGATGTTAGAGCTTTTTATCCCGTTATTCGATGGTCGCAGAGTAGAGACGAAATTTAGTTGTGTATGTCGCTATTGTCGGGGCTTAAAATCCCGTTGCTTGATGTGCACAGAGAGGAGACGAGTTCGTGATGAAAGGAGAGGTTGTCGCTGTTATGGTAACTCCTCCCCCCCCCCTAGCACGGAGTGAGGCCCGTAACGAATGTATGGGTTTAACGAGGATCACTAGCCTATTGTTTGGAACATCCGTAGGTATAAGCCTTAGAATACTGGCGACGATAATCTGAACATAGTTTGATTTTTTAATGCTGCAGATCGCGCTTGCTTGTCCAGGTATAGGGTATTGGGGCATGATGAACTTTGAATTTTTCTAAAATACTTGGACTGCTAATATCTTGTCGCTCTTAAACTTAATTTTTCGTTAACATTTATTGTAGTTTATTTTGGTATACGTTTTGTTTAACTTAATTTTGTTTATGTCTTCGAATAGTTTTGCTATTTGCTATGTATAGCTTTTCTGATTTTTTTATTTTTAATTGTTCAGTTGAAAATTTTTGTTGATAGACTTATAAGTAAATACATAGGTTTTCATTCACAGATAATGAAATAATCTTAATATTAATAAAAATTTTAATAAACACAATTTCTTTTTGCTATAATATTGGTATTTAGAGTGGAATATTATTATTCCAGAATTTTATCTTACTTCTAACAATCGGTACAGCTTTTCGGTATTTATTATAGTGGTATTTTGGAATCTTTAACTTTTTTTTTTTTATTTTTACTTTTTGATAAATCTGAATCTTAAACTTATTAATTTCTTCATTTTTCTTATATTCATTATACCCCTTTTTTGTTTTTAACGTAAATTTTTTCCAAATTAATTAAGGTTACATTTATACTAATATTATTTATATTAAGAAGTATATTTAAACAAAATGTATTATGTAATAAATGTATTTTTGTGTTAATGACTTTTTTTTGTTTTTTTTCTGTAGTTCTCAGTTTAAAGTCTTATTTCGTTTAGGTCGTGTTCGAAGTTGATGTGGAGTCCGGATCTGTAATATTGCTACCCTTTTTGGCTATTTCATTAATATTCCTTCTTATCTTTGATTTATGAAGTTTTTGCCTTTTAGACCATGGATTTTAAAAAAATACATGGTCTATTGTGTTTGTCGAAATGTGCGTAACAGGTAGGAGGCATCTGCGACCCCATAAAGTATATATATTCTTGCTTAGGATCACTAGCTGAGTCGATTAGGCCATTTCTGTCTGTCCGTCTGTATGAACGCCTATATCTCAGAAACTTAAAAAGCTAGAGCCACCAAATTCGATGGCAACACATATGTGAATCATATCCATGTTTCCGTTTTCCGTACTTCCACTGCTTGCGCCTGTGCTGCGCGTCGTGACGTCATCGTCACGATGGTTCGTTTCAGCCGTAGCATGTGTAAAGCTATGCAGTTTTCACATGTAGACGGCGTTATTCAAAAATAGATCTAATTTAAACAATAGGTGACGGATAAACTTGTGCAGCGTTTTTTGATGGAATTAAATGTGTGATAATTTGTATCGAAACTGGGCAAATGGTATCTCACTGCCGGGCGCGCTCGACTGTAGCTTTCTTTACTTGTTATTGTTTCGCAAATAATTTTGATGTACGAGTGGCTGGGTAGCGGAAACATAACAGTCGTGGAAACTCGACTGTAGCTTTCTTACTTCTTTATTTTAGATTTTGACTTTGCATCAATTGTCATGTCCATAGTATACTACATGGTAACATACATGGTAATCACAAAGTACATATATCTGACTCAGGATCACTAGCTGAGTCGATTGAGCCGTGTCCGTCTGTCTGTCCGTTTGAACGTCTAGATCTCAGCTATTACATAAGCTACTGACACCATTTTTCACATGAAAGTTCCTGTATACCATAAGTAGATCGAGTTTATTTTAAATTTTTGATGTCACTCCCACCGCCCACGCAAATCAGTAATTTACGATTATTAGGAAAAGTATTGAAGTAACAGCTTTCTGCTTTGGTATGAACATAGATAATTACTATATAAATCTATTCTAAAAATTACAATCCGATCGAACAATAAACACAGAAGACATTCATCTAAACGTTTTCAATAGTTATACTGCTTGTGCCTTTGCTGCAGATCGTGACGTCATCGTCACGATGCTTTGTTTCAGCCGTAGCGTGTGTACAGCTGATTGCTATGATGTTTTCTCATATAGATGGCGCTATTTAAAGAGTGATATAATTTAAACAATAGGTGGCGGATGAACTTGTGCAGAGTTTTTTGATGGAATTAAATGTGTGGTAATTTGTTTCGAAACTGGACGAATGATATCTTGCTGTCGGGCGCGCTCGTTTCTAGCTTTCTTTAGCTGTTTAATATTTATACCATTGCAGATGGTAATTAATTTTGGCAGAGGAGAAATCTCTGACCCTAAAAAGTGTATATATTCTTAGTTAGCATCAATAGGGGAGTCGAACTAGCCATGTCCGTCTATCGGTCCGTCCGTCTGTCTGTCCGTCCGTCTATTGCAACGCGACGGAAAGAGCCAAATGGTTCCAATATATATTATAGCTTCCATAGAACTTATCGGCCGATTTTTATAATTTTTGAAGATATCGCCATACAATTTTCACGACTTTAGGGACTGTAAAAATATTGGAACATCGATGTTCGATGTTTTCTGAAATGTACCATTCCTAAGAAAAAAATGTTTAACCACCACTAAAAAAAGCACATTGCGCGGCAAGGTAAATATAAAGTACATAATTATACCCGCTACCCATAGAGTAGAAGGGTATTATAACTTTGTTCAAACCGAAAATGTATGTAACAGGCAGAAGGAGACACCTCCGACCCCATAAAGTATATATATTCTGGCTCAGGATCAACAGCCGAGTCGATATAGCCATGTCCGTCTGTCTGTCCGTGTGAAAATCTAGATCTCAGCTATTATAAGGGCTAGAACTACCAAATTTGGTGAAAGTATGTGTTATTATTGTTTATTTATTTTGGTTTATTTAGTTTATTTTGGATTTTGGCCACGCCCCCTTCCGCCCCTGTAAATCAAAAAAAAAATTGATTACAAGCGCAATTTGATGCCATATTGTTCTTTTTCGGTTTACATGATATCTTTAGCTAGCCAGATGATCTCTGAAAATTTGGTAACAATCGGATAATAAACACAGAAGTTATTCAGCTTATTGTTTTCCTTAGCTGTAAGCAGCGCTATCAGCAGCGCTGCATGCAGCATTATGCCGAATAGTGTGTGCGTGTACTTCGTGAAATGGGTTAAGTTGTGGACTGCAAAACGAACAGTACTATTATGCATTTAGGGATTCGAGTCCCGCCCGCATCAAAAATTAAATGTGTGCAAAAATATTTTTTTTTTTTTATTTTAGATTTTGACTTTGCATAAATATTGTAAGTCCATAGCCTTTTACGGTCAAAATATGATTGTAGCCGTTTTTTTTGTTCCGCAAAAATGATGTACGATCAGCGGGTATATTACAGCCGAACACACTCGACTGTAGCTTTCTTACTTGTTTTTTAATTACATTAAATATACTCAATAATATAATTATTGTAGATTTTTGTTTGCAGCGGTTTGGAATGGACAAAGAATGCGCCCATTTAGTGTCGGATTGTTGGACTTCGCGGGACAACGCATGTTACACCACTTTAACGTGCCATTGATTGACGAAACAAACCATTCAGCGGAAAATATTTCGAGCCCTGTAAGTAGAATACTTAGAGAATGGAAAGTGTTACACAAAGTGTCGGCAATTGTTACCGATAACGCTAGGAACATGGTCAGAGCATGCGAACTTCTTCAAATACGACATGTTCCATGCTTTGCCCATTCTATTAACTTGACAGTACAGGACTGTTTGGCCACAGAAAAAAAAACAATCCTGGAGAAATGCAAACCAATTGTCTTTTTTTACGAGCAGTACAATTGCTTACGCGAAAATAAAAAAAGCCCGTGATTGCGAAAAGCCTTACAGCCTCAAACAAGAATGCCCCACTAGGTGAAACAGTGGGTATTATATGGTGAAGCGTATTTTATTGACAAAAGACGCCATAGCTAAGGTTCTTCTAAATACCCCAAAATATACCCCACTTTCGGCTGACGAGATAAGTATTTTAGAAGACCTTAAAGGAATCCTTTTCGCCTTTCGAGTATGCTACAGTACACACATCATCCAGCTCAACAGTCACGGTATTGGCAATAATTCCTGTTGTTTGCGGTTTGTTCCATAACTTGTAAAACCTGATCTTCAGACTGAGGTAGGCCGTGAGGCCTGGAATTTTTTAATTAAAGGAGTTAAAAAGAGGTTGCTGTCGTACGAAACCCGAACAGTTACGCGGATTACCACAATTTTAGATCCGCGCTTCAAAGAATGATTTTTCTCCACGTTCAACGCTTCGTATGGAGAGAAATCCCTGGAAGATGACTTAACAAGAATTAATTCTGCGTGCTCCAGTGCGTCAACTTCGTCAAACCCGCCAACACCAGAATCCCAAGGCAAGCCTCGACTTTTCCGCCTTTTAGAAATAAATAAAAGCTAAAAAATCAAAATCGATCGAGTTGATTCGATGATTGGCCCTTTGTCAATATTTAAACTTGACTAATTTGGACTCTGTGTTAAATCCTTTGGATTTTTGGAAGGTACAAAAAATATAAATTTGGACTTAAACAAATCCTTAAAACTAAATCTTATTTTTACAGATTTTAAATGACGGAGGATTTAAAACATGCGTTCAAAAATACTTTTGTATGCCTGCCACCTCCACTGAGAGTGAGAGGATGTTTAGTAAAGCAGGTCTTGCTATAAATGAGAAGAGATGCTCGCTGAAACCAAAAAACGTCAACATGCTTTTATTTTTGAATAAAAACCAGTGGATGTCAAAATAGTTAAGTTTTATTTCAAATGAGTTGAACTCAAATTGTTTAAGTTTTATTTTGTGTTCTTTAATTTCCTTCAATTTTAATTTCTTTATTGACTGAAGATCTCAAAATAGTTTTTAAGTATCAATTGAATTGGTTAAATTTACATTTACTTTTTGACTGAGAAAGCATAATTGACTGAGAAATGAATCCCCAAATAAATTATAATTTTCCTAAGAAACATAACGTTTGTTTTTTTTCCAATAATACTTATAAAAATGTTTTTTTTTTTGCCAAAAAGTGTGCATTAAATGCTATTCAAGTTTTATTAAATTCGGACAGATATATCGATGAGCTGCCATTGGCCGATTTAATATTTGGAGAAACTTTAACATTTATTTCTTGTTTATTCTTAATACTAGTATTCTTTACCTCTGTTATTCTTTCTTCTTCTTTATTAACGCGATATAAATCATGTCCGATAGTTATTTACTCGATATAAAACATGTCCGATAATTCTAAATCATGTTCGATAGTTATTTAGGCTCAGGTCGATATTTGTGCGATGAATGGTTCCCTTTTGGTTCTCTTAATTTTGCGACTTACCCGTGAGCCTTAGGGGCCCCGACGAACAGCTGTTGGGTATGAGAAATAAAAACGCAAAAGGAAGATGGATCGCAAAAAAACGACTATGCCACAATTCAATACCTTTTCGCTATTTTCCTTTTACCGAGTGTGTGTGCTGATCGTGTGTATGGAAATGTATGAATGGAATAAGAATAATAAAGAAAAGAATAAAAAATATAACAAAGCTAAAATTTAAAATTTATTAAATATTTATAATAAGAAAACCAAAAAAAGAGTTAATTGAAAAATGAAAAAAATAAATATTTACTAAATAAAAGTGAATAATAAAAAGCAAAATAAAATAAATAATAATATGCAAAATAAAAAATTGAAAGAAAATACATAACATTTTCATAACAATTCATAACATTTCCTTGCTTATCAACTCACCCCAACTGTGTTGGCAGGATCTAACACCACTTTTACTGGCGAAAATTATACTCGCGCACATGCATATATACATACAGTCAACGGAATCCCGACCGCAGGCGCGCAGGAATTACCAGGTTAGCCTAGGTCGAGACGGTGGGAGCCCACTATGTGCATTCATACACATATATTTGTGTGTATATGAGTTTTTTGTTATATTATTTTTAAATGTTAAGACGATTTTCTTGACGACAATCAAAACGATCGACTATTTGACTGAATGGTACAACGCAGAATGAATGAGCTTTATTGAAAGAAATAATTATGTATGCTTCGATGTTAGAGCTTTTTATCCCGTTATTCGATGGTCGCAGAGTAGAGACGAAATATAATTGTGTATGTCGCTATTGTCGGTGCTTAAGATCCCGTTGCTTGATGTGCACAGAGAGGAGACGAGTTCGTGATGAAAGGAGAGGTTGTCGCTGTTATGCTAACTCCCCCCCTAGCACGGAGTGAGGACCGTAACGAATGTATGTTGAACGAGGATCACTGGCCTATTGTTTGGAACATCCGTAGGTATAAGCCTTAGTATACTGGTGACGATAATCTGAACATAGTTTGATTTTTTAATGCTGCAGATCGCGCTTGCTTGTCCAGGTATAGGGTATTGAGGCATGATGAACTTTGAATTTTTCTAAAATACTTGGACTGCTAATATCTTGTCGCTCTTAAACTTAATTTCTCGTTAACACTTATTGTAGTTTATTTTGGTTTACGTTTTGTTTAACTTAATTTTGTTTATGTCTTCGAATAGTTTTGAATTATAGCTTTTCTGATTTTTTTATTTTTAATTGTTCAGTTGAAAATTTTTGTTGATAGACTTATAAGTAAATACATAGGTTTTGATTTACAGATAATGAAATACACAATTTCTTTTTGCTATAATATTGGTATTTAGAGTGGAATATTATTATTCCAGAATTTTATCTTACTTCTAACAATCGGTACAGCTTTTCGGTATTTACTATAGTAATATTTTGGAATCTTTAACTTTTTTTTTTTATTTTTACTTTTTGATAAATCTGAATCTTAAACTTATTAATTTCTTCATATTTCTTATATTCATTATACCCTTTTTTTGTTTTTAACGTAAATTTTTTCCAAATTAATTAAGGTTACATTTATACTAATATTATTTATATTAAGAAGTATATTTAAACAAAATGTATTATGTAATAAATGTATTTTTGTGTTAATGACTTTTTTTTTGTTTTTTTTTCTGTAGTTCTCAGTTTAAAGTCTTATTTCGTTTAGGTCGTGTTCGAAGTTGATGTGGAGTCCGGATCTGTAATATTGCTACCCTTGTTGGCTATTTCATTAATATTCCTTCTTATCTTTGATTTATGAAGTTTTTGCCTTTTATACCATGGATTTTAAAAAAATACATGGTCTATTGTGTTTGTCGAAATGTGCGTAACAGGTAGGAGGCATCTGCGACCCCATAAAGTATATATATTCTTGCTCAGGATCACTAGCCGAGTCGATTAGGCCATTTCTGTCTGTCCGTCTGTATGAACGCCTATATCTCAGAAACTTAAAAAGCTAGAGCCACCAAATTCGATGGCAACACATATGTGAATCATATCCATGTTTCCGTTTTCCGTACTTCCACTGCTTGCGCCTGTGCTGCGCGTCGTGACGTCATCGTCACGATGCTTCGTTTCAGCCGTAGCATGTGTAAAGCTATGCAGTTTTCACATGTAGACGGCGTTATTCAAAAATAGATCTAATTTAAACAATAGGTGACGGATAAACTTGTGCAGCGTTTTTTGATGGAATTAAATGTGTGATAATTTGTATCGAAACTGGGCAAATGGTATCTCACTGTCGGGCGCGCTCGACTGTAGCTTTCTTTACTTGTTATTGTTTCGCAAATAATTTTGATGTACGAGTGGCTGGGTAGCGGAAACATAACAGTCGTGGAAACTCGACTGTAGCTTTCTTACTTCTTAATTTTAGATTTTGACTTTGCATCAATTGTCATGTCCATAGTATACTACATGGTAACATACATGGTAATCACAAAGTACATATATTCTGACTCAGGATCACTAGCTGAGTCTATTGAGCCGTGTCCGTCTGTCTGTCCGTTTGAACGTCTAGATCTCAGCTATTACATAAGCTACTGACACCATTTTTCACATGAAAGTTCCTGTATACCATAAGTAGATCGAGTTTATTTTAAATTTTTGATGTCACGCCCACCGCCCACGCAAATCCGTAATTTACGATTATTAGGAAAAGTATTGAAATAACAGCTTTCTGCTTTGGTATGAACATAGATAATTACTATATAAATCTATTCTAAAAATTACAATCCGATCGAACAATAAACACAGAAGACATTCATCTAAACGTTTTCAATAGTTATACTGCTTGTGCCTTTGCTGCAGATCGTGACGTCATCGTCACGATGCTTTGTTTCAGCCGTAGCGTGTGTACAGCTGATTGCTATGATGTTTTCTCATATAGATGGCGCTATTTAAAGAGTGATATAATTTAAACAATAGGTGGCGGATGAACTTGTGCAGAGTTTTTTGATGGAATTAAATGTGTGGTAATTTGTTTCGAAACTGGACGAATGATATCTTGCTGTCGGGCGCCCTCGTTTCTAGCTTTCTTTAGCTGTTTAATATTTATACCATTGCAGATGATAATTAATTTTGGGCAGAGGAGAAATCTCTGACCCTAAAAAGTATATATATTCTTAGTTAGCATCAATAGGGGAGTCGAACTAGCCATGTCCGTCTATCGGTCCGTCCGTCCGTTCCATAGAACTTATCGGCCGATTTTTATAATTTTTGAAGATATCGCCATACAATTTTCACGACTTTAGGGACTGTGAAAATATTGGAACATCGATGTTCGATGTTTTCTGAAATGTACCATTCCTAAGAAAAAAATGTTTAACCACTACTAAGAAAAAGCACATTGCGCGGCAAGGTAAATATAAAGTACATAATTATACCCGCTACCCATAGAGTAGAAGGGTATTATAACTTTGCTCAAACCGAAAATGTATGTAACAGGCAGAAGGAGACACCTCCGACCCCATAAAGTATATATATTCTGGCTCAGGATCAACAGCCGAGTCGATATAGCCATGTCCGTCTGTCTGTCCGTGTGAAAATCTAGATCTCAGCTATTATAAGAGCTAGAACTACCAAATTTGGTGACAGTATGTGTTATTATTGCACGCTGATCAAGTTTATTTTGGATTTTGGCCACGCCCCCTTCCGCCCCTGTAAATAAAAAAAAAATTGATTACAAGCGCAATTTGATGCCATATTGTTCATTTTCGGTTTACATGATATCTTTAGCTAGCCAGATGATCTCTGAAAATTTGGTAACAATCGGATAATAAACACAGAAGTTATTCAGCTTAACGTTTTCCATAGCTGTAAGCAGCGCTATCAGCAGCGCTGCATGCAGCATTATGCCGAATAGTGTGTGCGTGTACGGTGGTGAAATGGGTTAAGTTGTGGACTGCAAAACGAACAGTACTATTATGTATTTAGGGATTCTAGTCCCGTCCGCATCAAAAATTAAATGTGTGCAAAAATATTTTTTTTTTATTTTAGATTTTGACTTTGCATAAATATAAATAAATCCATAGCCTTTTACGGTCAAAATTTGATTGTAGCCGTTTTTTTTGTTTCGCAAAAATGATGTACGATAAGCGGGTATATTACAGTCGAGCGCATTCTATTAACTTGACAGTACAGGACTGTTTGGCCACAGAAAAAATAAAAGCAATCCTGGAGAAATGCAAACCAATTGTCTTTTTTTACGAGCAGTACAATTGCTTACGCGAAAATAAAAAAAGCCCGGGATTGCGAAAAGCCTTACAGCCTCAAACAAGAATGCCCCACTAGGCGAAAAACAGTGGGTATTATATAGTGAAGCGTATTTTATTGACAAAAGACGCCATAGCTAAGGTTCTTCTAAATACCCCAAAATATACCCCACTTTCGGCTGACGAGATAAGTATTTTAGAAGACCTTAAAGGAATCCTTTCGCCTTTCGAGTATGCTACAGTACACACATCATCCAGCTCAACAGTCACGGTATTGGCAATTATTCCTGTTGTTTGCGGGTTGTTCCATAACTTACAAAATGTAAAACCTGATCTTCAGACTGAGGTAGGCCGTGAGGCCTGCAATTTTTTAATTAAAGGAGTTAAAAAGAGGTTGCTGTCGTACGAAACCCGAACAGCTACGCGGATTACCACAATTTTAGATCCGCGCTTCAAAGAATGATTTTTCTCCACGTTCAACGCTTCGTATGGAGAGAAATCCCTGGAAGATGACTTAACACGAATTAATTCTGCGTGTTCCAGTGCGTCAACTTCGTCAAACCCGCCAACACCAGAATCCCAAGGCAAGCCTCGACTTTTCCGCCTTTTAGAAATAAATAAAAGCTAAAAAATCAAAATCGATCGAGTTGATTCTATATTGGCCCTTTGTCAATATTTAAACTCGACTAATTTGGACTCTGTGTTAAATCCTTTGGATTTTTGGAAGGTACAAAAAATATAAATTTGGACTTAAACAAATCCTTAAAACTAAATCTTATTTTTACAGATTTCAAATGACGGAGGATTTAAAACATGCGTTCAAAAATACTTTTGTATGCCTGCCACCTCCACTGAGAGTGAGAGGATGTTTAGTAAAGCAGGTCTTGCTATAAATGAGAAGAGATGCTCGCTGAAACCAAAAAACGTCAACATGCTTTTATTTTTGAATAAAAAGTGGATGTCAAAATAGTTAAGTTTTATTTCAAATGAGTTGAACTCAAATTGTTTAAGTTTTATTTTGTGTTCTTTAATTTCCTTCAATTTTAATTTCTTTATTGACTGAAGATCTCAAAATAGTTTTTAAGTACCAATTGAATTGGTTAAATTTACATTTACTTTTTGACTGAGAAAGCATAATTGACTGAGAAATGAATCCCCAAATAAATTATAATTTTCCTAAGAAACATAACGTTTGTTTTTTTTCCAATAATACTTATAAAAATGTTTTTTTTTTGCCAAAAAGTGTGCATTAAATGCTATTCAAGTTTTATTAAATTCGGACAGATATATCGATGAGCTGCCATCGGCCGATTTAATATTTGGAGAAACTTTAACCTTTATTTCTTGTTTATTCTTAATGCTAGTATTCTTTATCTCTGTTATTCTTCTTCTTCTTTATTAACGCGATATAAATCATGTCCGATAGTTATTTAAGTCCATAGCCTTTTACGGTCAAAACATGATTGTAGCCGTTTTTTTGTTCCGCAAATAAATGTTGTACAAGCAGCTGGGTAGCGGGTCTATTACAGTCGAGCGCACTCGACTGTAGCTTTCTTACTTGTTATTTCGGTAGTTCTCAGTTTAAAGTCTTATTTCGTTTAGGTCGTGTTCGAAGTTGATGTGGAGTCCGGATCTGTAATATTGCTACCCTTGTTGGCTATTTCATTAATATTCCTTCTTATCTTTGATTTATGAAGTTTTTGCCTTTTAGAACATGGATTTTAAAAAAATACATGGTCTATTGTGTTTGTCGAAATGTGCGTAAAAGGTAGGAGGCATCTGCGACCCCATAAAGTATATATATTCTTGCTCAGGATCACTAGCCGAGTCGATTAGGCCATTTCTGTCTGTCCGTCTGTATGAACGCCTATATCTCAGAAACTTAAAAAGCTAGAGCCACCAAATTCGATGGCAACACATATGTGAATCATATCCATGTTTCCGTTTTCCGTACTTCCACTGCTTGCGTCTGTGCTGCGCGTCGTGACGTCATCGTCACGATGCTTCGTTTCAGCCGTAGCATGTGTAAAGCTATGCAGTTTTCACATGTAGACGGCGTTATTCAAAAATAGATCTAATTTAAACAATAGGTGACGGATAAACTTATGCAGCGTTTTTTGATGGAATTAAATGTGTGATAATTTGTATCGAAACTGGGCAAATGGTATCTTACTGTCGGGCGCGCTCGACTGTAGCTTTCTTTACTTGTTATTGTTTCGCAAATAATTTTGATGTACGAGTGGCTGGGTAGCGGAAACATAACAGTCGTGGAAACTCGACTGTAGCTTTCTTACTTCTTTATTTTAGATTTTGACTTTGCATCAATTGTCATGTCCATAGTATACTACATGGTAACATACATGGTAATCACAAAGTACATATATTCTGACTCAGGATCACTAGCTGAGTCGATTGAGCCGTGTCCGTCTGTCTGTCCGTTTGAACGTCTAGATCTCAGCTATTACATAAGCTACTGACACCATTTTTCACATGAAAGTTCCTGTATACCATAAGTAGATCGAGTTTATTTTAAATTTTTGATGTCACGCCTACCGCCCACGCAAATCAGTAATTTACGATTATTAGGAAAAGTATTGAAATAACAGCTTTCTGCTTTGGTATGAACATAGATAATTACTATATAAATCTATTCTAAAAATTACAATCCGATCGAACAATAAACACAGAAGACATTCATCTAAACGTTTTCAATAGTTATACTGCTTGTGCCTTTGCTGCAGATCGTGACGTCATCGTCACGATGCTTTGTTGTGCTATGATGTTTTCTCATATAGATGGCGCTATTTAAAGAGTGATATAATTTAAACAATAGGTGGCGGATGAACTTGTGCAGAGTTTTTTGATGGAATTAAATGTGTGGTAATTTGTTTCGAAACTGGACGAATGATATCTTGCTGTCGGGCGCCCTCGTTTCTAGCTTTCTTTAGCTGTTTAATATTTATACCATTGCAGATGATAATTAATTTTGGGCAGAGGAGAAATCTCTGACCCTAAAAAGTATATATATTCTTAGTTAGCATCAATAGGGGAGTCGAACTAGCCATGTCCGTCTATCGGTCCATCCGTCTGTCTGTCCGTCCGTCCGTCTATGGCAACGCGACGGAAAGAGCCAAATGGTTCCAATATATATTATAGCTTCCATAGAACTTATCGGCCGATTTTTATAATTTTTGAAGATATCGCCATACAATTTTCACGACTTTAGGGACTGTGAAAATATTGGAACATCGATGTTCGATGTTTTCTGAAATGTACCATTCCTAAGAAAAAAATGTTTAACCACCACTAAGAAAAAGCACATTGCGCGGCAAGGTAAATATAAAGTACATAATTATACCCGCTACCCATAGAGTAGAAGGGTATTATAACTTTGTTCAAACCGAAAATGTATGTAACAGGCAGAAGGAGACACCTCCGACCCCATAAAGTATATATATTCTGGCTCAGGATCAACAGCCGAGTCGATATAGCCATGTCCGTCTGTCCGTCTGTCTGTCAGTGTGAAAATCTAGATCTCAGCTATTATAAGAGCTAGAACTACCAAATTTGGTGACAGTATGTGTTATTATTGCACGCTGATCAAGTTTATTTTGGATTTTGGCCACGCCCCCTTCCGCCCCTGTAAATAAAAAAAAAATTGATTACAAGCGCAATTTGATGCCATATTGTTCATTTTCGGTTTACATGATATCTTTAGCTAGCCAGATGATCTCTGAAAATTTGGTAACAATCGGATAATAAACACAGAAGTTATTCAGCTTAATGTTTTCCATAGCTGTAAGCAGCGCTATCAGCAGCGCTGCATGCAGCATTATGCCGAATAGTGTGTGCGTGTACGGTGGTGAAATGGGTTAAGTTGTGGACTGCAAAACGAACAGTACTATTATGCATTTAGGGATTCTAGTCCCGTCCGCATCAAAAATTAAATGTGTGCAAAAATATTTTTTTTTTATTTTAGATTTTGACTTTGCATAAATATTGTAAGTCCATAGCCTTTTACGGTCAAAATATGATTGTAGCCGTTTTTTTTGTTTCGCAAAAATGATGTACGATAAGCGGGTATATTACAGTCGAGCACACTCGACTGTAGCTTTCTTACTTGTTTTTTAATTACATTAAATATACTCAATAATATAATTATTGTAGATTTTAAACGGATATTGGTGTTTGCAGCGGTTTGGAATGGACAAAGAATGCGCCCATTTAGTGTCGGATTGTCGAACTTTGCGGGACAACGCATGTTACACCACTTTAACGTGCCATTGATTGACGAAACAAACCATTCAGCGGAAAATATTTCGAGCCCAGTAAGTAGAATACTTAGAGAATGGAAAGTGTTACACAAAGTGTCGGCAATTGTTACCGATAACGCTAGGAACATGGTCAGAGTATGCGAACTTCTTCAAATACGACATGTTCCATGCTTTGCCCATTCTATTAACTTGACAGTACAGGACTGTTTGGCCACAGAAAAAATAAAAGCAATTCTGGAGAAATGCAAACCAATTGTCTTTTTTTACGAGCAGTACAATTGCTTACGCGAAAATAAAAAAAGATCGGGATTGCGAAAAGCCTTACAGCCTCAAACAAGAATGCCCCACTAGGCGAAAAACAGTGGGAATTATATGGTGAAGCGTATTTTATTGACAAAAGACGCCATAGCTAAGGTTCTTCTAAATACCCCAAAATATACCCCACTTTCGGCTGACGAGATAAGTATTTTAGAAGACCTTAAAGGAATCCTTTCGCCTTTCGAGTATGCTACAGTACACACATCATCCAGCTCAACAGTCACGGTATTGGCAATAATTCCTGTTGTTTGCGGTTTGTTCCATAACTAACAAAATGTAAAACCTGATCTTCAGACTGAGGTAGGCCGTGAGGCCTGCAATTTTTTAATTAAAGGAGTTAAAAAGAGGTTGCTGTCGTACGAAACCCGAACAGCTACGCGGATTACCACAATTTTAGATCCGCGCTTCAAAGAATGATTTTTCTCCACGTTCAACGCTTCGTATGGAGAGAAATCCCTGGAAGATGACTTAACACGAATTAATTCTGCGTGTTCCAGTGCGTCAACTTCGTCAAACCCGCCAACACCAGAATCCCAAGGCAAGCCTCGACTTTTCCGCCTTTTAGAAATAAATAAAAGCTAAAAAATCAAAATCGATCGAGTTGATTCCATATTGGCCCTTTGTCAATATTTAAACTCGACTAATTTGGACTCTGTGTTAAATCCTTTGGATTTTTGGAAGGTACAAAAAATATAAATTTGGACTTAAACAAATCCTTAAAACTAAATCTTATTTTTACAGATTTCAAATGACGGAGGATTTAAAACATGCGTTCAAAAATACTTTTGTATGCCTGCCACCTCCACTGAGAGTGAGAGGATGTTTAGTAAAGCAGGTCTTGCTATAAATGAGAAGAGATGCTCGCTGAAACCAAAAAACGTCAACATGCTTTTATTTTTGAATAAAAACCAGTGGATGTCAAAATAGTTAAGTTTTATTTCAAATGAGTTGAACTCAAATTGTTTAAGTTTTATTTTGTGTTCTTTAATTTCCATCAATTTTAATTTCTTTATTGACTGAAGATCTCAAAATAGTTTTTAAGTACCAATTGAATTGGTTAAATTTACATTTACTTTTTGACTGAGAAAGCATAATTGACTGAGAAATGAATCTCCAAATAAATTATAATTTTTCTAAGAAACATAACGTTTGTTTTTTTTTCCAAAAATACTTATAAAAATGTTTTTTTTTTGCCAAAAAGTGTGCATTAAATGCTATTCAAGTTTTATTAAATTCGGACAGATATATCGATGAGCTGCCATCGGCCGATTTAATATTTGGAGAAACTTTAACCTTTATTTCATGTTTATTCTTAATGCTAGTATTCTTTACCTCTGTTATTCTTTCTTCTTCTTTATTAACGCGATATAAATCATGTCCGATAGTTATTTACTCGATATAAAACATGTCCGATAGTTCTAAATCATGTTCGATAGTTATTTAGGCTCAGGTCGATATTTGTGAGATGAATGGTTCCCTTTTGGTTCTCTTAATTTTGCGACTTACCCGTGATCCGTAGGGCCCCGACGAACAGCTGTTGGGTATGATAAATAAAAACGCAAAAAAACCACTATGCCACAATTCAATACCTGTTCGCTATTTTCCTTTTACCGAGTGTGTGTGCTGATCGTGTGTATGGAAATGTATGAATGGAATAAGAATAATAAAGAAAAGAATAAAAAATATAACAAAGCTAAAATTTAAAATTTATTAAATATTTAGAATAAGAAAATTAATCAAAAAAATAAAATTAATTGAAAAATGAAAAAAATAAATATTTACTAAATAAAAGTGAATAATAAAAAGCAAAATAAAATAAATAATAATATGCAAAATAAAAAATTGAAAGAAAATACATAACATTTTCATAACAATTCATAACATTTCCTTGCTTATCAACTCACCCCAACTGTGTTGGCAGGATATAACACCACTTTTACTAGCGAAAATTATACTCGCGCACATGCATATATACATACAGTCAACGGAATCCCGACCGCAGGCGCGCAGGAATTACCAGGTTAGCCTAGGTCGAGACGGTGGGAGCCCACTATGTGCATTCATACACATATATTTGTGTGTATATGAGTTTTTTGTTATATTATTTTTAAATGTTAAGACGATTTTCTTGACGACAATCAAAACGATCGACTATTTGACTGAATGGTACAACGCAGAATGAATGAGCTTTATTGAAAGAAATAATTATGTATGCTTCGATGTTAGAGCTTTTTATCCCGTTATTCGATGGTCGCAGAGTAGAGACGAAATATAATTGTGTATGTCGCTATTGTCGGTGCTTAAGATCCCGTTGCTTGATGTGCACAGAGAGGAGACGAGTTCGTGATGAAAGGAGAGGTTGTCGCTGTTATGCTAACTCCTCCCCCCCTAGCACGGAGTGAGGCCCGTAACGAATATATGGGTTTAACGAGGATCACTGGCCTATTGTTTGGAACATCCGTAGGTATAAGCCTTAGTATACTGGTGACGATAATCTGAACATAGTTTGATTTTTTAATGCTGCAGATCGCGCTTGCTTGTCCAGGTATAGGGTATTGAGGCATGATGAACTTTGAATTTTTCTAAAATACTTGGACTGCTAATATCTTGTCGCTCTTAAACTTAATTTCTCGTTAACACTTATTGTAGTTTATTTTGGTTTACGTTTTGTTTAACTTAATTTTGTTTATGTCTTCGAATAGTTTTGAATTATAGCTTTTCTGATTTTTTTATTTTTAATTGTTCAGTTGAAAATTTTTGTTGATAGACTTATAAGTAAATACATAGGTTTTGATTTACAGATAATGAAATACACAATTTCTTTTTGCTATAATATTGGTATTTAGAGTGGAATATTATTATTCCAGAATTTTATCTTACTTCTAACAATCGGTACAGCTTTTCGGTATTTACTATAGTAATATTTTGGAATCTTTAACTTTTTTTTTTTATTTTTACTTTTTGATAAATCTGAATCTTAAACTTATTAATTTCTTCATATTTCTTATATTCATTATACCCTTTTTTTGTTTTTAACGTAAATTTTTTCCAAATTAATTAAGGTTACATTTATACTAATATTATTTATATTAAGAAGTATATTTAAACAAAATGTATTATGTAATAAATGTATTTTTGTGTTAATGACTTTTTTTTTGTTTTTTTTCTGTAGTTCTCAGTTTAAAGTCTTATTTCGTTTAGGTCGTGTTCGAAGTTGATGTGGAGTCCGGATCTGTAATACTGCTACCCTTGTTGGCTATTTCATTAATATTCCTTCTTATCTTTGATTTATGAAGTTTTTGCCTTTTATACCATGGATTTTAAAAAAATACATGGTCTATTGTGTTTGTCGAAATGTGCGTAACAGGTAGGAGGCATCTGCGACCCCATAAAGTATATATATTCTTGCTCAGGATCACTAGCCGAGTCGATTAGGCCATTTCTGTCTGTCCGTCTGTATGAACGCCTATATCTCAGAAACTTAAAAAGCTAGAGCCACCAAATTCGATGGCAACACATATGTGAATCATATCCATGTTTCCGTTTTCCGTACTTCCACTGCTTGCGCCTGTGCTGCGCGTCGTGACGTCATCGTCACGATGCTTCGTTTCAGCCGTAGCATGTGTAAAGCTATGCAGTTTTCACATGTAGACGGCGTTATTCAAAAATAGATCTAATTTAAACAATAGGTGGCGGATAAACTTGTGCAGCGTTTTTTGATGGAATTAAATGTGTGATAATTTTTATCGAAACTGGGCAAATGGTATCTTGCTGTCGGGCGCGCTCGTTTCTAGCTTTCTTTAGCTGTTTAATATTTATACCATTGCAGATGGTAATTAATTTTGGCAGAGGAGAAATCTCTGACCCTAAAAAGTGTATATATTCTTAGTTAGCATCAATAGGGGAGTCGAACTAGCCATGTCCGTCTATCGGTCCGTCCGTCTGTCTGTCCGTCCGTCCGTCTATTGCAACGCGACGGAAAGAGCCAAATGGTTCCAATATATATTATAGCTTCCATAGAACTTATCGGCCGATTTTTATAATTTTTGAAGATATCGCCATACAATTTTCACGACTTTAGGGACTGTGAAAATATTGGAACATCGATGTTCGATGTTTTCTGAAATGTACCATTCCTAAGAAAAAAATGTTTAACCACCACTAAGAAAAAGCACATTGCGCTTTTACCCGCTACCCATAGATTAGAAGGGTATTATAACTTTGTTCAAACCGAAAATGTATGTAACAGGCAGAAGGAGACACCTCCGACCCCATAAAGTATATATATTCTGGCTCAGGATCAACAGCCGAGTCGATATAGCCATGTCCGTCTGTCTGCCTGTCCGTCTGTCTGTCCGTGTGAAAATCTAGATCTCAGCTATTATAAGAGCTAGAACTACCAAATTTGGTGACATATTGTAAGTCCATAGCCTTTTACGGTCAAAATATGATTGTAGCCGTTTTTTTTGTTCCGCAAAAATGATGTGCGATCAGCGGGTATATTACAGTCGAACACACTCGACTGTAGCTTTCTTACTTGTTTTTTAATTACATTAAATATACTCAATAATATAATTATTGTAGATTTTTGTTTGCAGCGGTTTGGAATGGACAAAGAATGCGCCCATTTAGTGTCGGATTGTTGGACTTCGCGGGACAACGCATGTTACATCACTTTAACGTGCCATTGATTGACGAAACAAACCATTCAGCGGAAAATATTTCGAGCCCTGTAAGTAGAATACTTAGAGAATGGAAAGTGTTACACAAAGTGTCGGCAATTGTTACCGATAACGCTCGGAACATGGTCAGAGCATGCGAGCTTCTTCAAATACGACATGTTCCATGCTTTGCCCATTCTATTAACTTGACAGTACAGGACTGTTTGGCCACAGAAAAAATAAAAGCAATCCTGGAGAAATGCAAACCAATTGTCTTTTTTTACGACCAGTACAACTGCTTACGCGAAAATAAAAAAAGCCCGGGATTGCGAAAAGCCTTACAGCCTCAAACAAGAATGCCCCACTAGGTGGAACAGTGGGTATTATATGGTGAAGCGTATTTTATTGACAAAAGACGCCATAGCTAAGGTTCTTCTAAATACCCCAAAATATACCCCACTTTCGGCTGACGAGATAAGTATTTTAGAAGACCTTAAAGGAATCCTTTCGCCTTTCGAGTATGCTACAGTACACACATCATCCAGCTCAACAGTCACGGTATTGGCAATAATTCCTGTTGTTTGCGGTTTGTTCCATAACTAACAAAATGTAAAACCTGATCTTCAGACTGAGGTAGGCCGTGAGGCCTGCAATTTTTTAATTAAAGGAGTTAAAAAGAGGTTGCTGTCGTACGAAACCCGAACAGCTACGCGGATTACCACAATTTTAGATCCGCGCTTCAAAGAATGATTTTTCTCCACGTTCAACGCTTCGTATGGTGAGAAAGCCCTGGAAGATGACTTAACACGAATTAATTCTGCGTGCTCCAGTGCGTCAACTTCGTCAAACCCGCCAACACCAGAATCTCAAGGCAAGCCTCAACTTTTCCTCCTTTTAGAAATAAATAAAAGGTAAAAAATCAAAATCGATCGAGTTGATTCTATATTGGCCCTTTGTCAATATTTAAACTCGACTAATTTGGACTGTGTTAAATCCTTTGGATTTTTGGAAGGTACAAAAAATATAAATTTGGACTTAAACAAATCCTTAAAACTAAATTTTATTTTTACAGATTTTAAATGACGGAGGATTTAAAACATGCGTTCAAAAATACTTTTGTATGCCTGCCACCTCCACTGAGAGTGAGAGGATGTTTAGTAAAGCAGGTCTTGCTATAAATGAGAAGAGATGCTCGCTGAAACCAAAAAACGTCAACATGCTTTTATTTTTGAATAAAAACCAGTGGATGTCAAAATAGTTAAGTTTTATTTCAAATGAGTTGAACTCAAATTGTTTAAGTTTTATTTTGTGTTCTTTAATTTCCATCAATTTTAATTTCTTTATTGACTGAAGATCTCAAAATAGTTTTTAAGTACCAATTGAATTGGTTAAATTTACATTTACTTTTTGACTGAGAAAGCATAATTGACTGAGAAATGAATCTCCAAATAAATTATAATTTTCCTAAGAAACATAACGTTTCTTTTTTTTTTCCAAAAATACTTATTTAAATGTTTTTTTTTGCCAAAAAGTGTGCATTAAATGCTATTCAAGTTTTATTAAATTCGGACAGATATATCGATGAGGTGCCATCGGCCGATTTAATATTTGGAGAAACTTTAACCTTTATTTTTTGTTTATTCTTAATGCTAGTATTCTTTATCTCTGTTATTCTTTCTTCTTCTTTATTAACGCGATATAAATCATGTCCGATAGTTATTTACTCGATATAAAACATGTCCGATAGTTCTAAATCATGTTCGATAGTTATTTAGGCTCAGGTCGATATTTGTCAGATGAATGGTTCCCTTTCGGTTCTCTTAATTATGCGACTTACCCGTGAGCCGTAGGGGCCCCGACGAACAGCTGTTGGGTATGAGAAATAAAAACGCAAAAAAAACCACTATGCCACAATTCAATACCTGTTCGCTATTTTCCTTTTACCGAGTGTGTGTGCGTCTGATCGTGTGTATGGAAATGTATGAATGGAATAAGAATAATAAAGAAAAGAAGAAAAAATATAACAAAGCTAAAATTTAAAATTTATTAAATGTTTAGAATAAGAAAATTAACCAAAAAAAGAGTTAATTGAAAAATGAAAAAAATAAATATTTACTAAATAAAAGTGAATAATAAAAAGCAAAATAAAATAAATAATAATATGCAAAATAAAAAATTGAAAGAAAATACATAACATTTTCATAACAATTCATAACATTTCCTTGCTTATCAACTCACCCCAACTGTGTTGGCAGGATATAACACCACTTTTACTAGCGAAAATTATACTCGCGCACATGCATATATACATACAGTCAACGGAATCCCGACCGCAGGCGCGCAGGAATTACCAGGTTAGCCTAGGTCGAGACGGTGGGAGCCCACTATGTGCATTCATACACATATATTTGTGTGTATATGAGTTTTTTGTTATATTATTTTTAAATGTTAAGACGATTTTCTTGACGACAATCAAAACGATCGACTATTTGACTGAATGGTACAACGCAGAATGAATGAGCTTTATTGAAAGAAATAATTATGTATGCTTCGATGTTAGAGCTTTTTATCCCGTTATTCGATGGTCGCAGAGTAGAGACGAAATATAATTGTGTATGTCGCTATTGTCGGTGCTTAAGATCCCGTTGCTTGATGTACACAGAGAGGAGACGAGTTCGTGATGAAAGGAGAGGTTGTCGCTGTTATGCTAACTCCTCCCCGCCTAGCACGGAGTGACGCCCGTATAAGCCTTAGTATACTGGCGACGATAATCTGAACATAGTTTGATTTTTTAATGCTGCAGATCGCGCTTTCTTGTCCAGGTATAGGGTATTGGGGCATGATGAACTTTGAATTTTTCTAAAATACTTGGACTGCTAATATCTTGTCGCTCTTAAACTTAATTTCTAGTTAACATTTATTGTAGTTTATTTTGGTATACGTTTTGTTTAACTTAATTTTGTTTATGTCTTCGAATAGTTTTGAATTATAGCTTTTCTGATTTTTTTATTTTTAATTGTTCAGTTGAAAATTTTTGTTGATAGACTTATAAGTAAATACATAGGTTTTGATTTACAGATAATGAAATAATCTTAATATTAATAAAAATTTTAATAAACACAATTTCTTTTTGCTATAATATTGGCATTTAGAGTGGAATATTATTAATCCAGAATTTTATCTTACTTCTAACAATCGGTACAGCTTTTGGGTATTTACTATAGTGATATTTTGGAATCTTTAACGTTTTTTTTTTATTTTTACTTTTTGATAAATCTGAATCTTAAACTTATTAATTTCTTCATTTTTCTTATATTCATTATACCTTTTTTTTTGTTTTTAACGTAAATTTTTTCCAAATTAATTAAAGTTCCATTTATACTAATATTATTTATATTTAGAAGTATATTTAAACAAAATGTATTATGTAATAAATGTATTTTTGTGTTAATGACCTTTTTTTGTTTTTTTCTGTAGTTCTCAGTTTAAAGTCTTATTTCGTTTAGATCGTGTTCGAAGTTGATGTGGAGTCCAGATCTGTAATATTGCTACCCTTGTTGGCTATTTCATTAATATTCCTTCTTATCTTTGATTTATGAAGTTTTTGCCTTTCAGACCATGGATTTTAAAAAAATACATGGTCTATTGTGTTTGTCGAAATGTGCGTAACAGGTAGGAGGCATCTGCGACCCCATAAAGTATATATATTCTTGCTCAGGATCACTAGCCGAGTTGATTAGGCCATGTCTGTCTGTCCTGTGTGATAATTTGTATCGAAACTGGGCAAATGGTATCTTACTGTCGGGCGCGCTCGACTGTAGCTTTCTTTACTTGTTATTGTTTCGCAAATAATTTTGATGTACGAGTGGCTGGGTAGCGGAAACATAACAGTCGTGGAAACTTGACTGTAGCTTTCTTACTTCTTTATTTTAGATTTTTACTTTGCATCAATTGTCATGTCCATAGTATACTACATGGTAACATACATGGTAATCACAAAGTACATATATTCTGACTCAGGATCACTAGCTGAGTCGATTGAGCCGTGTCCGTCTGTCTGTCCGTTTGAACGTCTAGATCTCAGCTATTACATAAGCTACTGACACCATTTTTCACATGAAAGTTCCTGAATACCATAAGTAGATCGAGTTTATTTTAAATTTTTGATGTCACTCCCACCGCCCACGCAAATCAGTAATTTACGATTATTAGGAAAAGTATTGAAGTAACAGCTTTCTGCTTTGGTATGAACATAGATAATTACTATATAAATCTATTCTAAAAATTACAATCCGATCGAACAATAAACACAGAAGACATTCATCTAAACGTTTTCAATAGTTATACTGCTTGTGCCTTTGCTGCAGATCGTGACGTCATCGTCACGATGCTTTGTTTCAGCCGTAGCGTGTGCACAGCTGATTGCTATGATGTTTTCTCATATAGATGGCGCTATTTAAAGAGTGATATAATTTAAACAATAGGTGGCGGATAAACTTGTGCAGAGTTTTTTGATGGAATTAAATGTGTGGTAATTTGTTTCGAAACTGGACGAATGATATCTTGCTGTCGGGTGCGCTCGTTTTTAGCTTTCTTTAGCTGTTTAATATTTATACCATTGCAGATGGTAATTAATTTTGGCAGAGGAGAAATCTCTGACCCTAAAAAGTGTATATATTCTTAGTTAGCATCAATAGGGGAGTCGAACTAGCCATGTCCGTCTATCGGTCCGTCCGTCTGTCTGTCCGTCCGTCCGTCTATTGCAACGCGACGGAAAGAGCCAAATGGTTCCAATATATATTATAGCTTCCATAGAACTTATCGGCCGATTTTTATAATTTTTGAAGATATCGCCATACAATTTTCACGACTTTAGGGACTGTGAAAATATTGGAACATCGATGTTCGATGTTTTCTGAAATGTACCAATCCTAAGAAAAAAATGTTTAACCACCATTAAGAAAAAGCACATTGCGCGGCAAGGTAAATATAAAGTACATAATTATACCCGCTACCGATAGAGTAGAAGGGTATTATAACTTTGTTCAAACCGAAAATGTATGTAACAGGCAGAAGGAGACACCTCCGACCCCATAAAGTATATATATTCTGGCTCAAGATCAACAGCCGAGTCGATATAGCCATGTCCGTCTGTCTGTCCGTGTGAAAATCTAGATCTCAGCTATTATAAGAGCTAGAACTACCAAATTTGGTGACAGTATGTGTTATTATTGCACGCTGATCAAGTTTATTTTGGATTTTGGCCACGCAAAAAAAAATTGATTACAAGCGCAATTTGATGCCATATTGTTCTTTTTCGGTTTACATGATATCTTTAGCTAGCCAGATGATCTCTGAAAATTTGGTAACAATCGGATAATAAGCACAAGTTATTCAGCTTAACGTTTTCCATAGCTGTAAGCAGCGCTATCAGCAGCGCTGCATGCAGCATTATGCCGAATAGTGTGTGCGTGTACGGTGGTGAAATGGGTTAAGTTGTGGACTGCAAACGAACAGTACTATTATGCATTTAGGGATTCTAGTCCCGCCCGCATCAAAAATCAAATGTGTGCAAAAATATTTTTTTTTTATTTTAGATTTTGACTTTGCATAAATATTGTAAGTCCATAGCCTTTTACGGTCAAAATATGATTGTAGCCGTTTTTTTTGATTCGCAAAAATGATGTACGATCAGCGGGTATATTACAGTCGAGCACACTCGACTGTAGCTTTCTTACTTGTTTTTTAATTACATTAAATATACTCAATAATATAATTATTGTAGATTTTAAACGGATATTGGTGTTTGCAGCAGTTTGGAATGGACAAAGAATGCGCCCATTTAGTGTCGGATTGTTGGACTTCGCGGGACAACGCATGTTACACCACTTTAACGTGCCATTGATTGACGAAACAAACCATTCAGCGGAAAATATTTCGAGCCCTGTAAGTAGAATACTTAGAGAATGGAAAGTGTTACACAAAGTGTCGGCAATTGTTACCGATAATGCTAGGAACATGGTCAGAGTATGCGAACTTCTTCAAATACGACATGTTCCATGCTTTGCCCATTCTATTAACTTGACAGTACAGGACTGTTTGGCCACAGAAAAAATAAAAGCAATCCTGGAGAAATGCAAACCAATGGTCTTTTTTTACGAGCAGTACAATTGCTTACGCGAAAATAAAAAAAGCCCGGGATTGCGAAAAGCCTTACAGCCTCAAACAAGAATGCCCCACTAGGCGAAAAACAGTGGGTATTATATGGTGAAGCGTATTTTATTGACAAAAGACGCCATAGCTAAGGTTCTTCTAAATACCCCAAAATATACCCCACTTTCGGCTGACGAGATAAGTATTTTAGAAGACCTTAAAGGAATCCTTTCGCCTTTCGAGTATGCTACAGTACACACATCATCCAGCTCAACAGTCACGGTATTGGCAATAATTCCTGTTGTTTGCGGTTTGATCCATAACTTACAAAATGTAAAACCTGATCTTCAGACTGAGGTAGGCCGTGAGGCCTGCAATTTTTTAATTAAAGGAGTTAAAAAGAGGTTGCTGTCGTACGAAACCCGAACAGTTACGCGGATTACCACAATTTTAGATCCGCGCTTCAAAGAATGATTTTTCTCCACGTTCAACGCTTCGTATGGAGAGAAATCCCTGGAAGATGACTTAACACGAATTAATTCTGCGGGCTTCAGTGCGTCAACTTCGTCAAACCCGCCAACACCAGAATCCCAAGGCAAGCCTCGACTTTTCCGCTTTTTAGAAATAAATAAAAGCTAAAAAATCAAAATCGATCGAGTTGATTCTCGACCCTGGCCCTTTGTTAATATTTAAACTCGACTAATTTGGACTCTGTGTTAAATCCTTTGGATTTTTGGAAGGCACAAAAAATATAAATTTGGACTTAAACAAATCCTTAAAACTAAATCTTATTTTTACAGATTTCAAATGAAGGAGGATTTAAAACATGCGTTCAAAAATACTTTTGTATGCCTGCCACCTCCACTGAGAGTGAGAGGATGTTTAGTAAAGCAGGTCTTGCTATAAATGAGAAGAGATGCTCGCTGAAACCAAAAAACGTCAACATGCTTTTATTTTTGAATAAAAACCAGTGGATGTCAAAATAGTTAAGTTTTATTTCAAATGAGTTGAACTCAAATTGTTTAAGTTTTATTTTGTGTTCTTTAATTTCCATCAATTTTAATTTCTTTATTGACTGAAGATCTCAAAATAGTTTTTAAGTACCAATTGAATTGGTTAAATTTACATTTACTTTTTGACTGAGAAAGCATAATTGACTGAGAAATGAATCTCCAAATAAATTATAATTTTCCTAAGAAACATAACGTTTCTTTTTTTTTCCAAAAATACTTATAAAAATGTTTTTTTTTGCCAAAAAGTGTGCATTAAATGCTATTCAAGTTTTATTAAATTCGGACAGATATATCGATGAGGTGCCATCGGCCGATTTAATATTTGGAGAAACTTTAACCTTTATTTTTTGTTTATTCTTAATGCTAGTATTCTTTATCTCTGTTATTCTTTCTTCTTCTTTATTAACGCGATATAAATCATGTCCGATAGTTATTTACTCGATATAAAACATGTCCGATAGTTCTAAATCATGTTCGATAGTTATTTAGGCTCAGGTCGATATTTGTCAGATGAATGGTTCCCTTTCGGTTCTCTTAATTATGCGACTTACCCGTGAGCCGTAGGGGCCCCGACGAACAGCTGTTGGGTATGAGAAATAAAAACGCAAAAAAAACCGCTATGCCACAATTCAATACCTGTTCGCTATTTTCCTTTTACCGAGTGTGTGTGCGTCTGATCGTGTGTATGGAAATGTATGAATGGAATAAGAATAATAAAGAAAAGAAGAAAAAATATAACAAAGCTAAAATTTAAAATTTATTAAATATTTATAATAAGAAAATTAACCAAAAAAAGAGTTAATTGAAAAATGAAAAAAATAAATATTTACTAAATAAAAGTGAATAATAAAAAGCAAAATAAAATAAATAATAATATGCAAAATAAAAAATTGAAAGAAAATACATAACATTTTCATAACAATTCATAACATTTCCTTGCTTATCAACTCACCCCAACTGTGTTGGCAGGATATAACACCACTTTTACTAGCGAAAATTATACTCGCGCACATGCATATATACATACAGTCAACGGAATCCCGACCGCAGGCGCGCAGGAATTACCAGGTTAGCCTAGGTCGAGACGGTGGGAGCCCACTATGTGCATTCATACACATATATTTGTGTGTATATGAGTTTTTTGTTATATTATTTTTAAATGTTAAGACGATTTTCTTGACAACAATCAAAACGATCGACTATTTGACTGAATGGTACAACGCAGAATGAATGAGCTTTATTGAAAGAAATAATTATGTATGCTTCGATGTTAGAGCTTTTTATCCCGTTATTCGATGGTCGCAGAGTAGAGACGAAATATAATTGTGTATGTCGCTATTGTCGGTGCTTAAGATCCCGTTGCTTGATGTGCACAGAGAGGAGACGAGTTCGTGATGAAAGGAGAGGTTGTCGCTGTTATGCTAACTCCTCCCCCCCTAGCACGGAGTGAGGCCCGTAACGAATGTATGGGTTTAACGAGGATCACTGGCCTATTGTTTGGAACATCCGTAGGTATAAGCCTTAGTATACTGGCGACGATAATCTGAACATAGTTTGATTTTTTAATGCTGCAGATCGCGCTTTCTTGTCCAGGTATAGGGTATTGGGGCATGATGAACTTTGAATTTTTCTAAAATACTTGGACTGCTAATATCTTGTCGCTCTTAAACTTAATTTCTAGTTAACATTTATTGTAGTTTATTTTGGTATACGTTTTGTTTAACTTAATTTTGTTTATGTCTTCGAACAGTTTTGAATTATAGCTTTTCTGATTTTTTTATTTTTAATTGTTCAGTTGAAAATTTTTGTTGATAGACTTATAAGTAAATACATAGGTTTTGATTTACAGATAATGATATAATCTTAATATTAATAAAAATTTTAATAAACACAATTTCTTTTTGCTATAATATTGGCATTTAGAGTGGAATATTATTATTCCAGAATTTTATCTTACTTCTAACAATCGGTACAGCTTTTCGGTATTTACTATAGTGATATTTTGGAATCTTTAACTTTTTTTTTTATTTTTGCTTTTTGATAAATCTGAATCTTAAACTTATTAATTTCTTCATTTTTCTTATATTCATTATACCTTTTTTTTGTTTTTAACGTAAATTTTTTCCAAATTAATTAAGGTTACATTTATACTAATATTATTTATATTAAAAAGTATATTTAAACAAAATGTATTATGTAATATATGTATTTTTGTGTTAATGACTTTTTTTTGTTTTTAATAATTCAATGTCATTTTTTTTTATTTCTGTGGTTCTCAGTTTAAAGTCTTATTTCGTTTAGGTCGTGTTCGAAGTTGATGTGGAGTCCGGATCTGTAATATTGCTACCCTTGTTGGCTATTTCATTAATATTCCTTTTTATCTTTGATTTGTGAAGTTTTTGCATTTTAGACCATGGATTTAAAAAAATACATGGTCTATTCTGTTTGTCGAAATGTGCGTAACAGGTAGGAGGCATCTGCGACCCCATAAAGTATATATATTCTTGCTCAGGATCACTAGCCGAGTCGATTAGGCCATTTCTGTCTGTCCGTCTGTATGAACGCCTATATCTCAGAAACTAAAAAAGCTAGAACCACCAAATTCGATGGCAACACATATGTGAATCATATCCATGTTTCCGTTTTCCGTACTTCCACTGCTTGCGCCTGTGCTGCGCGTCGTGACGTCATTGTCACGATGCTTCGTTTCAGCCGTAGCATGTGTAAAGCTATGCAGTTTTCACATGTAGACGGCAATATTCAAAAATAGATCTAATTTAAACAATAGGTGGCGGATAAACTTGTGCAGCGTTTTTTGATGGAATTAAATGTGTGATAATTTGTATCGAAACTGGGCAAATGGTATCTTACTGTCGGGCGCGCTCGACTGTAGCTTTCTTTACTTGTTATTGTTTCGCAAATAATTTTGATGTACGAGTGGCTGGGTAGCGGAAACATAACAGTCGTGGAAACTTGACTGTAGCTTTCTTACTTCTTTATTTTAGACTTTTACTTTGCATCAATTGTCATGTCCATAGTATACTACTTGGTAACATACATGGTAATCACAAAGTACATATATTCTGACTCAGGATCACTAGCTGAGTCGATTGAGCCGTGTCCGTCTGTCTGTCCGTTTGAACGTCTAGATCTCAGCTATTACATAAGCTACTGACACCATTTTTCACATGAAAGTTCCTGTATACCATAAGTAGATCGAGTTTATTTTAAATTTTTGATGTCACTCCCACCGCCCACGCAAATCAGTAATTTACGATTATTAGGAAAAGTATTGAAGTAACAGCTTTCTGCTTTGGTATGAACATAGATAATAACTATATAAATCTATTCTAAAAATTACAATCCGATCGAACAATAAACACAGAAGACATTCATCTAAACGTTTTCAATAGTTATACTGCTTGTGCCTTTGCTGCAGATCGTGACGTCATCGTCACGATGCTTTGTTTTCTCATATAGATGGCGCTATTTAAAGAGTGATATAATTTAAACAATAGGTGGCGGATGAACTTGTGCAGAGTTTTTTGATGGAATTAAATGTGTGGTAATTTGTTTCGAAACTGGATGAATGATATCTTGCTGTCGGGCGCGCTCGTTTTTAGCTTTCTTTAGCTGTTTAATATTTATACCATTGCAGATGGTAATTAATTTTGGGCAGAGGAGAAATCTCTGACCCTAAAAAGTGTATATATTCTTAGTTAGCATCAATAGGGGAGTCGAACTAGCCATGTCCGTCTATCGGTCCGTCCGTCTGTCTGTCCGTCCGTCCGTCTATTGCAACGCGACGGAAAGAGCCAAATGGTTCCAATATATATTATAGCTTCCATAGAACTTATCGGCCGATTTTTATAATTTTTGAAGATATCGCCATACAATTTTCACGACTTTAGGGACTGTGAAAATATTGGAACATCGATGTTCGATGTTTTCTGAAATGTACCATTCCTAAGAAAAAAATGTTTAACCACCACTAAGAAAAAGCACATTGAGCGGCAAGGTAAATATAAAATACATAATTATACCCGCTACCCATAGATTAGAAGGGTATTATAACTTTGTTCAAACCGAAAATGTATGTAACAGGCAGAAGGAGACACCTCCGACCCCATAAAGTATATATATTCTGGATCAGGATGGACAGCCGAGTCGATATAGCCATGTCCGTCTGTCCGTCTGTCTGTCCGTGTGAAAATCTAGATCTCAGTTATTATAAGAGCTAGAACTACCAAATTTGGTGACAGTATGTGTTATTATTGCACGCTGATCAAGTTTATTTTGGATTTTGGCCACGCAAAAAAAAATTGATTACAAGCGCAATTTGATGCCATATTGTTCTTTTTCGGTTTACATGATATCTTTAGCTAGCCAGATGATCTCTGAAAATTTGGTAACAATCGGATAATAAACACAGAAGTTATTCAGCTTAACGTTTTCCATAGCTGTAAGCAGCGCTGCCGGCAGCGCTGCTTGCAGCATTGTGCCGAATAGTGTGTGCGTGTACGGTGGTGAAATGGGTTAAGTTGTGGACTGCAAAACGAACAGTACTATTATGCATTTTGGGATTCGAGTCCCGCCCGCATCAAAAATTAAATGTGTGCAAAAATATTTTTTTCTTATTTTAGATTTTGACTGCATAAATATTGTAAGTCCTTAGCCTTTTACGGTCAAAATATGATTGTAGCCGATTTTTTTTGTTCCGCAAAAATGATGTACGATCAGCGGGTATATTACAGTCGAGCACACTCGACTGTAGCTTTCTTACTTGTTTTTTAATTACATTAAATATACTCAATAATATAATTATTGTAGATTTTAAACGGATATTGGTGTTTGCAGCGGTTTGGAATGGACAAAGAATGCGCCCATTTAGTGTCGGATTGTTGGACTTCGCGGGACAACGCATGATACACCACTTTAACGTGCCATTGATTGACGAAACAAACCATTCAGCGGAAAATATTTCGAGTCTTGTAAGTAGAATACTTAGAGAATGGAAAGTGTTACACAAAGTGTCAGCAATTGTTACCGATAATGCTAGGAACATGGTCAGAGTATGCGAACTCCTTCAAATACGACATGTTCCATGCTTTGCCCATTCTATTAACTTGACAGTACAGGACTGTTTGGCCACAGAAAAAATAAAAGCAATCCTGGAGAAATGCAAACCAATGGTGTTTTTTTTACGAGCAGTACAATTGCTTACGCGAAAATAAAAAAAGCCCGGGATTGCGAAAAGCCTTACAGCCTCAAACAAGAATGCCCCACTAGGTGAAACAGTGGGTATTATATGGTGAAGCGTATTTTATTGACAAAAAACGCCATAGCTAAGGTTCTTCTAAATAGCCCAAAATATACCCCAGAAGACCTTAAAGGAATCCTTTCGCCTTTCGAGTATGCTATAGTACACACATCATCCAGCTCAACAGTCACGGTATTGGCAATAATTCCTGTTGTTTGCGGTTTGATCCATAACTTACAAAATGTAAAACCTGATCTTCAGACTGAGGTAGGCCGTGAGGCCTGGAATTTTTTAATTAAAGGAGTTAAAAAGAGGTTGCTGTCGTACGAAACCCGAACAGCTACGCGGATTACCACAATTTTAGATCCGCGCTTCAAAGAATGATTTTTCTCCACGTTCAACGCTTCGTATGGAGAGAAATCCCTGGAAGATGTCTTAACACGAATTAATTCTGCGTGCTCCAGTGCGTCAACTTCGTCAAACCCGCCAACACCAGAATCCCAAGGCAAGCCTCGACTTTTCCGCTTTTTAGAAATAAATAAAAGCTAAAAAATTAAAATCGATCGAGTTGATTCTCGACCCTGGCCCTTTGTCAATATTTAAACTCGACTAATTTGGACTCTGTGTTAAATCCTTTGGATTTTTGGAAGGTATAAAAAATATAAATTTGGACTTAAACAAATCCTTAAAACTAAATCTTATTTTTACAGATTTCAAATGACGGAGGATTTAAAACATGCGTTCAAAAATACTTTTGTATGCCTGCCACCTCCACTGAGAGTGAGAGGATGTTTAGTAAAGCAGGTCTTGCTATAAATGAGAAGAGATGCTCGCTGAAACCAAAAAACGTCAACATGCTTTTATTTTTGAATAAAAACCAGTGGATGTCAAAATAGTTAAGTTTTATTTCAAATGAGTTGAACTCAAATTGTTTAAGTTTTATTTTGTGTTCTTTAATTTCCTTCAATTTTAATTTCT
The DNA here is from genome assembly GCA_018904095.1 of Zaprionus ghesquierei. Classification (NCBI taxonomy): domain Eukaryota; kingdom Metazoa; phylum Arthropoda; class Insecta; order Diptera; family Drosophilidae; genus Zaprionus; species Zaprionus ghesquierei. Next base: position 39,916 of record JAEIGP010000462.1, on the reverse strand, counting down.
TTATTGACTGAAGATCTCAAAATAGTTTTTAAGTACCAATTGAATTGGTTAAATTTCACTTACTTTTTGACTGAGAAAGCATAATTGACTGAGAAATGAATCTCCAAATAAATTATAATTTTCCTAAGAAACATAACGTTTGTTTTTTTTTCCAAAAATACTTATAAAAATGTTTTTTTTTGCCAAAAAGTTTGCATTAAATGCTATTCAAGTTTTATTAAATTCGGACAGATATATCGATAAGGTGCCATCGGCCGATTTAATATTTGGAGAAACTTTAACCTTTATTTTTTGTTTATTCTTAATGCTAGTATTCTTTATCTCTGTTATTCTTTATTCTTCTTTATTAACGCGATATAAATCATGTCCGATAGTTATTTATTTGATATAAAACATGTCCCATAGTTCTAAATCATGTTCGATAGTTATTTAGGCTCAGGTCGATATTTGTGAGATGAATGGTTCCCTTTCGGTTCTCTTAATTTTGCGACTTACCCGTGAGCCGTAGGGGCCTCGACGAACAGCTATTGGGTATGAGAAATAAAAACGCAAAAGGAAGATGGATCGCAAAAAAACCACTATGCCACAATTCAATACCTGTTCGCTATTTTCCTTTTACCGAGTGTGTGTGCGTCTGATCGTGTGTATGGAAATGTATGAATGGAATAAGAATAATAAAGAAAAGAAGAAAAAATATAACAAAGCTAAAATTTAAAATTTATTGAATATTTAGAATAAGAAAATTAATCAAAAAAATAGAATTAATTGAAAAATGAAAAAAATAAATATTTACTAAATAAAAGTGAATAATAAAAAGCAAAATAAAATAAATAATAATATGCAAAATAAAAAATTGAAAGAAAATACATAACATTTTCATAACAATTCATAACATTTCCTTGCTTATCAACTCACCCCAACTGTGTTGGCAGGATCTAACACCACTTTTACTGGCGAAAATTATACTCGCGCACATGCATATATACATACAGTCAACGGAATCCCGACCGCAGGCGCGCAGGAATTACCAGGTTAGCCTAGGTCGAGACGGTGGGAGCCCACTATGTGCATTCATACACATATATTTGTGTGTATATGAGTTTTTGTTATATTATTTTGAAATGTTAAGACGATTTTCTTGACGACAATCAAAACGATCAACTATTTGACTGAATGGTACAACGCAGAATGAATGAGATTTATTGAAAGAGATAATTATGTATGCTTCGATGTTAGAGCTTTTTATCCCGTTATTCGATGGTCGCAGAGTAGAGACGAATATAATTGGGTATGTCGCTATTGTTGGTGCTTAAGATCCCGTTGCTTGATGTGCACAGAGAGGAGACGAGTTCGTGATGAAAGGAGAGGTTGTCGCTGTTATGCTAACTCCTCCCCCCCTAGCACGGAGTGAGGCCCGTAACGAATGTATGGGTTAACCGAGGATCACTGGCCTATTGTTTGGAACATCCGTAGGTATAAGCCTTAGTATACTGGCGACCATAATCTGAACATAATTTGATTTTTTAATGCTGCAGATCGCGCTTGCTTGTCCAGGTATAGGGTATTGGGGCATGATGAACTTTGAATTTTTCTAAAATACTTGGACTGCTAATATCTTGTCGCTCTTAAACTTAATTTCTAGTCAACATTTATTGTAGTTTATTTTGGTATACTTTTTGTTTATAGACTTATAAGTAAATACATAGGTTTTGATTTACAGATAATGAAATAATCTTAATATTAATAAAAATTTTAATAAACACAATTTCTTTTTGCTATAATATTGGTATTTAGAGTGGAATATTATTATTCCAGAATTTTATCTTACTTCTAACAATCGGTACAGCTTTTCGGTATTTACTATAGTGATATTTTGGAATCTTTAACATTTTTTTTTTATTTTTGCTTTTTAATAAATCTGAATCTTAAACTTATTAATTTCGTCATTTTTCTTACATTCATTATGCCCTTTCTTTGTTTTTAACGTAAATTTTTTTCAAATTAATTAAGGTTACATTTATACTAATATTATTTATATTAAGAAGTATATTTAAACAAAATGTATTATGTAATATATGTATTTTTGTGTTAATGATTTTTTTTTTATTTTTTCTGTAGTTCTCAGTTTAAAGTCTTATTTCGTTTAGGTCGTGTTCGAAGTTGATGTGGAGTCCGGATCTGTAATATTGCTACCCTTGTTGGCTATTTCATTAATATTCCTTCTTATCTTTGATTTATGAAGTTTTTGCCCTTTAGACCATGGATTTTAAAAAAATACATGGTATATTGTGTTTGTCGAAATGTGCGTAACAGGTAGGAGGCATCTGCGACCCCATAAAGTATATATATTCTTGCTCAGGATCACTAGCCGAGTTGATTAGGCCATTTCTGTCTGTCCGACTGTATGAACGCCTATATCTCAGAAACTAAAAAAGCTAGAGCCACCAAATTCGATGGCAACACATATGTGAATCATATCTATGTTTCCGTTTTCCGTACTTCCACTGCTTGCGCCTGTGCTGCGCGTCGTGACGTCATCGTCACGATGCTTCGTTTCAGCCGTAGCATGTGTAAAGCTATGCAGTTTTCACATGTAGACGGCGTTATTCAAAAATAGATCTAATTTAAGCAATAGGTGGCGGATAAACTGGTGCAGCGATTTTTGATGGAATTAAATGTGTGATAATTTGTATCGAAACTGGGCAAATGGTATTTTACTGTCGGGCGCGCTCGACTGTAGCTTTCTTTACTTGTTATTGTTTCGCAAATAATTTTGATGTACGAGTGGCTGGGTAGCGGAAACATAACAGTCGTGGAAACTTGACTGTAGCTTTCTTACTTCTTTATTTTAGATTTTTACTTTGCATCAATTGTCATGTCCATAGTATACTACATGGTAACATACATGGTAATCACAAAGTACATATATTCTGACTCAGGATCACTAGCTGAGTCGATTGAGCCGTGTCCGTCAGTCTGTCCGTTTGAACGTCTAGATCTCAGCTATTACATAAGCTACTGACACCATTTTTCACATGAAAGTTCCTGTATACCATAAGTAGATCGAGTTTATTTTAAATTTTTGATGTCACGCCCACCGCCCACGCAAATCAGTAATTTACGATTATTAGGAAAAGTATTGAAGTAACAGCCTTCTGCTTTGGTATGAACTTAGATAATTACTATATAAATCTATTCTAAAAACAAGTAAAAAAGCTACAGTCGAGTGTGCTCGACTGTAATATACCCGCTACCCAGCTGCTTGTACATAATTTATTTGCGGAACAAAAAATGGGCTACAATCATATTTTGACCGTAAAAGGCTATGGACTTACAATATTTATGCAAAGTCAAAATCAAAAATAAAAAAAAAAATATTTTTGCACACATTTAATTTTTGATGCGGGCGGGACTCGAATCCCTAAATGCATAATAGTACTGTTCGTTTTTCAGTCCACAACTTAACCCATTTCACCACCGTACACGCACACACGATTCGGCACAATGCTGCAAGCAGCGCTGCCGGCAGCGCTGCTTACAGCTATGGAAAACATTAAGCTGAATAACTTCTGTGTTTATTATCCGATTGTTACTAAATTTTCTTTTTCTTTCTAGAAAAGAAAGAAATTTTCTTTCTTTTTTTTCTATTTTTTCGTTTCTTTTTTTTTATTTTCTTTGTTCTTTCTTTTAAGGACTCGCATATTTAGTATTACCTATTTTTTTGTTATTAAAAAATATGTATCAATGATTTACCGGATAGACACTCGTATGGACCAATACGTCTATAAAGAAATTATAGAGGATATAATGGTGCCATATTCCGAGGACAATATGCCATTATCATGGCGTTTTATGCACGACAACGATCCCAAGCACACTTCACGGCTTATGAAAAGTTGCCTTTAGGAGCATCAAGTTGTTACGCTGAAGTGGCCAGCTCAGTCACCGGACCTCAATCCGATAGAGAATCTCCAGAATGATGTTGAGCAGCACATTCGCACCAAAAATCTGGGCATTTTGAATGATTTGTGGATAGTTATCCGAGAAGCGTGGTACAGTATTCCGCAGAACAGATGCGCTGCTTTAGTGGAGAGTCAGCACAGAAGATTGGATGTAGTTATCAAAAAGAAAGGATATCCAACAAAATATTAGTCCCCTTTCTTATGTTTTCTCATTCTACTTAATAAATTAATAAAAAAAAAGTATAAGTGTGCTAAACTCATGTCCAGCTGAAAATCATAGTTAATTCATTCAAACCAACGCAGAAAAAAAACGACGAAAGGGAATAGGCTGAAAGTAACGGTACTTCTTATCAACTAATAAGGCAACAACCAGAAAAAAAATTGGTGAACTATTCACAATACAATCGGTAAAAATTCATGTTGAAGTTTGCTGCTAAATAGTGTGCTAAATAAAAGGCCACCACTGTATATATATTTAAAACTTAGTTAAAAGTTTTACCAAATATATTTAAAAGCCGTTATAGAAAAGATTAAATTAAATATATTATTACTATAGATTGAAAACAAAGCAAACATTACTATAGATTGAAAACAAAGCAAACAAGGAAACAAACAATATAGTAAACCAAGACCAAAAATTCAAAAAATTCAGTTAGTGTAAAAAAGAAATTAAATAGTTTGTTGAATAGTTATGGAGCTCGATCAGTTTGCGAAGACCTTCAAGCAGCGTCGCATCGAGCTCAGCTTCACCCAGCGCGATGTGGCTCTGGCCATGATATGAAACATTTTTGTGTACTTATCCAAAAATAGAGAGAATTGCTCTACTTGTTAAAAAAAAGGCATACTTTAATGCAAATGCACTACGTAAAAAAAGAAGAGTTATAAAAAAAAGAGATTCCAGTCCCACCCAGAAAAAAAACCCAGTCCAGTCTCAATTGAGAGCTGAGAGCGGACTGAAAATCCGAACACATTGAGAGCTTACGTAGTCAGAAATTAAGACAGAAGCAACTCAGCCTACTTGAATCGTTTTAATAGAATTGTATCGCTTGGTACCTCCTTGCTACAAATTCTACATATAAAGCCAGCAAGTCTTAAGAGAGAATACCTCTCTGTCTATATTATTTTCCATGGGATTAGCCGTAAATCGCAAGGGGAAATTTCTACAGCATTTTGCCTTGCTTCAGTCACTCAAATGTCTGCAACTTTCGTTAGCAGACATCGTGGCTGCCCAAGCCAAGCAGATTGAGAATAAGTATGGTTTGTGCCGGTGGCAAATGTGGCAAGAGAGCAGAATGTGACCGGCCCATGACTATTATTAGTCATGCTGCGGGCTCGGACTGAGACGTCTAAGCTAATGAAGCTTTTTCACACCTGCCTGCTAAATTATGCGCCATGACCAGGAGTGCCATGGAGTGAGAGCACCATGCAAGCCATTTACTTGTTACAAATTGCTTATAATTAAATTATAATCAACATCAAGCCAGGCGCATCACGCAGATGCAGACGAAAATGGAGACGTAGAGACCAAGACCAAGACATGCAGCCAGTGAGACCGGTCTGAGGCCGCTGCTGCTGCTGACATGCATCTAACAAGCCTTCAACTATCTAATCAACGTACAAGTCAAAATATCAATACCTCAAGTAATCAAAATCACTTTAGAATTTCAAATCAGTTGGGCTGATGCTGCCTGCCTGCCTGCAGCGTCTCACACAAGCACCGTGTCCAGCTGCTATATGCGACAGTTGCAACTCGAGTCCAGAGTGGGGAGATTGATGAAAAAAAAGCAACAACAACTAAGATTATTCGAATTTAATGGGCGCAACGCGCGTGGAGACTTCACAAGTGAGGCAACGCCAACTACAACAAAAACAACAACTGAGACGTTTCACAGACATGTTAGGAAAAGCTAAAACTGGACCTGCTGCCTGTTGCCTGGTCCTGCCTGTGTCTGGTCTGGCCTGGTCTATTCCAGTTATACTGTGCTCGCACTGTGACCTGTCATCATGGTTGATACGTTTGATGGATTCATTCGAGCTGACTGCTGTGTGGCGTTCAGTTTTAAAGTTTGCTGATTGATCCCAGCGTGTTGATTACAATCGACGCCGACGTACATGCAGATGCAGGCACAGGTAGTTGGCGCAGGCAGTTGGCGCTGTATGGGGAGTCTTGCAACGCATGCTGCTGGGAATTCAATCAAAAGTGTCAGCGCTGGCACAACATCTCTTACTGCTAAAGGTGCCGAAACCACTAACTAAATACAGTGGTAACTGAATATTAGAATAGAATATTAGAAATGATAAGAAAGGCAAAAAAAATCAAAAGGGAAACAAAGAGTTAATCCCTTTTTCATTGATAAGCAATTTTAAAAATTATGGAACTTTGGAAAGGGGGAAGTATAAAAAAAAAATTTTAATAAATTATAGAAATTTTTAAATATTTTGAAACGAAGAAAATTGGCAGTTAATATTTTAAAAACATTTTTAAAAGCTTTAAATATTCTTAATGAATTTTAAATAATACGCAAATTTAGGAAAAATGTGGAGATTTGACGATGACGTCACGATATGCTGCAAAGGCGCAAAGAGTGTAACTATGGAAAACGTCGGATTGTAATTTTGAAAATAGATTTATATTGTAATTATCTATGTTTATACCAAAGCAGAAAGCCATAACTTCAATACTTTTCCTAATAATCGTAATTATCGTTTTGCGTGGGCGGTGGGCGCGACATCGAAAATTGAAAATAAACTCGATCTACCTATGGTATACAGGAAATTAGGTGTCTCTACCTTTTGTAATAGCTGAGATCTAGACGTACAGACGGAATATAACTACTTTATGGGGTCGGAGGTGTCTCCTTCTGCCTGTTACATACATTTTCGGTTTGAACAAAGTTATAATACCCTTCTAATCTATGGGTAGCGGGTATAATTATGTACTTTATATTTACCTTGCCGCGCAATGTGCTTTTTCTTAGTGGTAGTAAAACATTTTTTTCTTAGGAATGGTACATTTCAGAAAACATCGAACATCGATGTTCCAATATTTTCACAGTCCCTAAAGTCGTGAAAATTGTATGGCGATATCTTCAAAAATTATAAAAATCGGCCGATAAGTTCTATGGAAGCTATAATATGTATTGGAACCATTTGGCTCTTTCCGTCGCGTTGCAATAGACGGACGGACGGACAGACAGACGGACGGACCGATAGACGGACATGGCTAGTTCGACTCCCCTATTGATGCTAACTAAGAATATATACACTTTTTAGGGTCAGAGATTTCTCCTCTGCCCAAAATTAATTACCATCTGCAATGGTATAAATATTAAACAGCTAAAGAAAGCTAGAAACGAGCGCGCTCGACAGCAAGATATCATTCGCCCAGTTTCGAAACAAATTATCACACATTTAATTCCATCAAAAAACTCTGCACAAGTTCATCCGCCACCTATTGTTTAAATTATATCACTCTTTAAATAGCGCCATCTATATGAGAAAACATCATAGCAATCAGCTGTACACACGCTACGGCTGAAACAAAGCATCGTGACGATGACGTCACGATCTGCAGCAAAGGCACAAGCAGTATAACTATTGAAAACGTTTAGATGAATGTCTTCTGTGTTTATTGTTCGATCAGATTGTAATTATACCCGCTACTCATAGAGTAGAAGGGTATTATAACTTTGTTCAAACCGAAAATGTATGTAACAGGCAGAAGGAGACACCTCCGACCCCATAAAGTATATATATTCTGGCTCAGGATCAACAGCCGAGTCGATATAGCCATGTCCGTCTGTCCGTCTGTACGTCTAGATCTCAGCTATTACAAAAGGTAGAGACACCTAATTTCCTGTATACCATAGGTAGATCGAGTTTATTTTCAATTTTCGATGTCGCGCCCACCGCCCACGCAAAACGATAATTACGATTATTAGGAAAAGTATTGAAGTTATGGCTTTTTGCTTTGGTATAAACATAGATAATTACAATATAAATCTATTTTCAAAATTACAATCCGATCGAACAATAAACACAGAAGATATTCATCTAAACGTTTTCCATAGTTACACTCTTTGCGCCTTTGCAGCATATCGTGACGTCATCGTCAAATTTCCACATTTTTTCTAAATTTGCGTATTATTTAAAATTCATTAAGAATATTTAAAGCTTTTAAAAATGTTTTAAAAATATTAACTGTCAATATTCTTAATTTCAAAATATTTAAAAATTTCTATAATTTATTAAAAATTTTTTTTTATACTTGCCACTTTTTCAAAGTTCCATAATTTTTAAAATTGCCTATCAATGAAAAAGGGATTAACTCTTTGTTTCCCTTTTGATTATTTTTGCCTTTCTTATCATTTCTAATATTCTAATATTCTATTCTAATATTCAGTTACCACTGTATTTAGTTAGTGGTTTCGGCACCTTTAGCAGTAAGAGATGTTGTGCCAGCGCTGACACTTTTGATTGAATTCCCAGCAGCATGCGTTGCAAGACTCCCCATACAGCGCCATCTGCCTGCGCCAACTACCTGTGCCTGCATCTGCATGTACGTCGGCGTCGATTGTAATCAACACGCTGGGATCAATCAGCAAACTTTAAAACTGAACGCCACACAGCAGTCAGCTCGAATGATTCCATCAAACGTATCAATCATGATGACAGGTCACAGTGCGAGCACAGTATAACTGGAAAAGACCAGGCCAGACCAGACACATGTCTGTAAAACGTCTTAGTTGTTGTTTTTGTTGTAGTTGGCGTTGCCTCACTTGTGAAGTCTCCACGCGCGTTGCGCCCATTAAATTCGAATAATCTTAGTTGTTGTTGCTTTTTTTTTCATCAATCTCCCCACTCTGGACTCGAGTTGCAACTGTCGCATATAGCAGCTGGACACGGTGCTTGTGTGAGACGCTGCAGGCAGGCAGGCAGCATCAGCCCAACTGATTTGAAATTCTAAAGTGATTTTGATTACTTGAGGTATTGATATTTTGACTTGTACGTTGATTAGATAGTTGAAGGCTTGTTAGATGCATGTCAGCAGCAGCAGCGGCCTCAGACCGGTCTCACTGGCTGCATGTCTTGGTCTTGGTCTCTACGTCTCCATTTTCGTCTGCATCTGCGTGATGCGCCTGGCTTGATGTTGATTATAATTTAATTATAAGCAATTTGTAACAAGTAAATGGCTTGCATGGTGCTCTCACTCCATGGCACTCCTGGTCATGGCGCATAATTTAGCAGGCAGGTGTGAAAAAGCTTCATTAGCTTAGACGTCTCAGTCCGAGCCCGCTGCATGACTAATAATAGTCATGGGCCGGTCACATTCTGCTCTCTTGCCACATTTGCCACCGGCACAAACCATACTTATTCTCAATCTGCTTGGCTTGGGCAGCCACGATGTCTGCTAACGAAAGTTGCAGACATTTGAGTGACTGAAGCAAGGCAAAATGCTGTAGAAATTTCCCCTTGCGATTTGCGGCTAATCCCATGGAAAATAATATAGACAGAGAGGTATTCTCTTTTAAGACTTGCTGGCTTTATATTTAGAATTTGTAGCAAGGAGGTACCAAGCGATACAATTCTATTAAAACGATTCAAGTAGGCTGAGTTGCTTCTGTCTTAATTTCTGACTACGTAAGCTCTCAATGTGTTCGGATTTTTAGTCCGCTCTCAGCTCTCAATTGAGACTGGACTGGGTTTTTTTTTCTCTGGGTGAGACTGGAATCTCTTTTTTTCTCAGGGTGCATTTGCATTAAAGTATGCCTTTTTTAACAAGTAGAGCAATTCTCTTCATTTTTGGATAAGTACACAAAAATGTTTCATATCATCGTTTTTTTTTATACCCGGTACTTCTGCAGCAATGGCTTAAGCTTGCGCATGCTCTTGACGCTCAACTTGTGTGTCTCAAAGAGTGAGATTGTCGCCTGCGAATAATAGTTGCCATAGAGTTTGCCCATGGCCAGAGCCACATCGCGCTGAGTAAGCCGAGCTCGATGCGACGCTGCTTGAAGGTCTTCGCAAACTGATCGAGCTCCATAACTATTCAACAAATTATTTAATTTTTTACACTAACTGAATTTTTTGAATTTTTGGTCTTGGTTTACTATATTGTTTGTTTCCTTGTTTGCTTTGTTTTCATCTATAGTAATATTTGCTTTGTTTTCAATCTATAGTAATAATATATTTAATTTAATATCTTTTCTATAACGACTTTTAAATATATTTGGTAAAACTTTTAACTAAATTTTAAATATATATACAGTGGTGGCATTTTATTTAGCACACTATTTAGCAGCTCACTTCAACATGAATTTTTACCGATTGTATAGTGAAAAGTTCACCAATTTTTTTTCTGGTTGTTGCCTTATTAGTTGATAAGATGTACCGTTACTTTCAGCCTATTCCCTTTCGTCGTTTTTTTTCTGCGTTGGTTTGAATGAATTAACTATGATTTTCAGCTGGACATGAGTTTAGCACACTTATACTTTTTTTTATTAATTTATTAAGTAGAATAAGAAAACATAAGAAAGGGGACTAATATTTTGTTGGATATCCTTTGTTTTTGATAACTACATCCAATCTTCTGTGCTGACTCTCCACTAAAGCAGCGCATCTGTTCTGCGGAATACTGTACCACGCTTCTCGGATAACTATCCACAAATCATTCAAACTGCCCAGATTTTTGGTGCGAATGTGCTGCTCAACATCATTCTAGAGATTCTCTATCGGATTGAGGTCCGGTGACTGAGCTGGCCACTTCAGCGTAACAACTTGATGCTCCTAAAGGCAACTTTTCATAAGCCGTGAAGTGTGCTTAGGATCGTTGTCGTGCATAAAACGCCATGATAATGGCATATTGTCCTCGGAATATGGCACCATTATATCCTCTATAATTTCTTTATAGACGTATTGGTCCATACGAGTGTCTATCCGGTAAATCATTGATACATATTTTTTAATAACATTTAAATTTTTAATTAAAATAAATAGGTAATACTAAATATGCGAGTCCTTAAAAGAAAGAACAAAGAAAATAAAAAAAGTAAACGAAAAAATAGAAAAAAAAGAAAGAAAATTTCTTTCTTTTCTAGAAAGAAAAAGAAAATTTGGTAACAATCGGATAATAAACACAGAAGTTATTCAGCTTAATGTTTTCCATAGCTGTAAGCAGCGCTGCCGGCAGCGCTGCTTGCAGCATTGTGCCGAATCGTGTGTGCGTGTACGGTGGTGAAATGGGTTAAGTTGTGGACTGAAAAACGAACAGTACTATTATGCATTTACGGGTTCGAGTCCCGCCCGCATCAAAAATTAAATGTGTGCAAAAATGTTTTTTTTTTTTATTTTATATTTTGACTTTGCATAAATATTATAAGTCCATAGCCTTTTACGGTCAAAATATGATTGTAGCCCATTTTTTGTTCCGCAAATAAATTATGTACAAGCAGCTCGGTAGCGGGTATATTACAGTCGAGCACACTCGACTGCAGCTTTCTTACTTGTTTTTTAATTACATTAAATATACTCAATAATATAATTATTGTAGATTTTAAACGGATATTGGTGTTTGCAGCGGTTTGGAATGGACAAAGAATGCGCCCATTTAGTGTCGGATTGTTGGACTTCGCGGGACAACGCATGTTACATCACTTTAACGTGCCATTGATTGACGAAACTAACCATTCAGCGGAAAATATTTCGAGCCCTGTAAGTAGAATACTTAGAGAATGGAAAGTGTTACACAAAGTGTCGGCAATTGTTACAGATAACGCTAGGAACATGGTCAGAGCATGCGAACTTCTTCAAATACGACATGTTCCATGCTTTGCCCATTCTATTAACTTGACAGTACAGGACTGTTTGGCCACAGAAAAAATAAAAGCAATCCTGGAGAAATGCAAACCAATTGTCTTTTTTTACGAGCAGTACAATTGCTTACGCGAAAATAAAAAAAGCGCGTGATTGCGAAAAGCCTTACAGCCTCAAACAAGAATGCCCCACTAGGTGAAATAGTGGGTATTATATGGTGAAGCGTATTTTATTGACAAAAGACGCCATAGCTAAGGTTCTTCTAAATACCCCAAAATATACCCCACTTAAGACCTTAAAGGAATCCTTTCGCCTTTCGAGTATCCTACAGTACACACATCATCCAGCTCAACAGTCACGGTATTGGCAATAATTCCTGTTGTTTGCGGTTTGTACAAAATGTAAAACGTGATCTACAGACTGAGGTAGGCCGTGAGGCCTGCAATTTTTTAATTAAAGGAGTTAAAAAGAGGTTGCTGTCGTACGAAACCCGAACAGTTACGCGGATTACCACAATTTTAGATCCGCGCTTCAAAGAATGATTTTTCTCCACGTTCAACGCTTCGTATGGAGAGAAATCCCTGGAAGATGACTTAACACGAATTAATTCTGCGTGCTCCAGTGCGTCAAACCCGCCAACACCAGAATCCCAAGGCAAGCCTCGACTTTTCCGCTTTTTAGAAATAAATAAAAGCTAAAAAATCAAAATCGATCGAGTTGATTCTCGACCCTGGCCCTTTGTCAATATTTAAACGCGACTAATTTGGACTCGGTGCTAAATCCCTTGGATTTTTGGAAGGTACAAAAAATATAAATTTGGACTTAAACAAATCCTTAAAACTAAATCTTATTTTTACAGATTTCAAATGACGTAGGATTTAAAACATGCGTTTAAAAATACTTTTGTATGCCTGCCACCTCCACTGAGAGTGAGAGGATGTTTAGTAAAGCAGGTCTTGCTATAAATGAGAAGAGATACTCGCTGAAACCAAAAAACGTCAACATGCTTTTATTTTTGAATAAAAACCAGTGGATGTCAAAATAGTTAAGTTTTATTTCAAATGAGTTGAACTCAAATTGTTTAAGTTTTATTTTGTGTTCTTTAATTTCCTTCCATTTTAATTTCTTTATTGACTGAAGATCTCAAAATAGTTTTTAAGTACCAATTGAATTGGTTAAATTTACATTTACTTTTTGACTGAGAAAGCATAATTGACTGAGAAATGAATTTCCAAATAAATTATAATTTTCCTAAGAAACATAACGTTTGTTTTTTTTTTTCCAAAAATACTTATAAAAATGTTTTTTTTTGCCAAAAAGTTTGCATTAAATGCTATTCAAGTTTTATTAAATTCGGACAGATATATCGATAAGGTGCCATCGGCCGATTTAATATTTGGAGAAACTTTAACCTTTATTTTTTGTTTATTCTTAATGCTAGTATTCTTTATCTCTGTTATTCTTTATTCTTCTTTATTAACGCGATATAAATCATGTCCGATAGTTATTTATTTGATATAAAACATGTCCCATAGTTCTAAATCATGTTCGATAGTTATTTAGGCTCAGGTCGATATTTGTGAGATGAATGGTTCCCTTTCGGTTCTCTTAATTTTGCGACTTACCCGTGAGCCGTAGGGGCCTCGACGAATAGCTATTGGGTATGAGAAATAAAAACGCAAAAGGAAGATGGATCGCAAAAAAACCACTATGCCACAATTCAATACCTGTTCGCTATTTTCCTTTTACCGAGTGTGTGTGCGTCTGATCGTGTGTATGGAAATGTATGAATGGAATAAGAATAATAAAGAAAAGAAGAAAAAATATAACAAAGCTAAAATTTAAAATTTATTGAATATTTAGAATAAGAAAATTAATCAAAAAAATAGAATTAATTGAAAAATGAAAAAAATAAATATTTACTAAATAAAAGTGAATAATAAAAAGCAAAATAAAATAAATAATAATATGCAAAATAAAAAATTGAAAGAAAATACATAACATTTTCATAACAATTCATAACATTTCCTTGCTTATCAACTCACCCCAACTGTGTTGGCAGGATCTAACACCACTTTTACTGGCGAAAATTATACTCGCGCACATGCATATATACATACAGTCAACGGAATCCCGACCGCAGGCGCGCAGGAATTACCAGGTTAGCCTAGGTCGAGACGGTGGGAGCCCACTATGTGCATTCATACACATATATTTGTGTGTATATGAGTTTTTGTTATATTATTTTGAAATGTTAAGACGATTTTCTTGACGACAATCAAAACGATCAACTATTTGACTGAATGGTACAACGCAGAATGAATGAGATTTATTGAAAGAGATAATTATGTATGCTTCGATGTTAGAGCTTTTTATCCCGTTATTCGATGGTCGCAGAGTAGAGACGAATATAATTGGGTATGTCGCTATTGTTGGTGCTTAAGATCCCGTTGCTTGATGTGCACAGAGAGGAGACGAGTTCGTGATGAAAGGAGAGGTTGTCGCTGTTATGCTAACTCCTCCCCCCCTAGCACGGAGTGAGGCCCGTAACGAATGTATGGGTTAACCGAGGATCACTGGCCTATTGTTTGGAACATCCGTAGGTATAAGCCTTAGTATACTGGCGACCATAATCTGAACATAATTTGATTTTTTAATGCTGCAGATCGCGCTTGCTTGTCCAGGTATAGGGTATTGGGGCATGATGAACTTTGAATTTTTCTAAAATACTTGGACTGCTAATATCTTGTCGCTCTTAAACTTAATTTCTAGTCAACATTTATTGTAGTTTATTTTGGTATACTTTTTGTTTATAGACTTATAAGTAAATACATAGGTTTTGATTTACAGATAATGAAATAATCTTAATATTAATAAAAATTTTAATAAACACAATTTCTTTTTGCTATAATATTGGTATTTAGAGTGGAATATTATTATTCCAGAATTTTATCTTACTTCTAACAATCGGTACAGCTTTTCGGTATTTACTATAGTGATATTTTGGAATCTTTAACTTTTTTTTTTATTTTTGCTTTTTGATAAATCTGAATCTTAAACTTATTAATTTCTTCATTTTTCTTATATTCATTATACCCTTTTTTTGTTTTTAACGTAAATTTTTTCCAAATTAATTAAGGTTACATTTATACTAATACGTATTATTTATATTAAGAAGTATATTTAAACAAAATGTATTATGTCATATATGTATTTTTGTGTTAATGACTTTTTTTTTGTTTTTAATAATTCAATTTCATTTGTTTTTATTTCTGTAGTTCTCAGTTTAAAGTCTTATTTCGTTTAGGTCGTGTTCGAAGTTGATGTGGAGTCCGGATCTGTAATATTGCTACCCTGGTTGGCTATTTCATTAATATTCCTTCTTATCTTTGATTTATGAAGTTTTTGCCTTTTAGACCATGGATTTTAAAAAAAATACATGTTCTATTGTGTTTGTCGAAATGTGCGTAACAGGTAGGAGGCATCTGCGACCCCATAAAGTATATATATTCTTGCTCAGGATCACTAGCCGAGTCGATTAGGCCATGTCTGTCTGTCCGTATGTATGAACGCCTATATCTCAGAAACTAAAAAAGCTAGAGCCACCAAATTCGATGGCAACACATATGTGAATCATATCCATGTTTCCGTTTTCCGTACTTCCACTGCTTGCGCCTGTGCTGCGCGTCGTGACGTCATCGTCACGATGCTTCGTTTCAGCCGTAGCATGTGTAAAGCTATGCAGTTTTCACATGTAGACGGCGTTATTCAAAAATAGATCTAATTTAAAGAATAGGTGGCGGATAAACTTGTGCAGCGTTTTTTGATGGAATTAAATGTGTGATAATTTGTATCGAAACTGGGCAAATGGTATCTTACTGTCGGGCGCTCTCGACCGTAGCTTTCTTTACTTGTTATTGTTTCGCAAATAATTTTGATGTACGAGTGGCTGGGTAGCGGAAACATAACAGTCGTGGAAACTCGACTGTAGCTTTCTTACTTCATTATTTTAGATTTTGACTTTGCATCAATTGCCATGTCCATAGTATACTACATGGTAACATACATGGTAATCACAAAGTACATATATTCTGACTCAGGATCACTAGCTGAGTTGATTGAGCCGTGTCCGTCTGTCTGTCCGTTTGAACGTCTAGATCTCAGCTATTACATAAGCTACTGACACCATTTTTCACATGAAAGTTCCTGTACACCATAAGTAGATCGAGTTTATTTTAAATTTTTGATGTCACGCCTACCGCCCACGCAAATCAGTAATTTACGATTATTAGGAAAAGTATTGAAGTAACAGCTTTCTGCTTTGGTATGAACATAGATAATTACTATATAAATCTATTCTAAAAATTACAATCCGATCGAGCAATAAACACAGAAGACATTCATCTAAACGTTTTCAATAGTTATACTGCTTGTGTCTTTGCTGCAGATCGTGACGTCATCGTCACGATTCTTTATTTCAGCCGTAGCGTGTGTACAGCTAATTGCTATGATGTTTTCTCATATAGATGGCGCTATTTAAAGAGTGATATAATTTAAACAATAGGTGGCGGATGAACTTGTGCTGAGTTTTTTGATGGAATTAAATGTGTGATAATTTGTTTCGAAACTGGGCGAATGATGTCTTGCTGTCGGGCGCGCTCGTTTCTAGCTTTCTTTAGCTGTTTAATATTTATACCATTGCAGTTGGTAATTAATTTTGGGCAGAGGAGAAATCTCTGACCCTAAAAAGTGTATATATTCTTAGTTAGCATCAATAGGGGAGTCAAACTAGCCATGTCCGTCTATCGGTCCGTCCGTCTGTCTGTCCGTCCGTCTATTGCAACGCGACGGAAAGAGCCAAATGGTTCCAATATATATTATAGCTTCCATAGAACTTATCGGCCGATTTTTATAATTTTTGAAGATATCGCCATACAATTTTCACGACTTTAGGGACTGTGAAAATATTGGAACATCGATGTTCGATGTTTTCTGAAATGTACCATTCCTAAGAAAAAAATGTTTAACCACCACTAAGAAAAAGCACATTGCGCGGCAAGGTAAATATAAAATACATAATTATACCCGCTACCCATAGATTAGAAGGGTATTATAACTTTGTTCAAACCGAAAATGTATGTAACAGGCAGAAGGAGACACCTCCGACCCCATAAAGTAGTTATATTCTGGCTCAGGATCAACAGCCGAGTCGATATAGCCATGTCCGTCTGTCTGTCCGTGTGAATATCTAGATCTCAGCTATTATAAGAGCTAGAACTACCAAATTTGGTGACGGTATGCACGCTGATCAAGTTTATTTTGGATTTTGGCCACGCAAAAAAAAATTTATTACAAGCGCAATTTGATGCCATATTGTTCATTTTCGGTTTACATGATATCTTTAGCTAGCCAGATGATCTCTGAAAATTTGGTAACAATCGGATAATAAACACAGAAGTTATTCAGCTTAACGTTTTCCATAGTTGTAAGCAGCGCTATCAGCAGCGCTGCATGCAGCATTATGCCGAATAGTGTGTGCGTGTACGGTGGTGAAATGGGTTAAGTTGTGGACTGCAAAACGAACAGTACTATTTGAGTCCTGCCCGCATCAAAAATTAAATGTGTGCAGAAATATTTTTTTTTTATTTTAGATTTTGACTTTGCATAAATATTGTAAGTCCATAGCCTTTTACGGTAAAAATATGATTGTAGCCGTTTTTTTTGTTCCGCAAAAATGATGTACGATCAGCGGGTATATTACAGTCGAGTATACTCGACTGTAGCTTTCTTACTTGTTTTTTAATTACATTAAATATACTCAATAATATAATTATTGTAGATTTTAAACGGATATTGGTGTTTGCAGCGGTTTGGAATGGATTGTTGGACTTCGCGGGACAACGCATGATACACCACTTTAACGTGCCATTGATTGACGAAACAAACCATTCAGCGGAAAATATTTCGAGTCTTGTAAGTAGAATACTTAGAGAATGGAAAGTGTTACACAAAGTGTCAGCAATTGTTACCGATAATGCTAGGAACATGGTCAGAGTATGCGAACTTCTTCAAATACGACATGTTCCATGCTTTGCCCATTCTATTAACTTGACAGTACAGGACTGTTTGGCCACAGAAAAAATAAAAGCAATCCTGGAGAAATGCAAACCAATTGTCTTTTTTTACGAGCAGTACAATTGCTTACGCGAAAATAAAAAAAGCCCGGGATTGCGAAAAGCCTTACAGCCTCAAACAAGAATGCCCCACTAGGTGAAACAGTGGGTATTATATGGTGAAGCGTATTTTATTGACAAAAGACGCCATAGCTAAGGTTCTTCTAAATACCCCAAAATATACCCCACTTTCGGCTGACGAGATAAGTATTTTAGAAGACCTTAAAGGAATCCTTTCGCCTTTCGAGTATGCTACAGTACACACATCATCCAGCTCAACAGTCACGGTATTGGCAATAATTCCTGTTGTTTGCGGTTTGTTCCATAACTTACAAAATGTAAAACCTGATCTTCAGACTGAGGTAGGCCGTGAGGCCTGCAATTTTTTAATTAAAGGAGTTAAAAAGAGGTTGCTGTTGTACGAAAACCGAACAGTTACGCGGATTACCACAATTTTAGATCCGCGCTTCAAAGAATGATTTTTCTCCACGTTCAACGCTTCGTATGGAGAGAAATCCCTGGAAGATGACTTAACACGAATTAATTCTGCGTGCTCCAGTGCGTCAAACCCGCCAACACCAGAATCCCAAGGCAAGCCTCGACTTTTCCGCTTTTTAGAAATAAATAAAAGCTAAAAAATCAAAATCGATCGAGTTGATTCTCGACCCTGGCCCTTTGTCAATATTTAAACTCGACTAATTTGGACTCTGTGTTAAATCCTTTGGATTTTTGGAAGGTAAAAAAAATTATAAATTTGGACTTAAACAAATCCTTAAAACTAAATCTTATTTTTACAGATTTCAAATGACGGAGGATTTAAAACATCCGTTCAAAAATACTTTTGTATGCCTGCCACCTCCACTGAGAGTGAGAGGATGTTTAGTAAAGCAGGTCTTGCTATAAATGAGAAGAGATGCTCGCTGAAACCAAAAAACGTCAACATGCTTTTATTTTTGAATAAAAACCAGTGGATGTCAAAATAGTTAAGTTTTATTTCAAATGAGTTGAACTCAAATTGTTAAAGTTTTATTTTGTGTTCTTTAATTTCCTTCAATTTTAATTTCTTTATTGACTGAAGATCTCAAAATAGTTTTTAAGTACCAATTGAATTGGTTAAATTTCACTTACTTTTTGACTGAGAAAGCATAATTGACTGAGAAATGAATCCCCAAATAAATTATAATTTTCCTAAGAAACATAACGTTTGTTTTTTTTCCAAAAATACTTATAAAAAAGTTTTTTTTTGCCAAAAAGTGTGCATTAAATGCTATTCAAGTTTTATTAAATTCGGACAGGTATATCGATGAGCTGCCATCGGCCGATTTAATATTTGAAGAAACTTTAACCTTTATTTCTTGTTTATTCTTAATGCTAGTATTCTTTATCTCTGTTATTCTTTCTTCTTCTTTATTAACGCGATATAAATCATGTCCGATAGTTATTTACTCGATATAAAACATGTCCGATAGTTCTAAATCATGTTCGATAGTAATTTAGGCTCAGGTCGATATTTGTGCGATGAATGGTTCCCTTTTGGTTCTCTTAATTTTGCGACTTACCCGTGAGCCGTAGGGGCCCCGACGAACAGCTGTTGGGTATGAGAAATAAAAACGCAAAAGGAAGATGGATCGCAAAAAAACCACTATGCCAAAATTCAATACCTGTTCGCTATTTTCCTTTTACCGAGTGAGTGTGCGTCTGATCGTGTGTATGGAAATGTATGAATGGAATAAGAATAATAAAGAAAAGAAGAAAAAATATAACAAAGCTAAAATTTAAAATTTATTAAATATTTAGAATAAGAAAATTAACCAAAAAAATAGAATTAATTGAAAAATGAAAAAAATAAATATTTACTAAATAAAAATAAAAGTGAATAATAAAAAGCAAAATAAAATAAATAATAATATGCAAAATAAAAAATTGAAAGAAAATACATAACATTTTCATAACAATTCATAAAATTTCCTTGCTTATCAACTCACCCCAACTGTGTTAGCAGGATATAACACCACTTTTACAAGCGAAAATTATACTCGCGCACGTGCATATACACATACAGTCAACGGAATCCCGACCGCAGGCGCGCAGGAATTACCAGGTTATGTGCATTCATACACATATATTTGTGTGCATATGAGTTTTTGTTATATTATTTTTAAATGTTAAGACGATTTTCTTGACGACAATCAAAACGATCAACTATTTGACTGAATGGTACAACGCAGAATGAATGAGATTTATTGAAAGAAATAATTATGTATGCTTCGATGTTAGAGCTTTTTATCCCGTTATTCGATGGTCGCAGAGTAGAGACGAAATATAATTGTGTATGTCGCTATTGTCGGTGCTTAAGATCCCGTTGCTTGATGTGCACAAAGAGGTGACGAGGAGTGGAGAGAGGATGAAAGGAGAGGTTGTCGCTGTTATGCTAACTCCTCCCCCCTAGGATCACTGGCCTATTGTTTGGAACATCCGTAGGTATAAGCCTTAGTATACTGGCGACGATAATCTGAACATACTTTAATTATACCCGCTACTCATAGAGTAGAAGGGTATTATAACTTTATTCAAACCGAAAATGTATGTAACAGGCAGAAGGAGACACCTCCGACCCCATAAAGTATATAAATTCTGGCTCAGGATCAACAGCCGGGTCGATATAGCCATGTCCGTCTGTCTGTCCGTGTGAAAATCTAGATCTCAGCTATTATAAGAGCTAGGACAACCAAATTTGGTGACAATATGTGTTATTATTGCACGCTGATCAAGTTTATTTTGGATTTTGGCCACGCCCCCTTCCGCCCCCGCAAATCGAAATACATTGATAACAAGTGCAATTTTGATGCCATATTGTTCATTTTCGGTTTACATGATAACTACAGCTAGCCAGATGATCTCTGAAAATTTGGTAACAATCGGATAATAAACACAGAAGTTATTCAGCTTAACGTTTTCCATGCCGGCAGCGCTGCTTGCAGCATTGTGCCGAATCGTGTGTGCGTGTACGGTGGTGAAATGGGTTAAGTTGTGGACTGCAAAACGAACAGTACTATTATGCATTTACGGGTTCGAGTCCCGCCCGCATCAAAAATTAAATGTGTGCAAAAATGTTTTTTTTTTTGTATATTTTGACTTTGCATAAATATTGTAAGTCCATAGCCTTTTACGGTCAAAATATGATTGTAGCCATTTTTTGTTCCGTAAATAAATTGTGTACAAGCAGCTGGGTAGCGGGTATATTACAGTCGAGCACACTCGACTGTAGCTTTCTTACTTGTTTTTTCCAAAAATACTTATAAAAATGTTTTTTTTTTTGCCAAAAATAATAATAAATGCTATTCAAGTTTTATTAAATTCGGACAGATATATCGATGAGCTGCCATCGGCCGATTTAATATTTGTAGAAACTTTAACCTTTATTTCTTGTTTATTCTTAATGCTAGTATTCTTTATCTCTGTTATTCTTTCTTCTTCTTTATTAACGCGATATAAATCATGTCCGATAGTTATTTACTCGATATAAAACATGTCCGATAGTTCTAAATCATGTTCGATAGTAATTTAGGCTCAGGTCGATATTTGTGCGATGAATGGTTCCCTTTTGGTTCTCTTAATTTTGCGACTTACCCGTGAGCCGTAGGGGCCCCGACGAACAGCTGTTGGGTATGAGAAATAAAAACGCAAAAGGAAGATGGATCGCAAAAAAACCACTATGCCAAAATTCAATACCTGTTCGCTATTTTCCTTTTACCGAGTGAGTGTGCGTCTGATCGTGTGTATGGAAATGTATGAATGGAATAAGAATAATAAAGAAAAGAAGAAAAAATATAACAAAGCTAAAATTTAAAATTTATTAAATATTTAGAATAAGAAAATTAACCAAAAAAATAGAATTAATTGAAAAATGAAAAAAATAAATATTTACTAAATAAAAGTGAATAACAAAAAGCAAAATAAAATAAATAATAATATGCAAAATAAAATATTGAAAGAAAATACATAAATACATTTTCGGTTTACATTATAACTATAGCTAGCCAGATGATCTCTGAAAACTTGGTAACAATCGGATAATAAACACAGAAGTTATTCAGCTTAACGTTTTCCATAGCTGTAAGCAGTGCTGCCGGCAGCGCTGCTTGCAGCATTGTGCCGAATCGTGTGTGCGTTGACGGTGGTGAAATGGGTTAAGTTGTGGACTGCAAAACGAACAGTACTATTATGCATTTAGGAACTCGAGTCCCGCCCGCATCAAAAATTAAATGTGTGCAACAATATTTATACCCGCTACTCATAGAGTAGAAGGGTATTATAACTTTGTTCAAACCGAAAATGTATGTAACAGGCAGAGGGAGACACCTCCGACCCCATAAAGTATATGTCGCAGTGTTGTTATTTTCTTGCGTCTGATCTGCCATGTCGACACACAAACTTTTCGAGTGAAGCGAATTCCAACCGGCGTGTGCAATTGTCTGCATGCAACTGCTCGCATTTTCTACGCATCGATCTATGCTTTACGCACGCTAGCTGGACTACACTTGGCGACAGCGCGACAACGCCGTCGCCTCACTCTTTTCGGTACTTTGGCGCCAGTCATATTATTCGTCGTAGTCAAATTCTAAGAATGATTTCACAATATACCAAACTCATTGCGCAGCAGCGTCTTGCAAGCGCAGTGGTAAAACTATGGTAATAATGTGACAGCCACGTACAGTGGTCAAAATAGATTCGTAATGCGACACGGCCTTCCTGACATAATACACGTCCTCGTGTGTAGTCTTAAATGTACCACTTAAGTGACAATACTTCAGGATATTCTATACTCTAGATATTTCAAAGAATTATCTTCATTCAATTTATTACTGATCCAAATCAGTTTCAACTTCATTCTTATCATAACATGATTAAATTATTTAAATTTTCGTAACATAATTTAAATTTAATAAATTATACCATTCGTGTAATTCCTTTAACACATTTTTTTCTTAATCTTTTAAACCAAACAAATTTTGTAGTTCCTTTTACAAATAATTAACTTATATTTTGTGTAGTTCCTTTTACACATAATTAACTTATCATTTGTGTAGGTCCTTTAACACATACTTAACTTATGATTTGTGTAGGTCCTTTAACACATACGACCCCCGCCATAACAAGTCTCTTCTGCTATGGTGCGGTCTTCAGTTTCTCTATTGCGCTACAGACACAACTTCTATTGTGCTGTCCCTATCTTTACATAACTCATCGAGTATCTGATTATTTGGTATTGCTTTTAAACATTCATGAGAATACTTATATGTTCGATTACATGTTAAAGATTTTAGCGTATATCTATCTCCATCCAATACTTCAATTATCTCAAATGGCCCTTTAAATTTAGGATCAAGTTTAATTTGATGACGTTCTTCGTTTTTGAGCAAAACGTGATCACCCACTTTGAAATTTACTATTTTAGCCTTATTTTTATCAAACCTATCTTTGTCGTATTTTGCTTGAGTATCCATGTTCTTTTTAGCCTCCTTTCTCAAATTTTCTTTGTCTACCTCATCATCGTTATCTTCGATTAGCGGCAACAAGCCAAAAGGTCGAACTTCTTTACCAATTAATAATTCCAAAGGGCTAAACTTAGTCACACGATTAATCGTGCAATTCATTGCTAGCTGCACTTCAGCCAACGCATCCTGCCATGATCTCTGACTAGTTTCGACAGCCGTTAGCATACCTTTCAGGGTACTCATGACACGTTCTACCTGACCGTTTGCTCTACTTGCACCAGTAGCAATTAAATGTAGATTAATTTTTTGAGAGGAGCAAAATTCGCGAAAACTTTTACTTGCGAAACTACGTCCTTGATCTGCTATAATTCGAGTGGGCAAACCAAACAAGGACACAGCTGATTTTACAGCCTTAATGCAGCTATCAGAATCTATATTAAGTGTGTGATAAAAATAAACAAATTTGGTGAAGGCATCTATAAGGACGATGACGTATTCCTTCAAATCATTTTTACCACTCAATTTGCCAGTGATGTCAATATGAATCGTATGCCACGGTATTTCTATTTTAGGAATAGGATGCAGCTCAGCCTGCACTTTTCCCACAAGTGGCTTAGATACTTTACATGTAATGCAATTCTCTACAAATCTACGCACATATTTAGACATATTTTCGAACCAGTAATAACAATAGACTTTGTCCAGCGTCTTTTCCCATCCAAGATGCATAATAGCTTCATGGACGTGATTTATGACGGCCCATCGAAAACCTCTTGGTATTACCGGCAAACATTTGGTCTTACTATTTCGCTGTATTTTTCTATGTAGTATTCCCTTTCGCAATTCATATGTTCTATCCAGATTTCCTGGAAACTCATTATTCTTTAAGTTTAAAATTATTTCTTGTATCTCAGTATCTCGCTGTTGTTCTGAAACCAACCAGTTATCAGATATCTCGGTCAAATTGATTCGTAACTCTGGAATCTTATTCAAACTTTTGTGTTGTTTAAGCACTGGATTCCGAGAGAGAAAATCCACATGCGCCATGCGCTCGCCTTTTCTATACTCTATTTCGAAATCAAATGCCTGTAAAAACGCCCACCATCTATGAACCCTCGGTGTTAAATCTAGTTTTGTACGGCTGGCCTTTAAAGAATTACAGTCAGTATAAACTATAAATTTTCGTCCCTGCAGGTAATGTCGGAAGTGTTTAATAGCATTTACTACTGCTAACGTCTCCAGTTCGTATGAATGGTATTTAGATTCGGCGGGAGACGTACACTTACTGTAATACTCTACCACATGAGGTTTATTGTCAATTTTATGTAACAGGATCGCTCCATACCCAATACAACTTGCGTCAGTATGCAGCTCTATTGGGTATTGCGGATCGAATATGATTAAAACTGGCGTCTGAGTCAATATAGTTATTATTTTTATTCGTACCTGTTCATGCACTGGTAACCAAACAAAGTCAGTGTTTTTCTTAGATGTGAGAAGATACAGAGGTTTAAGTGTTTGGGAGAAATTTAACACAAATTGCCGAAAATATGTGGCTAAACCAATGAATTGTCTTAGCTGTGAGACATTTTGGGGTGGTGGTAATTCTTTTAAAGCTTGAATTTTCCGTGAATTTGGCCTGACTTCTCCGTTGCTTATTTCAAATCCGAGATACTCTATTTTTGTGGTGAGAAAGGAACACTTAGTGACATTGAATGAAAATCCAGCCTTACTTAATGTCTCCAATACTGTCTGCAATCTAACTAGCGCATCTTCTTTGCTTTCTGCTATTATGAGAACATCATCAATATACACAATTGCATAAGTGTAAGCTAAAGCTCCTAGGGCCTTCATTATAGCCCGCTGGAACACAGATGGTGCGTTCTTCAAACCAAATGGCATTGTCAAGAACTCGTATTGACCTTCTGGCGTTACAAATGCAGTTCGTTCGATTGAGTCCTCATGGACTGGAATTTGGTAAAAGCCGCTTGCCATATCTATGCACGAAAAATATTTAGCACCCCGAAGCCTAGCAATTTGGTCTGAGATGAGGGGCAATGGATACTTGTCAGCCACTGTGTTTTCGTTTAGCATGCGATAGTCCACACACAGTCGATCGGTGCCATTCTTATTTTAACTAGCATCATGGGACTAGCGAAAGGTGAGCAGCTTGGCCGAATAATCTTAACTTTTAGTAATTCGTCAACTTTACCCCGCACTTTAATTTTCTCTTCTTCACTAAGCCTATATGGCCGCCGTTGTACGGTCTTTTGCTGATCTATTAATCTAATTTCCAACTGTCCTGTGGTGACCTTGGTCTTTGGTATTCCATCAATAAACCAATCTGAATAACATTTTAGAATTTTTTTCAAGGCTGCCTTATCAAGATCATCAAGTTCACGATTTGATTCTATGACATCTTCATAATTGGTAATTACTAACGATTCTACTCTTTTGGTTGTGTAAATTTGAAATTTGTCAGCGTCCATGGTTACGCCAAAGCCCTGGCTTAAAATTTCACGACCAATTAGTACATCAAATTTCAAATACTTGTCCATAATAACATGTAACAAAATCTCTAAATAACATTGATCAATATTTATATTACATAATAGTTGTTGAGTGCTGAATATTGAATCATTACATATGCCGTTTAATTTAACAATGTTATTAATTCTTTTGCCACTAAATTTATCGGCGACGCTTTCCTTAACCAAGGAACATTCAGCGCCGGAGTCGAAGCAAAATGGAACAGACTCACCGGTTGAACTTCTTATTGTTCCTGATGGTGGAGCTACAGTACAGATGTCAACACGTTTCTCGGTTACTTGGTCGTTTCCTCGTGATCGTCCTTTTTGACAAGCGGATGCGAAGTGCCCAAGCTCGTCGCATTTGAAACATTTGACTGTTGACCGGTCTTTTGATCCTTGCGATGAACTTCCGTTGTGGCTTTTTCCTTGATTTTGTGTCCTCTGCCGAGCACGACATTCGGCATATTTATGTCCAGTCTTTCCACAATAATTGCATTTCACTTGAGAGAGATACTTAGACTTTTTACGCTCCGGGCCTGTTGTAGAAGCGTCGTCATCAAGGTTCCGTTTTTGAAAAGTGTGCGCTTGTAGTTGTTGTTGCATGTCATTTCGAGTTTTAATATTGTTTGTAAAAACCCAGCGCGACAATTTGTCATCAATTTGTGCCATGTGAGCCAGAGTAAGTGAAACCGCAATTTCCTCCAGATCAATAGATTTAAATTTTGACATAAGTAAGGTGACAATTCGGCTCCCATATTCGGTGTAACTTTCTCCAGACTTTGGTCGCCCGTTCAAAATTTTCATCAGTGTGGCAGCAGACGTTTCGATGCCAACAAAACGTTGAACGAAGAGTTCTTTAAATTGTGGCCATGTGATGCCAGCAAAGCATATTTGGGACAGCCATTGCGATGCACTTCCCTCTAGCGCCTTACTTAAAGTTATCATCAGGCTGCTTCCTTCGGGCATTTTATCAGCAAAAATGAGATCCACTGTTGTACACCAAGCTGAGGCATCTGCACCAGCTCCCTCAGGATGAAATTTTGGTAGAGTTATATGTTTTCCCTTTTCATCAGTTGCCGATGCCTTTGGTGTCTGCATATTTTTGATGATCTCCAATAGGTTGTTGTTTTGCACTTGTAAAGCTGCCAGGTATGCATCGGTGATATTTGTAGGCAAAGCAGATCCCACTTCTGATGTCGCAGTGTTGTTATTTTCTTGCGTCTGATCTGCCATGTCGACACACAAACTTTTCGAGTGAAGCGAATTCCAACCGGCGTGTGCAATTGTCTGCATGCAACTGCTCGCATTTTCTACGCATCGATCTATGCTTTACGCACGCTAGCTGGACTACACTTGGCGACAGCGCGACAACGCCGTCGCCTCACTCTTTTCGGTACTTTGGCGCCAGTCATATTATTCGTCGTAGTCAAATTCTAAGAATGATTTCACAATATACCAAACTCAATGCGCAGCAGCGTCTTGCAAGCGCAGTGGTAAAACTATGGTAATAATGTGACAGCCACGTACAGTGGTCAAAATAGATTCGTAATGCGACATATATATATTCTGGCTCAGGATCAACAGCCGAGTCGATATAGCCATGTCCGTCTGTCCTTGTGAAAATCTAGATCTCAGCTATTATAAGAGCTAGGACAACCAAATTTGGTGACAATATGTGTTATTATTGCACGCTGATCAAGTTAATTTTGGATTTTGGCCACGCCCCCTTCCGCCCCCGCAAATCGAAAAAACATTGATAACAAGTGCAATTTTGATGCCATATTGTTCATTTTCGGTTTACATGATAACTATAGATAGCCAGATGATCTCTGAAAATTTGGTAACAATCGGATAATAAACACAGAAGTTATTCAGCTTAACGTTTTCACAGCTGTAAGCAGCGCTGCCGGCAGCGCTGCTTGCAGCATTGTGCCGAATCGTGTGTGCGTGTACGGTGGTGAAATGGGTTAAGTTGTGGACTGCAAAACGAACAGTACTATTATGCATTTATGGCTTCGAGTCCCGCCCGCATCAAATATTAAATGTGTGCAAAAATGTTTTTTTTTTTTATTTTGTAATTTGACTTTGCATAAATATTACAAGTCCATAGCCTTTTACGGTCAAAATATGATTGTAGCCGTTTTTTTGTTCCGCAAATAAATTATGTACAAGCAGCTGGGTAGCGGGTATATTACAGTCGAGCACACTCGACTGTAGCTTTCTTACTTGTTTTATTTTAGATTTTGACTTTGCATAAATATTGTAAGTCCATAGCCTTTTACGGTCAAAATATGATTGTAGCCGTTTTTTTTTGTTCCGCAAGAATGATGTTCGATCAGCGGGTATATTACAGTCGAGCACACTCGACTGTAGCTTTCTTACTTGTTTTTTAATTACATTAAATATACTCAATAATATAACAAGTAAGAAAGCTACAGTCGAGTGTGCTCGACTGTAATATACCCGCTACCCAGCTGCTTGTACATAATTTATTTGCGGAACAAAATATGGGCTACAATCATATTTTGACCGTAAAAGGCTATGGACTTATAATATTTATGCAAAGTCAAAATATAAAATAAAAAAAAAACATTTTTGCACACATTTAATTTTTGATGCGGGCGAGACTCGAACCCGTAAATGCATAATAGTACTGTTCGTTTTTCAGTCCACAACTTAACCCATTTCACCACCGTACACGCACACACGATTCGGCACAATGCTGCAAGCAGCGCTGCCGGCAGCGCTGCTTACAGCTATGGAAAACGTTAAGCTGAATAACTTCTGTGTTTATTATCCGATTGTTACTAAATTTTCTTTTTCTTTCTGGAAAAGAAAGAAATTTTCTTTCTTTTTTTTCTATTTTTTCGTTTCTTTTTTTTATTTTCTTTGTTCCTTCTTTTAAGGACTCGCATATTTAGTATTACCTATTTATTTGTTATTAAAAAATATGTATCAATGATTTACCGGATAGACACTCGTATGGACCAATACGTCTATAAAGAAATTATAGAGGATATAATGGTGCCATATTCCGAGGACAATATGCCATTATCATGGCGTTTTATGCACGACAACGATCCTAAGCACACTTCACGGCTTATGAAAAGTTGCCTTTAGGAGCATCAAGTTGTTACGCTGAAGTGGCCAGCTCAGTCACCGGACCTCAATCCGATAGAGAATCTCTAGAATGATGTTGAGCAGCACATTCGCACCACAAATCTGGGCAGTTTGAATGATTTGTGGATAGTTATCCGAGAAGCGTGGTACAGTATTCCGCAGAACAGATGCGCTGCTTTAGTGGAGAGTCAGAACAGAAGATTGGATGTAGTTATCAAAAACAAAGGATATCCAACAAAATATTAGTCCCCTTTCTTATGTTTTCTTATTCTACTTAATAAATTAATAAAAAAAAGTATAAGTGTGCTAAACTCATGTCCAGCTGAAAATCATAGTTAATTCATTCAAACCAACGCAGAAAATAACGACGAAAGGGAATAGGCTGAAAGTAACGGTACATCTTATCAACCAATAAGGCAACAACCAGAAAAAAAATTGGTGAACTATTCACTATACAATCGGTAAAAATTCATGTTGAAGTGTGCTGCTAAATAGTGTGCTAAATAAAAAGCCACCACTGTATATATATTTAAAATTTAGTTAAAAGTTTTACCAAATATATTTAAAAGTCGTTATAGAAAAGATATTAAATTAAATATATTATTACTATAGATTGAAAACAAAGCAAACATTACTATAGATTGAAAACAAAGCAAACAAGGAAACAAACAATATAGTAACCCAAGACCAAAAATTCAGTTATTGTAAAAAAGAAATTAAATAATTTGTTGAATAGTTATGGAGCTCGATCAGTTTGCGAAGACCTTCAAGCAGCGTCGCATCGAGCTCGGCTTCACCCAGCGCGATGTGGCTCTGGCCATGGGCAAACTCTATGGCAACGATTATTCGCAGGCGACAATCTCACACAAGTTGAGCGTCAAGAGCATGCGCAAGCTTAAGCCATTGCTGCAGAAGTACCGGGTATAAAAAAAAACGATGATATGAAACATTTTTGTGTACTTATCCAAAAATGAAGAGAATTGCTCTACTTGTTAAAAAAAGGCATACTTTAATGCAAATGCACTACGAAAAAAAAGAAGAGTTATAAAAAAAAAAGAGATTCCAGATACCATGGGATTAGCCGCAAATCGCAAGGGGAAATTTCTACAGCATTTTGCCTTGCTTCAGTCACTCAAATGTCTGCAACTTTCGTTAGCAGACATCGTGGCTGCTCAAGCCAAGCAGATTAAGAATAAGTTTGGTTTGTGCCGGTGGCAAATGTGGCAAGAGAGCAGAATGTGACCGGCCCATGACTATTATTAGTCATGCAGCGGGCTCGGACTGAGAAGTCTAAGCTAATGAAGCTTTTTCACACCTGCCTGCTAAATTATGCACCATGACCAGGAGTGCCATGGAGTGAGAGCACCATGCAAGCCATTTACTTGTTACAGATTGCTTATAATTAAATTATAATCAGCATCAAGCCAGGCGCATCACGCAGATGCAGACGAAAATGGAGACGTAGAGACCAAGACCAAGACATGCAGCCAGTGAGATTGGCCTGAGGCCGCTGCTGCTGCTGACATGCATCTAACAAGCCTTCAACTATCTAATCAACGTACAAGTCAAAATATCAATACTTCAAGTAATCAAAATCACTTTAGAATTTCAAATCAGTTGGGCTGATGCTGCCTGCCTGCCTGCAGCGTCTCACACAAGCACCGTGTCCAGCTGCTATATGCGACAGTTGCAACTCGAGTCCAGAGTGGGGAGATTGATGAAAAAAAGCAACAACAACTAAGATTATTCGAATTTAATGGGCGCCACGCGCATGGAGACTTTACAAGTGAGGCAACGCCAACTACAACAAAAACAACAACTGAGACGTTTCCCAGACATGTTAGGAAAAGCTAAAACTGGACCTGCTGCCTGTTGCCTGCTCCTGCCTGTGTCTGGTCTGGCCTGGTCTTTTCCAGTTATACTGTGCTCGCACTGTGACCTGTCATCATGATTGATACGTTTGATGGATTCATTCGAGCTGACTGCTGTGTGGCGTTCAGTTTTAAAGTTTGCTGATTGATCCCAGCGTGTTGATTACAATCGACGCCGACGTACACGCAGATGCAGGCACAGGTAGTTGGCGCAGGCAGTTGGCGCTGTATGGGGGAGTCTTGCAACGCATGCTGCTGGGAATTCAATCAAAAGTGTCAGCGCTGGCACAACATCTCTTACTGCTAAAGGTGCCGAAACCACTAACTAAATACAGTGGTAACTGAATATTAGAATAGAATATTAGAATATTAGAAATGATAAGAAAGGCAAAAAAAAATCAAAAGGGAAACAAAGAGTTAATCCCTTTTTCATTGATAAGCAATTTTAAAAATTATGGAACTTTGGAAAAGTGGGAAGTATAAAAAAAAATTTTAATAAATTATAGAAATTTTTAAATATTTTGAAATTAAGAAAATTGACAGTTAATATTTTAAAACATTTTTAAAAGCTTTAAATATTCTTAATGAATTTTAAATAATACGCAAATTTAGGAAAAATGTGGAAATTTGACGATGACGTCACGATATGCTGCAAAGGCGCAAAGAGTGTAACTATGGAAAACGTTTAGATGAATATCTTCTGTGTTTATTGTTCGATCGGATTGTAATTTTGAAAATAGATTTATATTGTAATTATCTATGTTTATACCAAAGCAGAAAGCCATAACTTCAATACTTTTCCTAATAATCGTAATTATCGTTTTGCGTGGGCGGTGGGCGCGACATCGAAAATTGAAAATAAACTCGATCTACCTATGGTATACAGGAAATTAGGTGTCTCTACCTTTTGTAATAGCTGAGATCTAGACGTACAGACGGACAGACGGACATGGCTATATCGACTCGGCTGTTGATCCTGAGCCAGAATATATATACTTTATGGGGTCGGAGGTGTCTCCTTCTGCCTGTTACATACATTTTCGGTTTGAACAAAGTTATAATACCCTTCTACTCTATGAGTAGCGGGTATAAAAAAAAAAACATTTTTGCACACATTTAATTTTTGATGCGGGCGGGACTCGAACCCGTAAATGCATAATAGTACTGTTCGTTTTGCAATCCACAACTTAACCCATTTCACCACCGTACACGCACACACGATTCGGCACAACAGCTATGGAAAACGTTAAGCTGAATAACTTCTGTGTTTATTATCCGATTGTTACCAAATTTTCTTTTTCTTTCTGGAAAAGAAAGAAATTTTCTTTCTTTTTTTTCTATTTTTTCGTTTCTTTTTTTTATTTTCTTTGTTCCTTCTTTTAAGGACTCGCATATTTAGTATTACCTATTTATTTGTTATTAAAAAATATGTATCAATGATTTACCGGATAGACACTCGTATGGACCAATACGTCTATAAAGAAATTATAGAGGATATAATGGTGCCATATTCCGAGGACAATATGCCATTATCATGGCGTTTTATGCACGACAACGATCCTAAGCACACTTCACGGCTTATGAAAAGTTGCCTTTAGGAGCATCAAGTTGTTACGCTGAAGTGGCCAGCTCAGTCACCGGACCTCAATCCGATAGAGAATCTCTAGAATGATGTTGAGCAGCACATTCGCACCACAAATCTGGGCAGTTTGAATGATTTGTGGATAGTTATCCGAGAAGCGTGGTACAGTATTCCGCAGAACAGATGCGCTGCTTTAGTGGAGAGTCAGAACAGAAGATTGGATGTAGTTATCAAAAACAAAGGATATCCAACAAAATATTAGTCCCCTTTCTTATGTTTTCTTATTCTACTTAATAAATTAATAAAAAAAAGTATAAGTGTGCTAAACTCATGTCCAGCTGAAAATCATAGTTAATTCATTCAAACCAACGCAGAAAATAACGACGAAAGGGAATAGGCTGAAAGTAACGGTACATCTTATCAACCAATAAGGCAACAACCAGAAAAAAAATTGGTGAACTATTCACTATACAATCGGTAAAAATTCATGTTGAAGTGTGCTGCTAAATAGTGTGCTAAATAAAAAGCCACCACTGTATATATATTTAAAATTTAGTTAAAAGTTTTACCAAATATATTTAAAAGTCGTTATAGAAAAGATATTAAATTAAATATATTATTACTATAGATTGAAAACAAAGCAAAACAAACAATATAGTAACCCAAGACCAAAAATTCAGTTATTGTAAAAAAGAAATTAAATAATTTGTTGAATAGTTATGGAGCTCGATCAGTTTGCGAAGACCTTCAAGCAGCGTCGCATCGAGCTCGGCTTCACCCAGCGCGATGTGGCTCTGGCCATGGGCAAACTCTATGGCAACGATTATTCGCAGGCGACAATCTCACACAAGTTGAGCGTCAAGAGCATGCGCAAGCTTAAGCCATTGCTGCAGAAGTACCGGGTATAAAAAAAAACGATGATATGAAACATTTTTGTGTACTTATCCAAAAATGAAGAGAATTGCTCTACTTGTTAAAAAAAGGCATACTTTAATGCAAATGCACTACGAAAAAAAGAAGAGTTATAAAAAAAAAAGAGATTCCAGATACCATGGGATTAGCCGCAAATCGCAAGGGGAAATTTCTACAGCATTTTGCCTTGCTTCAGTCACTCAAATGTCTGCAACTTTCGTTAGCAGACATCGTGGCTGCTCAAGCCAAGCAGATTAAGAATAAGTTTGGTTTGTGCCGGTGGCAAATGTGGCAAGAGAGCAGAATGTGACCGGCCCATGACTATTATTAGTCATGCAGCGGGCTCGGACTGAGAAGTCTAAGCTAATGAAGCTTTTTCACACCTGCCTGCTAAATTATGCACCATGACCAGGAGTGCCATGGAGTGAGAGCACCATGCAAGCCATTTACTTGTTACAGATTGCTTATAATTAAATTATAATCAGCATCAAGCCAGGCGCATCACGCAGATGCAGACGAAAATGGAGACGTAGAGACCAAGACCAAGACATGCAGCCAGTGAGATTGGCCTGAGGCCGCTGCTGCTGCTGACATGCATCTAACAAGCCTTCAACTATCTAATCAACGTACAAGTCAAAATATCAATACTTCAAGTAATCAAAATCACTTTAGAATTTCAAATCAGTTGGGCTGATGCTGCCTGCCTGCCTGCAGCGTCTCACACAAGCACCGTGTCCAGCTGCTATATGCGACAGTTGCAACTCGAGTCCAGAGTGGGGAGATTGATGAAAAAAAAGCAACAACAACTAAGATTATTCGAATTTAATGGGCGCCACGCGCATGGAGACTTTACAAGTGAGGCAACGCCAACTACAACAAAAACAACAACTGAGACGTTTCCCAGACATGTTAGGAAAAGCTAAAACTGGACCTGCTGCCTGTTGCCTGCTCCTGCCTGTGTCTGGTCTGGCCTGGTCTTTTCCAGTTATACTGTGCTCGCACTGTGACCTGTCATCATGATTGATACGTTTGATGGATTCATTCGAGCTGACTGCTGTGTGGCGTTCAGTTTTAAAGTTTGCTGATTGATCCCAGCGTGTTGATTACAATCGACGCCGACGTACACGCAGATGCAGGCACAGGTAGTTGGCGCAGGCAGTTGGCGCTGTATGGGGAGTCTTGCAACGCATGCTGCTGGGAATTCAATCAAAAGTGTCAGCGCTGGCACAACATCTCTTACTGCTAAAGGTGCCGAAACCACTAACTAAATACAGTGGTAACTGAATATTAGAATAGAATATTAGAATATTAGAAATGATAAGAAAGGCAAAAAAAAATCAAAAGGGAAACAAAGAGTTAATCCCTTTTTCATTGATAAGCAATTTTAAAAATTATGGAACTTTGGAAAAGTGGGAAGTATAAAAAAAAAAATTTTAATAAATTATAGAAATTTTTAAATATTTTGAAATTAAGAAAATTGACAGTTAATATTTTTAAAACATTTTTAAAAGCTTTAAATATTCTTAATGAATTTTAAATAATACGCAAATTTAGGAAAAATGTGGAAATTTGACGATGACGTCACGATATGCTGCAAAGGCGCAAAGAGTGTAACTATGGAAAACGTTTAGATGAATATCTTCTGTGTTTATTGTTCGATCGGATTGTAATTTTGAAAATAGATTTATATTGTAATTATCTATGTTTATACCAAAGCAGAAAGCCATAACTTCAATACTTTTCCTAATAATCGTAATTATCGTTTTGCGTGGGCGGTGGGCGCGACATCGAAAATTGAAAATAAACTCGATCTACCTATGGTATACAGGAAATTAGGTGTCTCTACCTTTTGTAATAGCTGAGATCTAGACGTACAGACGGACAGACGGACATGGCTATATCGACTCGGCTGTTGATCCTGAGCCAGAATATATATACTTTATGGGGTCGGAGGTGTCTCCTTCTGCCTGTTACATACATTTTCGGTTTGAACAAAGTTATAATACCCTTCTACTCTATGAGTAGCGGGTATAAAAAAAAAAAACATTTTTGCACACATTTAATTTTTGATGCGGGCGGGACTCGAACCCGTAAATGCATAATAGTACTGTTCGTTTTGCAATCCACAACTTAACCCATTTCACCACCGTACACGCACACACGATTCGGCACAACAGCTATGGAAAACGTTAAGCTGAATAACTTCTGTGTTTATTATCCGATTGTTACCAAATTTTCAGAGATCATCTGGCTAGCTATAGTTATCATGTAAACCGAAAATGAACAATATGGCATCAAAATTGCACTTGTAATCAATGTTTTTTTCGATTTGCGGTGACTGAAGGGGGGTGGCCAAAATCCAAAATAAACTTGATCAGCGTGCAATAATAACACATATTGTCACCAAATTTGGTTGTCCTAGCTCTTATAATAGCTGGGATCTAGATTTTCACACGGACAGACAGACGGACAGACGGACACGGCTATATCGACTCGGCTGTTAATCCTGAGCCAGAATATATATACTTTATGGGGTCGGAGGTGTCTCCTTCTGCCTGTTACATACATTTTCGGTTTGAACAAATTTATAATACCCGTCTACTCTATGAGTAGCGGGTATAATTATTGTAGATTTTAAACGGATATTGGTGTTTGCAGCGGATTGGAATGGACAAAGAATGCGCCCATTTAGTGTCGGATTGTTGGACTTCGCGGGACAACGCATGTTACATCACTTTAACGTGCCATTGATTGACGAAACAAACCATTCAGCGGAAAATATTTCGAGCCCTGTAAGTAGAATACTTAGAGAATGGAAAGTGTTACACAAAGTGTCGGCAATTGTTACCGATAATGCTAGGAACATGGTCAGAGCATGCGAACTTCTTCAAATACGACATGTTCCATGCTTTGCCCATTCTATTAACTTGACAGTACAGGACTGTTTGGCCACAGAAAAAATAAAAGCAATCCTGGAGAAATGCAAACCAATTGTCTTTTTTTACGAGCAGTACAATTGCTTACGCGAAAATAAAAAAAGCCCGGGATTGCGAAAAGCCTTACAGCCTCAAACAAGAATGCCCCACTAGGTGAAACAGTGGGTATTATATGGTGAAGCGTATTTTATTGACAAAAGACGCCATAGCTAAGGTTCTTCTAAATACCCCAAAATATACCCCACTTTCGGCTGACGAGATAAGTATTTTAGAAGACCTTAAAGGAATCCTTTCGCCTTTCGAGTATGCTACAGTACACACATCATCCAGCTCAACAGTCACGGTATTGTTAATAATTTCTGTTGTTTGCGGTTTGTTCCATAACTTACAAAATGTAAAACCTGATCTGCAGACTGAGGTAGGCCGTGAGGCCTGCAATTTTTTAATTAAAGGAGTTAAAAAGAGGTTGCTGTCGTACGAAACCCGAACAGTTACGCGGATGACTTAACACGAATTAATTCTGCGTGCTTCAGTGCGTCAACTTCGTCAAACCCGCCAACACCAGAATCCCAAGGCAAGCCTCGACTTTTCCGCTTTTTAGAAATAAATAAAAGCTAAAAAATCAAAATCGATCGAGTTGATTCTATATTGGCCCTTTGTCAATATTTAAACTCGACTAATTTGGACTCTGTGTTAAATCCTTTGGATTTTTGGAAGGTAAAAAAAATATAAATTTGGACTTAAACAAATCCTTAAAACTAAATCTTATTTTTACAGATTTCAAATGACGGAGGATTTAAAACATGTGTTCAAAAATACTTTTGTATGCCTGTCACCTCCACTGAGAGTGAGAGGATGTTTAGTAAACAAGGTCTTGCTATAAATGAGAAGAGATGCTCGCTGAAACCAAAAAATGTCAACATGCCTTTATTTTTGAATAAAAACCAGTGGATGTCAAAATAGTTAAGTTTTATTTCAAATGAGTTGAACTCAAATTGTTTAAGTTTTATTTTGTGTTCTTTAATTTCCTTCAATTTTAATTTCTTTATTGACTGAAGATCTCAAAATAGTTTTTAAGTACCAATTGAATTGGTTAAATTTACATTTACTTTTTGACTGAGAAAGCATAATTGACTGAGAAATGAATCTCCAAATAAATTATAATTTTCCTAAGAAACATAACGTTTGTTTTTATACCAGCTACTCATAGAGTAGAAGGGTATTATAACTTTGTTCAAACCGAAAATGTATGTAACAGGCAGAAGGAGACACCTCCGACCCCATAAAGTATATATATTCTGGCTCAGGATCAACAGCCGAGTCGATATAGCCATGTTCGTCTGTCTGTCCGTGTGAAAATCTAGATCTCAGCTATTATAAGAGCTAGGACAACCAAATTTGGTGACAATATGTGTTATTATTGCACTCTGATCAAGTTTATTTTGGATTTTGGCCACGCCCCCTTCCGCCCCCGTAAATCGAAAAAACATTGATAACAAGTGCAATTTTGATGCCATATTGTTCATTTTCGGTTTACATGATATCTATAGCTAGCCAGATGATTAAGTTGTGGACTGCAAAACGAACAGTACTATTATGCATTTACGGGTTTGAGTCCCGCCCGCATCAAAATATAAATGTGTGCAAAAATGTTTTTTTTTTTATTTTATATTTTGACTTTGCATAAATATTATAAGTCCATAACCTTTTACGGTCAAAATATGATTGTAGCCGTTTTTTTGTTCCGTAAATAAATTATGTACAAGTAGCTGGGTAGCGGGTATATTACAGTCGAGCACACTCGACTGTAGCTTTCTTACTTGTTAGAAATAAATAAAAGCTAAAAAATCAAAATCGATCGAGTTGATTCTCGACCCTAGCCCTCTGTCAATATTTAAACTCGACTAATTTGGACTCTGTGTTAAATCCTTTGGATTTTTGGAAGGTACAAAAAATATAAATTTGGACTTAAAAAAATCCTTAAAGCTAAATCTTATTTTTACAGATTTCAAATGACGGAGGATTTAAAACATGCGTTCAAAAATACTTTTGTATGCCTGTCACCTCCACTGAGAGTGAGAGGATGTTTAGTAAAGCAGGTCTTGCTATAAATGAGAAGAGATGCTCGCTGAAACCAAAAAACGTCAACATGCTTTTATTTTGGAATAAAAACCAGTGGATGTCAAAATAGTTAAGTTTTATTTCAAATGAGTTGAACTCAAATTGTTTAAGTTTTATTTTGTGTTCTTTAATTTCCTTCAATTTTAATTTCTTTATTGACTGAAGATCTCAAAATAGTTTTTAAGTACCAATTGAATTGGTTAAATTTACATTTACTTTTTGACTGAGAAAGCATAATTGACTGAGAAATGAATCTCCAAATAAATTATAATTTTCCTAAGAAACATAACGTTTGTTTTTTTTTCAAAAATACTTATAAAAATGTTTTTTTTGCCAAAAAGTGTGCATTAAATGCTATTCAAGTTTTATTAAATTCGGACAGATATATCGATGAGCTGCCATCGGCAGATTTAATATTTGAAGAAACTTTAACCTTTATTTCTTGTTTATTCTTAATGCTAGTATTCTTTATCTCTGTTATTCTTTCTTCTTCTTTATTAACGCGATATAAATCATGTCCGATAGTTATTTACTCGATATAAAACATGTCCGATAGTTCTAAATCATGTTCGATAGTTATTTAGGCTCAGGTCGATATTTGTGCGATGAATGGTTCCCTTTTGGTTCTCTTAATTTTGCGACTTACCCGTGAGCCGTAGGGGCCCCGACGAACAGCTGTTGGGTATGAGAAATAAAAACGCAAAAGGAAGATGGATCGCAAAAAAACCACTATGCCACAATTCAATACCTGTTTGCTATTTTCCTTTTACCGAGTGTGTGTGCGTCTGATCGTGTGTATGGAAATGTATGAATGGAATAAGAATAATAAAGAAAAGAAGAAAAAATATAACAAAGCTAAAATTTAAAATTTATTAAATATTTAGAATAAGAAAATTAACCAAAAAAATAGAATTAATTGAAAAATGAAAAAAATAAATATTTACTAAATAAAAGCGAATAATAAAAAGCAAAATAAAATAAATAATAATATGCAAAATAAAAAATTGAAAGAAAATACATAAATACATTTTCGGTTTACATGATAACTATAGCTAGCCAGATGATCTCTGAAAACTTGGTAACAATCGGATAATAAACACAGAAGTTATTCAGCTTAACGTTTTCCATAGCTGTAAGCAGCGCTGCCGGCAGCGCTGCTTGCAGCATTGTGCCGAATCGTGTGTGCGTGTACGGTGGTGAAATGGGTTAAGTTGTGGACTGCAAAACGAACAGTACTATTATGCATTTAGGGATTCGAGTCCCGCCCGCATCAAAAATTAAATGTGTGCAAAAAAATTTTTTTTTTTTATTTTAGATTTTGACTTTGCATAAATATTGTAAGTCCATAGCCTTTTACGGTCAAAATATGATTGTAGCCGTTTTTTTTGTTCCGCAAAA